>OZ038483.1:9834107-10196607 GCA_964036315.1 Acanthosepion esculentum
TTTAATTAATTTAAAATCAAACAAAAACCTCTTTTCTTTTTAAAAAAAAAAAGTGATTTCCCAGATGAGGGAAGGATATACAGGTTTGGTTGCTGTCAGATGCACCATTCGTAGGAATTCTTAATTTATACCAGTTTTCATTAATTTCACTGAGAATATAAACAAAAAACATGGATAGCAACTCAAAAACGTGTACCTATTAAAAATAACATCTATAGTAATAATAGATAGATAGATAGATAGATAGATAGATAGATAGATAGATAGATAGATAGATAGATAGATATGAAGAGAATGTAGAATAGATAGATAGAGAGAGAGAAATGAACTGAGATATATAGGTAGATGGATAGATAGATATGAAGAGACAGGCTGCATTATTTTGAGAGGGGCCTTCATAGAGAGATAGATAGATATAACCACACTGCATTATTTTGAGATGGGTTCCATAGATAGATAGATAGATAGATATAACCACAATGAGATACATACATACATACGTACATATAACAACTCTGTAATAGATAGCTAGATAGATACGAACAAACTGAGACATACAGATAGCAAGAGAGAGAGAGAGAAATGGATTGAGATAGACAGATATGAACAGACAGGCTGCATTATTTGGAGAGGGGTTTCCAAACATAGATAGTGATAGAGAGAGAGTGAAATGGATTGATATATATATATATATATATATATATATATATATATATATATATATATATATAGATAGATAGATAGATAGATAGATAGATAGATAAGAACAGACTGAGACATACAGATAGTGAGAGACAGAGAAATGGATTGAGATATATAGATAGATAAATAGGTAGATAGATAGATAGATATGAACAGACAGAGTGCATTATTTTGAGAGGGGCTTCAAAAGATAGATAGTGATAGAGAGAGAGAGAGAAATGGATTGAGATAGATAGATAGATAGATAGATAGATAGATAGATAGATAGGAACAGACTGAGATAGATAGATAGATAGAAACAGACTGAGATATACAGACAGTGAGAGAACAAGAAATGGACTGAGATAGATAGATAGATAGATAGATAGATAGATAGATAGATAGATAGATAGGAACAGACTGAGATAGATAGATAGATAGATAGATAGATAGATAGATAGATAGAAACAGACTGAGATATAGAGACAGTGAGAGAACAAGAAATGGACTGAGATAGATAGATAGATAGATAGATAGATAGATAGATAGATAGATAGATAGATATCAGTGGTGACTCTAATTCATCAGAAAACTTTGTATACGTGCAAGTTTTGGATACAATATTCAGTAGAAGAATTTAAGCATCTAATTACAATCTAATGAAGCTACAACTGAAAAACTCTGTCTCTATGCACATGCATCAACATTACTCGTCAATATGCTGTTGTATAAAGACCAACATGATTATCTCTTGATATCAAATTATAACAAGTCAAGAATGAAAGAATGTTCTGTCCATTGTAGATTGATTTGAAGTAGGCATGACAGTTGGGTTACTCATGTATCTTGAGTGTTAAACTTTCCACTTATGCATTCTTTTATCATTTCACCCCAAGCAAGGCAATAAAAGCCACTAACACTGAAGAGGTTAGAAAGAGGAAGAAAATCAGTGAGCAAAATAAGTAAATGGGATTCAAGGAAACAGATGATGATGATTTCAACAGTAAAATGATGAGACCTACCTGCCAATGTAGTACTGCATTTAAATTTGCAAAGTCATTGTATCAAAAGGGAAAACTCATCAGAAAAATTACCACAAAAATATTTATAGAAAAGATACAGGGAAGCTACGTTATGGTGTTGGGAAACTGACTGAAGCCAAGATGCCAGGTCAGGAACAATAATGTTGCAGATTCTTTGAATTTTATCAAGAATCTATTAATATATAGCAGAAGCACAAGACCAGATGTGGCAGCATTAGTCAGTGCACAAATGCATCAATTGATTCAATATAATCATTCCACTTCATGTCTTTTTAAAACATGTAATGAAGAAGACATACTGAGTTGTTCACTTGAAGGTTAGCATCAGCCATACTGATAAAAGGCAAAAATGCTTCTCTAGATGATTAAGTGGAGGTGTCAACATTGAAACACTTTATCTTGCCCTTGTTAACAGTAGATTGAAGGTCATTTTTTAAATCAGCTGCCAATTAGATTTCATCAGACTTATAAAACTTACAATGGAGACAGAAGTTGTATCATCAGCATAGATACCAACTTTGAAAATATATATAAGTAGTATTCACATAACCCCAATTTAATGTCATAAGATTAATATCCGGTTTTAATTTTATGAAACCTCTTCCCTTTAAGGCTAATACCTTTCACCCTCCCCTGACAACTGACTTGTGCCTTTCGTCTGACTGAAACATTGAAAAGGATAATATGGCGACAAAGATGAGGACAATAGTCCAACTAATGTAAATACTGTACATAATACCTCATCTCAGAAATATAGACAGACTCTGAAAAGGATAAATTCTGTATTAATTTTTCAACAGCTGTCACAGTTAAATTTCTAATTCCAACACGAACTTGAACAGTTGAATAAAACTGAAAAAGGTTGAAATAGGTCTATTTCCAATATGAGGTAATTTTGAATTTTATTGCGTACTCATTACTTGCTCTGTAATAATAAATGCATTAAGCTCTTTTGTGGTCAGTTTTAATATCTTATATTACTAGTATCCACTTGGTTTATATGCCAACGCATTTATTATCTTTACTATAAGTAGATATATATAGTTATAGATATAGATATGTAAGTATTGTTTACATTTTGCTTTGTTTATGAAGCAAGAGTGCTGAATATTGGAGAGAGAGGATTTGTAGATGTAGGCAATATAATAATAATAAATACATTGAGCTCCTTTTGTGAATCAGTTTTAATATTTGATTTTACTAGCATCCACTTGGATTATCTACCAACGGATTTATTACTTTTACTATTAGTACATATATATAGTTATAGATATAGGTATTGTTTACAATTTGCTTTGTTTATGAGGCAAGAGTGCCCAATATTGGAGACAGGGCATTTTCAGAGATAAATAGCGAGAAATCAACACTGCATGGTGACTGTCAGTTTCACAATGGCATGCATGGTGTTATTTTAATTTCAATCAATCTTCTGACTTGATCTGAAGATCAATCATGGTGTGAAACTGAAAGTCACCAATTTGTACTGATTTCTATGTCTACACAATCTATATACACTCTTGTGCAAATTAACTGAAACAGTCACTTTAGTTTCCTTTCTTTCACCTTACAGTCAGTTTTAGACCCTCCAGAGTGACAGGGTGTAATCGATTTCTATTTTTTCCTCAGATTAGGCCATTTGCAGTGGTGTGCAGTAATGAATCTCTTTTCGAGGTGTATGATGAATTTTGTTTGGCCTTGAAAAATATAGCGTCATCCGTGATTGCATCAGATTTTCATCACGCCCAGACACCATTGTCTCGACTATCGATTAGTTGTCCTACGGCCATTGCATTTTACGCCAAAGAAGCGTACGAAAATTGTAACCCTGCACAAGCACACTGGCAAGCCTTACCAGTGAGCAAATCAAAGTACTATAGATTGGCCCGGAAACTCTCCTGATTTAAATCCAATCAAGAATCTATGGCCAATATGCAAGGAAAGACTTTGTGGAATGGACATACGAAGTACTAACATGTGCACTGGAAAATGTTCATGTCCATTGTTTCATTGGGAAAATACGAAAAAAGTAAATAATAATGGAATTATTCTTTTCTTTCAATAATTTGCACGAGGGTGTATATATACAGGTTGATTGAAAACTCCCCATTTTAAAATAGTTCTAATTTATTTATTAACTATAATTTTACAAGAAATTGATATGAGAGGAAAGCATTTGGCATGAGGTTTTATTTAAGATTTGATATGGACACCAGATTTCACTACCAGCTTCCCAAGTTGCCTAAGAGTAGCATCAACTGATTTCACCAAGAACTCTTGTGGCATGGAAGACATAACTTCTTGTATTCGCCCTTCAAGTTCTTCCAGATCTTGGTTTGGTATAGTAGACTTGCTCCTTTAACCGACCCCCCAAAAAAGTCACAAGGTCTTAAATCAGGACTCTTGGCTGGCCACTAATGTAATATTAATGAAGGCGGATTACAATTTAAATTGAAATCACGTAAAGTCCTAAAGACACTCCCTCTGTTCACAAAGAAAGGGCTGCCTGGACTGAACATAAATTTCTTTCAACACCTTCATATGCAATACAAGAGCGATCACGACACAAGATGGTAAACGAGTCAATGCTAAAGTTAACGGCACAATTTGGCTTTTTAATACGATGCTCCTTGATGGGGGGGCCATAGGTGTTGTTCAGATCGTCCTTTAGTTGGAATGTTCCATTCCTGATTTTTCTAGGTATATGTTAAGTCCCAAAAGATACTCTCTCTGTAAACGGAATGTCTTAACGTGATTTCAATTTATTCCGCCTTTAATAATATTACATATCGTTTTTATGTTTTATTATTATTTTATTGCAATATATAATCCCTCGATCCGGCCTGTTGAGTGAGGGCAAAACCAGTCGGCTGTGTAGTTTTATTTTTCACTATCTTTTGAAACACGAAAATTAAAATTAGTCTAACCTGTTTTTATTGCTATAATAAAATCTGTACGCCTCACAAAATTATGATATATATATATATATATATATATATATATATATATATATATATATATATATATATATATATATAAGTGAACATAGCAGTTCAACACTTCGAGGCGACAGTCTGTTTCATGCTAGACGATTCGTGACGATTGCGTCTAGCATGAAACAGACTGTCGCCTCTAAGTGTTGAACTTCTATGTTCATTTTTATATTTATACACGCTCTATCGCTGATATTGAGCACTTTATCCCATAAATATAGCACACCTTAAGACTATATTTCTTCATATATATATATATATATATATATATATATATATATATATATATAACAAAAATACTGAAGAAAAATAAAGATGTAAAATAGAGTTGCTGTTGAAGTACACACATGCACACTCACACACGCACACACACAAAAAGAAACAAAAACCACAAAAAGTCGTGCTATTTTCTGACAAGTGAAGGCTTGCAAATTTTGTGTTCCCAAAAGCCAATTGATTCGTGCAAACTCCATAAAGCACTTTTAGTCAGATATTCAATAATAATTCTGTTAAGAATTGGCCAACTTATGAAAATCTTGAGAGGACAAAGAACAGACAATTGACCCTGTTGACCCAGGAATGATTGGTCTGGTGGGAATTCTTTAAAGATGGGCTTTGGTGGTAAGAGCTCTTAAGAACTTCAGCTTGTAGGTACTCAGCTTATCTCAAAGTTGAATGATGATGAAGTTACCAGAAACTGGATGCTGACAAGAGACATCATCAAAAATTACGAGGTTGTAGTTTATCCTTACCATTTCTAAGAGAAATCACTTTAATGTGTGCCAAGATTGGAATACTTCAATTTATAAATATATACCACACACACACTCACAATTATTAACAGACAAGTATTCATGTGTATACATACACACACACGCATACATACATGCATATATATATATATATATATATATATATATATATATATATATATATATATATATATAATATATGATGCAGTTCAATTTATATTACAATGAATCATTCATACAAAAAGTAAATTAGTAAAGTTAATGATATAAAATGGAGAAATCCCTTCGCTAACAAAATTTTAAACATTCGTCGAGTGATTAGTAGGTTAATGCATCTATAATATATATATATATATATATATATATATATATATATATATATATATATATATATATATATTACAGAAAACAAAAACCTAAAATTCTTATCCAGATGCAGTGTTGAATAAAACTGAAAATAGTGAAAAAAGAGAAAAGGCCTACAAACAAACTTACCTAAAGTGCTCGAAGCCCAGATTGCCTAGACTGAGCAAAAAATGCTTACGAACGTTAAATTCTATGAAAAGATGGCTCTAGTTGTAATTCGAGTTTCACTCTCATGTGATCTTCATATTTATGCACTTAACAGGTTTACTGTATAATATATAAGCCCCTTTCAGCATATTATATTCAAATCTATAATACATCTATATAATACTAAATCTCTAATCTACTATGTATGTATGTGTGTCTCCCTGAGATGCTGTTTAAATGATACATAATACCCAACCAGTTTAGGAGCATATTGTACTTTATACTTATATATATATATATATATATATATATATATATATATATATATATATATATATATATATATATATATATATATATATATAGATATAGATATATATAGATATATATATATATATATTACAGAAAACAAAAACTTAAAATTCTTATCCAGATGCAGTGTTGAATAAAACAGAAAATAGTGAAAAAAGAGAAAAGGCCTACAAGCAAACTTACCTAAAGTGCTCGAAGCCCAGATTGCCTAGACTGAGCAAAAAATGCTTACGTACCTTGAACCCCTGGGCCAAGTGAAGTGTAAGATATTAAAATTATAGAAACGGTTCTTGAGCTAGAGTCGTTTTTCTGTTTTTATGGCATTTTTAATAGGAAATTCAGTATTTCTTTCGATGCACATTCTTATATCAATCCACAAATTGTTGTATAGGAATAAAGTGTCACTGTCGGCACTGTAGTTTGAACACTGACCACCAGTGAGCAAACACGGACAATTTCCATCATTAAATCACGTGATCGTAAAGGAAAAGTATAAATGGGAATTAGCGTGACGTCTAAGTGATTGCTATTCTCTATATTATCCACTATCCTATTTCTCCATACTGATCATTACACGAATTACTACTCGGCGATTACAATATGAACAAGTATTATTAGTGCGATTTTTATTTGAAGGCGTTACTACTACCAGTACCTGCGTTACAAAGGCTTGTCTACAACGAGCATTTCGGAAGTGATAATGAGCCTTTGTTGACATCACAAAAGTGACAACGCGAAGTCGTCGGACATCACAAAACATATATAGACATTTGCATCTTATATTCCAACAATTATGCGTGTGAAATACAATAAACATTCATAATGCATTATAACAACATTATTAAATACATTTAAATATACATAACACAACATATATTTATACAATTCACTACACTATATTAGAACTTTTTCATAAACAAATATCCCAGATGTTTGGTAAGTACTTTATAGGTGAAAATGCTACATGGGTGTGTCATTGTAAAACATAATCTATATGGCTGGAAAATCGTATGTAATACAATTTTCAAATGAAGCTATGCACCAAACATGTACAAATAGCACAACACTTTTGAGATACATATGGATCCTCAAAAATAAAAAACAGGAAATAACAAGAAAAATAAGATATGCAGTATCAGCTTACGTCAACAGCTTAAAACAATATAACCTTTGTCTTTTCAGAACAAAATAAATTCCTTAGGAATATATAATCACTCATTTCCAAAGACATAAAAAATATAAAAACAACTTCCTGTTATGCTACATACAACCACATCATAACTTCAAAGGTTAAACTAATATATAACCTAAAACTAATAAACTGTCTTTCCAAAAATATATCAAGCCTTAAAATTAAATAAAGTAAAAAAAGAAAGAAAATAATAACAAATAAATTTTAAAAAATGAATGAATAAAAAAAATAAGCAAACTCAAGATCTGCACTGCAACCTAACATTATTAGCCATAAAAAAAAACTGGTTTCCTTTCTCACACATTCCCATACGCACTTTACCTATTCAGAAATATCTAAACTGTCAACCATATACAACCGCATGATCAATGGTAAAAGAAGGCTTTGAAGCGAGTGAAGACCATCCTTCTTTGAACACTGTGATACAGAAACGCAAAGAACTGTATCAGATAACAGAAAGAACATCTCTTGATGACTACCAACAGCGTCAACAACTAAAATGGATAGCACATGTAACCTAAAGAGAAAATGTCATAAACAAGATGTTGACATTCCACATCACTTCAAATAAAAAGTTAGGAAGGAAAACCCAATCAATAATGAAAAGCAGCTACTGGACTTAAAAAGGCAATTTTCCTGAAAAATTGTTTTAAGAGAAAGATTTTATAAACTTAACCAAAAGCGATACTAGCTGCCCAGTCAAAGAAACCCAAATGCTTCCTTGTAGGGAAATGACTAATGCCGCCGTTATAATTACCATTAGTGGCCAATACTGAAAGAACCCAGACAAAGAGTAGTAAAACATGGTCTGATAAATGTGAAATTGACCGATACTTATATGATTTCAATGTCTTTATTATTTATATTAATAAACCCTTTATCGCCATCATTGAACAGTTTTCCAGATAAATGTATCAAATTTTAAACAATCTATACATGTGTCTGTATCTATGTACTAATAAAAAGAATAGTGGTGTTATAATACTAATAGTACTTGCAAACAGCAGAACTACTGCTGGAAATAATCTATGGTTACTAATCTATAAACTCTTTCAATCCATTATGCTTAATAACTAATTATTTAAAATATTATTTACTTTAGGCTTCAGGTGAAAGATTTGATAAATGATTCTATGAACCAGCAAATCCAAAAGAAATAATGATAAAGAGAATGTGACAAGTTGAACCTCCCAAAATTACAAAATTAGAACATCGTAAAGCGGGGAAATTGAAAAATCAGTCGTAGCTGATCATGTATGGAGGGAAAAGGGAGATCACTGCCCCCACCCCCGATGGGATGAGGTTGAAATAATAGACAGAGAACATCACTGGAAAATACGAAAACGTAAGGAATCAGCACATATGCTAGGCCACAAAAATCTCCTGAACCGACCAAACATAGAAATGAATACAATATGGGAACAAGTAATAACAAGTGCTAGAATAAAGCAATGAATAACAACACAAAAATTGCAATAAAATCTCTGGTAAAAATATACAATAATAATAACGGAAACAAATTGCAATATGGGCACCGGTAAAAACGGTTGCTGAGACATTAGGCATATAAATCCCAGAAACTCATACACAGATGTCCACAAGGTCACATGGCCAGTTGATTAGATCCAGTAACGAGACCAAAAAGAGCTGTGAGTTCAATCCCAGGCTGCAAAGAAACTTGGAGAGGAAAATGACTGAGACATCCGGAAGAGGCATAACACGTGGAACTAGAACAATCTAGCCCGGTGTACGAAATTCCAATCATCTGAAGAAGGCCGGCGCGTATAACGTCCGAAACGTTGTGAATATGTCAATGAAGATGAGGATAACAATCCGAATAATGTAAATAGTTATATTACTTCATCTCAGAAACATAGATGTTTCTTTCAGTACGCGGTGGGGGTAAGTTAAAAGTCATGCAATCACGTCTTCTTTTGTGTTTGAACGACTTGGAGAGAGTCGCATCTCTTCTCTCTGAAAGTCAAAATCTGTGGGTATTTATAAGTTATTTTTCCGAAAGTAGGCCCGAGAAAAATAGGGTTTCAGTTTTCTCTGATTAGGTAAATATTTCACATGGTGATCTTAATTTCTAACCAATAGACACTTTGATTTAAACGGTGAGTAGCATTGTAGGATATGTTCGTAATATTGTCTGTTATTGGGTAGACAAAGTTTAGAAGTGTTTTAATGTGGTATGTATGTGGGTATGGAACTGTGTTAGGAATAGGGTCTATTTCCTATATAGACAGGAAAAAGACACTAAGAGCTAAAAGGGACAGGAAGTTGTGGAGAGCTACGAGGGGCCACGTGCTGAAGGGACACGATACACAGAAGAAGAATAAAGAATAGATACTGTACTCAATATAGAAAACAACTTTGAAATTCTATTTTGACAACTTTCGCCGATGAATCGGCGTCATCAGAAAACTGAAGAAAAATGACGTCATCAGGAAACTGAAGAAAAATGCCGTCAGCAGGAAATCGATGAAAAATGATGTCATCAGGAAACTGAAGAAAAATGCCGTCAGCAGGAAATTGAGGAAAAATGACGTCATCAGGAAACTGAAGAAAAATTACGTCAGCAGGAAATTGAGGAAAAATGACGTCATCAGGAAACTGAAGAAAAATTACGTCAGCAGGAAATTGAAAAATTACGTAATCGGGAAACTGAAGAAAAATGCTGTCAGCAGGAAATTGAGGAAAAATGACGTAATCGGGAAACTGAAGAAAAATGACGTCAGCAGGAAATTGAGAAAAAATGACGTCATCAGGAAACTGAAGAAAAATGACGTCAGCAGGAAACATGAAAAATAGATGGGGGGTCTGTCTGATGATGCAATTCATCGGTGAATCATGTGAAAATAGAATATTTCCAAACAGTCTTTTCTATTTTGTCAACTCCACATCCAACTTACAATAGAAAACTATGCCAGTGTCGGGTAAACTCCTCCTAATCTTCGAAACTGCCCCTAGGAGATGTTTTCATGAACAATACATACACACACATGTACGTACGAACATTCACTCAATTCACATACTTATCAACCTAAAAGTTTCCACATTCATTTGTTACACACAGTATCGCGTCTTTGTCACGTGCAACCCTTTGTTGTTAATACTTTATTAATCGTTTGTACACGCACACACGCACACACGCACACACGCACACACACACACATCAATCAATATCTAAAGAACTGTTCATGAATGCGTTGGACTTTGCTACCCAGTACACAGACGGATATTACTGAAGAAGAAAAGAGCATTATTATAAATGCGAAAAAATCGGTACTGATACGTAAAGGTGGTACTGATACATAAAACTGGATTAAAAATTCATATGACCACTTTGACATCACAGTGGGATCATTAGACTCAGCCGAGTCTTCTGATCTTATAGGTCTTTTTGTATTATACAATCTCACAGCGTACCGTGAAATTAATATAACTGACATTGGTTTATACAGAGACGATGGTTATAAAGAACTCTAGTAACTTTAAAATCGATAAAATTAGAAAGATATTATATAGAGAATTTAATAGCCTGAACTTAAAAATTACGGTAAGCACTGAATTAAAAAAAGTTAACTTCCTTGATATAACATTAGATTTAATGAAAAATGTATACATACCTTATAAAAAACCCAATACCAATCCTTTATATATACACCCTAAATCAAATCATCCTAAGCGAAAAAAAATTTTTTAAATCAGTTAATATATAATATTTATGCTCTGTAAATTTACATTGAGCACTGTTGTGTAAAAATAAAAATAAATAATATCAATAAGAACACCAGATTATATATCTTACTGTTCTTTACATATATATATATATATATATATATATATATATATATATATATATATATATATATCGGTTCTTGTTGTTTCTTTACATTTCCTTAGGTGAACTCATACTCCGAGACTTTTGTTGTGGGCATATTCAGGAGATACACTTATTTATCTCTCAACGCGTAAACTAGCCGGCAACACCAGAATCTGGATGTACTCATTTCGGGAAAATGTAGAGTAAGACAGAAACAGAATGAAAAGATGAGAATCTATCGGAACCTTACATAAGAACTGCACACATTATGAAACAAATACTGAAGGTGTGCCTTTAATTGTTATCCATGTTTTTAGTTGTGTCGTGGTCACCGCTATTTCAGTTATTTCCTGAATCTGTCTACTCTAAAGTAAACTCATGAAAAATATTGAAAGCGGCCAAATTTTCATGTTTTCTTTATAGAACGACAGATGACGCGGAGAATACATGACAAAAATAATACGCATTTAAAATTCATAATTTTTTTTTTTTTTAATGGCAAAGAAATAAAATATATCGCTGATGCAAAAGATACATTTGCCCTCGACTGACCTGTAGTCAGCCTTGACATTGTAACAATGACTTTTTTCTCTTTAATAGGTGTGTCAACAAGTGATTCAGTCACTTCGCAATCCTCTTAATAAATAAAAGTAAGGGTCTCTACAGGGGACGCCACAGGTGCCAATTTTATAATCATAAAAGTTAACAAGAACAAATATCCCTGTTTTCAAGTGAATTCTTTTCTTACAATCTATTTATTCCACCATTACTTCACTTGATATTCACTTAGCAACGAGAGACGTGAAATAAAGCATTAAAAGTATTTTACTGTAAATTTTATCCACAATCACAAGTTTTTACCGTGTTTCATATTGTAAGAATGCGTCATTCAAAAAGACAGAGATACTTGCAGTAATACAGTGGTTTGTGCATTGGTGCTCCATAAAAGTCACCTAGGAGGTCTGCTTGGTGTATATATGTCTCCTACTAACTCTACGTCCTGGGTACGACGTTAAACTGCATCCAACAGCAAGGCCTCTGATCAGGAGGTTTTGAGGAAGCGTGGAACCACCTCTTAATTGCTGGTGTTCCCAGGGATGGGAAAATAGTGAACTTCCAGGTCTTTTCCAGCACATTGAAACAATGATGTTGCCAACTACACTTTTTTGAAACAATGATGTTGCCAGCTATACATTTTTGAAACAATATGATGTTGCCAGCTATACGTTTTTTATATATTTAGTAAATACTGGATCTGGCATTAAATAACCCATAGTGGTTGATATGCAATAAAACTCCAAACAACCAAACCAAACCTACTGACTCTAAGGTCGGTGTTTGAATCCAGGTAAAGGCAGGAATTTCCAATGTTGAATTTTAAAGCGATCAGGTTTGTTTCACTTCAAAGACTGGCGCAATGACATCTTCCTAGTTTTCTGGCATATAACGTTAACCCTAATAAATATCACAACTTCGTGCCAAAGTTTACGAGATCCCAAAAATAATTTACACTATTTACATTGTTCGGACTATCATTCTTATCTTTGTTGCCATATTTATCACAACGTTTCGGCCGTTGTACGCTCCGGCCTTTTTCAGGTGGTTGGAATGTCGAACTGAACGGATTATTACCTATATATATATATATATATATATATATATATATATATATATATATATATATTCGCGGTACTTATTGGAAAGCGCTCAATATCAGTGCTAGAGCTAACATATTTAGTTGGATTGCTCCAATTCAACTATATATATATATATATATATATATATATATATATATATATATATATGGGGGTCCTTTTCTGCAATAGATAACGAAGAAAAACTACACATAGAAGTAACTGAAGGACCCTGGAAACCGAAACTGCGCATACAAAACATTATTTACATATGGTAAATACGCGAATAGCACAATACTTTCTAAACATATATGGGAAATTAAAAACAAAAACCTAATTATATAAAAAATAAGGCAAACAGAATCAGCTGACAACAATAAATCCAAGAACTGTAAACTAGAGGAGAAAATAGCCATAATTACCTTTCCAGACCAACACAAATGACTGAATAAACGAGCAGAATTTCTCTCAAAATGCAGAAACGAAATTTTTACTACGGTACTTAAAAATCGAAAAATAAAAACGAATGTAAAATACAACAATGAAAAAATGCGAGTATATGCACTACACACAACGAAGATAATATAATATTTAGACAAAGCCAATACTTTAAAATAAAAATTAAAATGACAAACTCCAGGAAAAATAAATAAATAAAATAAAATAAACAAAAAACTAAATAAATAAATAATTTAAAAACTTTAAATGTAAATAATAAACAAATTAAGAAACTGCGAAGGCACACATAAACATAACGTTGTATTCACTTACACACTAATGCCCTTGGGAACGCTCTGACCATATCTCTTTGTCTGCCATAGCTAGGTGGTAAATAGTAAGGTAGACTTGGCTATGAAGCCTTAGTTGACAACTAGTCTAAGAGAAGAATAACTCTAAATTCAAAAGCAAGGAAGGGTCGATTGAAGCCTTCATAACTATAATCAAATTATATGTGTTTCTAGTCTGGCTGTATGATTCCAAGAAATGAGCTGTGAGACCCTCGTACATCGAAGACAAACTGAGAATCTATCACACACACGTGTGTGTGTGTGTGTGTTTGTGTGTGTGTGTGAGTGTGCGCACGCGCTCGCGCGATGGTTTCTCAGTCCACACCGGGTTGATAAGACAGACGACCGATATCACCGTCTGCTGAAATAGGCTATACCCCATATGAGGTGATTTTGGATTTTATTGTTTATTATTTATTTGCTCTGTAATAATAAATACATTGAGCTCTTTTTGTGGATCAGTTTTAATATTTTATATTACTAGGATCCACTTGGATTTTATACCAACGGATATGCTACCTTTGCTCTCTCTCTCTCTCTCTCTCTCTATATATATATATATATATATATATATATATATTATTATTATTATTAGTAGTAGTAGTAGTAGTAGTAGTAGTAGTAGAAGTATAAGACTCTATACTCGATCGGAAAACCTTCGGTGTCTTGATTTGCAAATAATCAAACCAATACCAAAGGGAAAAAACGGTATAAAAAAAAGAAAGAACCAAGAACATGTACGTTAGCCGAAAATATTCGTCCAGCATGCAAGTCCAAGGCCCAAAGAAAGAAAACCCGATACGAGTAAGCAGAAAAACTAAATAAAGTGCTCAATACAGTGAGTAGAGCAGACCTGGTTAGACCTAGAGAACCAGACAAACCTACCACGATTTCACCAAAACGTGGTAGCTTTGTCTGGCTCTCTAGATCTAACTATATATATATATATATATATATATATATATATATATATATATATATATATATATATATATATATGGAGAGAGAGAGATAATATCAGTGGTCAATATATATATATATATATATATATATATATATATATATATATACATTTCCAAGAGGATAGAATCCAGCTAGAACTCAGTGTCCAGGACAGAGTAAGTATACATTGGAATCGTAATCACGGTCCAATTCATCAGACCTACATGATGAATTGGACCGTCATTACGATTCAAATGTAATAAATTATAACTAGGGAATATTAGTGTTTGAGCCTTTCATATATAAAGATGAAGAAATACTCTCTTAAGATGTGCTATATTTATGGGATAAAGTGCTCAATATCAGAGATAGAGCGTGTGTAAATATAAAAGTGAATATAGAAGTCAACACTTAGAGGCGACAATCTGTTTCATGCTAGATGCAATCTTCAGGCCTGACGATTGCATCTAGCATGAAACAGACTGTCGCCTCTAAGTGTTGACTTCTATGTTCACTTATATATATATATATATATATATATATAGAGAGAGAGAGAGAGAGAGAGAGGGGGGGAGAGAGAGAGAGATAGATAGATAGATACATGTATGGATTGTGTTCAGTGTCGGAATTAGAGATTTAAAATTTAACTCTGACAACAGTCGATAAATTAATACAGAACTTACCTAATTCGATGCCTCAGCCAGACAAAATGCTCGTATTTGTGGTAAGGGGAAGGTCGAAGTTATCAGTCTTAAAGGGAACAGGCTACCCAGATATTAACCTTATGACCTTAAATTGGAGTTATATGAAGAATGGAGTGTTACTTTGAAACTAAAAGAGGGCCGACAAGGGAGTTTTATATATTAAAAAAAATTAATTATATATTTTTAAAAAAGTTATGTTTCCACTTAAAAAATATCAAATAATACTGACAAATGAGATATATTAACAAGATTAACAATAAATCATATTTAGAAAATCAAACCATACTAAGTTATAGTTAAAAAAAAACTCGAAAAGGTATATGTATAAAGTGGTATATATATATATATATATATATATATATATATATATATATATATATATATGATGTAAAAATGATCTGCAAGATAAAATTGTTGACCATATCTCAACACCAAGACACCATTTAAGTAATCTACAAGTGCAAATTTTGGAGAATAATTATTAAGTCTAGTTTAGTAGGGCACGATTCCAAATGTGGTCGGGTAAGTTAGTGTCGAAAGATTATGCTGTGTCCGTCTTGTAAGTGAGGAGTATATTTATTTAAATTGACACATTTAGAGTCAGTTTACCGGCAATACCGTGGAAAAATTGCTCATGCCCGCTTGGCACTTCTCCATTTGGGGACGTCTCATGCGCCAGGTAATGACCCCAGACCCCTCCCAAAGGAGAGGTACTTCCTGGTGTGGGCCACTGGAACTTGAACTAATATTATTTTGAAATTTTGCCGGACTAAGCCAGGGACCTATAGAATGGTTTTCTAAGTTTAACTCACATGTGGCACAAAGCCGAGATTGTGGAGCACTTGGTGAGGATCAAACCCACTAATCAGTCGAAAGCTAGACAAGCTTGCTAATGATTGAACCACACTGAAGTTCCCACACTTGTAAATGAGGAGAGTCTGCCTGTTTTTTTACATCTGCATTTAGAAACCTGGTGCAATCTTTAACACCAGTAGCAACTGTCTAGCCTTAGGTACCATATTTTTTTAATCATTTCACCCCAGGCAAGGCGGGAATGCCACTAGTATGCAGGTGATTACAGAGAGCGAAAGTGAGAGAAAAGACTGGTATTTAAGAAAGGATAAAAGATGAACAGCATTCAAGAAAACAGAAGATGGCGATTTTTAAAATTTTTGAAGATTGTATTTATCAGAGAAGCAAGTAAATTTAAAGGAGTTAAACTACCTAAATTGTTAACGTCTGCCTCCTAAATTCCTGTTCTTTTACTGTCCTCTCTCTTTAATAATGTTTTTCTTTTTCTCGTATTCTTTCACAATCTGTAACTCCTTGTATCTTAGTGGCTTTATTGCCTTGCTAGGGGTGATATGATGGAAAGAAAAAAATCACTCCTAAAACATTGAAAAGAATTATTCTTACAATTCAAAATAAAAACAAGGATCTGCTGTTTACTCATTAAATGTTTCATGACCAGTCATGTGTTGTATATAAAAATGGGGGGGGGCAGAATGAGGAAAGTTATCCCAAGACTGAGAAAAGTTTAAATTTTAAAAAATAGCAATATTAATAGAATAGAGAGCTTTAATTCATATCAGATTGAAATTTTCATAACCAGTGGGAATTAATATGTTAAGTTTATTTCATTGGTTCCCAGCCCAGAGATAGATGTTAGAGATAAGGTTTTTTTAATTTTATTTAATGAAAAAAGACCCTACACTTGTTTTAACATTTGTCAGAGATATCTTAATAGTGTGTTAAACTGTAATTTGAAATACAATAAAAACAGTATTTGAAATCAGGAATTTGTTTTATTTTATTTTTTCTCACCAACTGGTAGACTTTTAAAGTCATTTAATATATATTAATAAGCGAATATTCTTTTGAAACTTTCCCAGACTAAGCTGGTGAACAATAGTATGATTTTCTAAGGGTAACTTACATGTGGCACAAGGCTGAGAGTGTGGAGCACTTGGTGAGGATCAAACCCACTAATCAGTCGAAAGCTAGACAAGCTTGCTAATGATTAAACCACACTGAAGTTCCCACACTTGTAAATGAGGAGAGTCTGCCTGTTTTTGAAATCTGCATTTAAAAACCTGGTGCAATCTTTAACACCAGTAGCAACTGTCTAGCCTTAGGTACCATATTTTTTTAATCATTTCACCCCAGGCAAGGCGGGAATGCCACTAGTATGCAGGTGGTTACAGAGAGCGAAAGTGAGAGAAAAAACTGGTATGGGGGCGGTGAGGAAAGGATAAAAGATGAACGGAATTCAAGATCACAGAAGATGGCGATTGACGTTGCATTTAAATTTTTGAAGATTGTAGTTTTCAGGGAAGCAAGTAAACGAAAGGGAGTTCCACAGGCGGAAAGTGTGAGAAAAAAAACAACTAAGGCAGTAAAAGGGTCGGCCATATATACCAATCTAGCAGCACGCTTAAATTCATGTAGACGGGACACCAGCGCAAAAAGCTCGCCAGAGACGTTGCCATGAAAATATTTGTAAAAAAGACAGAGGGGTGTTAAGTTTATGGAGCAAGAAACCCGTAATCATAATAACCTGTAAGCTACCTCCTAAGCTATTCTTCCACGATGAGGTGTCTTCGCCCAATCGTAACTCAAATTCGCAAATAGAGATGAAACTACGTTTATACGATTAAAAAGAAAAGGTAGAAATAACCAATCAGATAGTTACATGTCTCATCTACTATTGTTGCTTGTGCTATGAAAGGTGCTGGGATGGCGACGTCTCAGTATGTGATGTGTTACGATGACGAAAGCATTTGACAGTATTGAAGTCTAATTAAAAGGTAGCTAGTAATTAATCAGCGAACTCATCGGAAAAGAACCTGATTCATTGACTTTCGCGTTGTGATAAGCCAATTAAGTTTTATCAGATTGCAGTGGTTCTGCCAATAAAATAGAGATCGACCTTTCGACAAATGCACCCTATACACATCAATTGTGTCAGTTTAAGGTGAGATTTAAAGTGCGAGCGAACTGATTCGATTGAATTCAGGGACCAAGGTGTATTATCTTGGAGCAACAGGATTAAAAGATCATTTCTTTCTTTTCTTTTCTTTTTTTCTCAAGATTGTTAAAATTGATATTCACTTAAGAAAATAAGACTTCTAATGAGGCAAAAATTGAGAATTTTTTATTTATCGTGAAGATTTTGATGTTTTTTTTTTTTGGGAGGCGGGGTCTTTGTTTTGTTTTTTGTTTTTTCTGCCGGCGAATCTCACAACGATTGCCTATTTTTCCTCTTCGTGTCATTTATCCGTCCGGAAGCTTACTACCTTACTTTTTTCTTTTTTTTTTTCATTTACTAGCATACATACATAACATAGGTAGTAATGCATCCAAATATACACGCGCATAAGGAGAGAGCTATCTCGCTAAGTAGCTAGCTAGATAGTTTGTTTTTAAGTATTTCATCCCAAGTAAGGCGAGAGTGCCACTAGCACGCAAGTGGTTACATAGAGTGAGAGCACGAGTGAAAAGGCGTGCTTGAGGAAAGGATAGAGAGAAGGACGGGGATCAGGATCAAGGCATCAGAAGATGTCGATTGACATTACATTTGGACATTTGAAGATTATAGCCATCAGGGAAGCAAGTAGGGAAAAGTGAGTTCCATTGTCGGGAAGTACGAGACATGAAGCTATTGGAGTAGAAGAGATGACCACATTTAACCGTTTCAACAGTGAAAGGGTGGGACTGAGATGCCAACCTAGTAGCACGCTTAAATTCATGCAGTTGGGGTACCAGTGAAAGTAGCTCGTCAGAGCAGTTGTCATGAAAATTAAATATTGACATACATATGATTAATTAGTTTGTGGAATCTTCCACGACATCCAGTTTACCCTCCGCTGGGAAATGCACTCTTCCTGTTACGATTTTACCAGCATCATACTTACAAATATATAACAAGCATTCATTGGTTAATCACCTTCAATCCAGCTTGCTGATTGGTCAGTTTCGACCAATCAGGTCAACCCCACGCGACAAATCTATTTAGGCGCCAACTCGGTTTCGAGCCTCCCACGTGATACAACGAAATTATAAAAACCAAACACGTGTGATCCTCGCCCTCTCCTTTCCTGCTTTTCCTCACTCGAACCTAACTTCTCTACGTCACTCGTACATCTCACACAACCGCAACATAAATGACGACCGCCGACGCTTATGCCAACAACCATAAAAATGGTGCTCTCAACGTTTATACCAACAGAAATGGTAACACCGACGTTCGCATCTCGGCCAACAATTGAACACCTTGACGTTCAACACCAACGGAATTGGTTACTGACAACATTCAAGCCTACTCTGACCAATGAATATTAAAACCAACAACGTTTAAACCAATTACGAATTGGTACCATTGACGTTCAAACTACCAGCAACAACATAAGTGTTAAACCCGATGTTTAACTCTGCGGCAGCAAAAATGAGTGCTCCGACGTTCCAACAGAGAGAAGGAAAACAGAAAACAACTAAACTGATGACCACGACGTTCCTAAAAAAAAAAAAAATCTGGCAACCCTGACGTCTCAACATAATTGATAACTCCGACGTCTCAAACAAAATTTCTTCTTCGTCACCACGTGCGTACATACTAAATATCAGACACCAGACCAACTTGGCAAGTTTCCTCAACAGGCCGTCAGACGACCTCACTCTGAAACTTTAAAACAAGTCTCAAAAGAAGTAGGCAATTCATTGTCCGACACGTATAATTCACAGAGACGCCCAGGAAACTCTTCAACATATCCTAATACGCACGCTGTACAACCTTTTCTTTCAAAGCAATAACATAACCGCTAAATGTGACGAAAATTAATTATTTCAAAATATCGGTGACAAGTGACAACAAGCCTGAATTTTTAGACAATTTTCTACCACACAGCATTATTCTGACATGGAAGCAAAACTCAAGTTTCACTGGAATGAACGTACACTTTTCTCTGGACGACTCATTGTTCCATTACATACGATGCGACATCACTGTGAGGATTTACATACACGTTATTCGTCGCTACTAATATTGCAAATTCCGCATTCTCTCACTACATGCTACTGGTCATTACAATCGCATCCTGTTCAATCCTGAAACTCAGAAAGCGCGCGCATACAATTTTCCACACCACGTGGCGACATCTCATGCCAGTGCTTGCTTACCATGCCTTTACACATTCTTCGGACGACTCACTGTTTCGAACATTTTCGACGCATTTTACATATAAAATTTGCTGTAAAGATTTACGTAATCACTAATAAGCAAATTTTATTTTTCAACATCGCCATGACATTGCAATCTCAACATCACCTGTACGAATTCGACTCACTGAATTACGTAGATCTTTAGAAAATTAAGCCAGCTTCTCAACCAATTCTTCTCAATCTCTTCAACAATTGCGCGATTCTTCTCAACACACTTGGGCATTTTATTCAACACAACGTCAGCTGACAATAAACTCACGATGACAGCACACTCACGCGTACATTACGATGATAACAAATTCACGCGTACATTACGTCGACACACATTCACTCACAAAGTGCTACACACCGCACACATTTCAGAATCTAATCTTAACCACACTTGTGACACATGCCCACATGCACTATATTTTTACATATTTAAAGTTTTAGTACCCGCAACTTTTAATCTCCAGGGGGTATTTGTAGAATCTTCCACGACATCCAGTTTACCCTCCGCTGGAAAATGCACTCTCCTGTTACGATTTTACCAGCATCATACTTACAAATATATAACAAGCATTCATTGGTTAATCACCTTCAATCCAGCTTGCTGATTGGTCAGTTTCAACCAATCAGATCAACTCCACGCGACAAATCTATTTAGGCGCCAACTCGGTTTCGAGCCTCCCACGTGATACAACGAAATTATAAAAACCAAATACGTGTGATTCTCGCCCTCTCTTTCGTCGCGTTCTTCTTTACTCACTCGTGCGTCTCAACACCGCTACCAAAATGTGACTCTAAAAGAACTCCCGTCTTGACTAATGTAGTCAGACGTAAAAGAACTTTACAACATTTCATGCAAGTATAATTCTGAACTTTTACCAACTTGTACAATACACAATTCTAAACATGCAACAATTCATTCTTCTTCAGTTTAATAATCAATTTATTCGTTATGAGCTTAGGTACAAATATTACCTAGTCTAAGAGACACAACTCTGTCTAACCTTTTCAGTTCACATGCATGTACATCAAATACTTAATAAATTCAATTGTTATGCTTTGAATCATTATTTTTGTCTTTTATTAATTGTTGTGGATGGAAGATTATGAACACGCACAATTTTAAGCCTTCTGATCATTCAAACCTTCTGATATCTCTTAACATCTCCACTCAATCCCAACAAGTTTTTATTGATTTATATTTCTGATGAAGAAAGATTTTAAACATTCTAACGCTTTTATTGCTATTTTTTTTAAATGACGAAAGCGATTAAATTATTGGAAATACACTCATTTTTAAGCATTTTACCCCAAGCAAGGCGGGAGTGCCACTAGCACGCAAGGGGTTAGAGAAATTGAGAGCAAGAGTAAAGATGGGTGTTTGAGGAAAGGATATAGAGAAGGACGGGGATCAGGATCACGGCATCAGAAGATGTCGATCGACATTACATTTGAATATTTGTAGATTATAGCTATCAGGGAAGCAAGTAAGAGGAAGGGAGTTCCCATCTCTGTCCCATAATGATTGTTCCATTTCCGTATACATTTCATAGACTAAATGGCACAATCATTATGGGACAGATGTAGAATAATATAGAAGAATGGCTATTTTAATAATCAGATTAAATTGAAAGAGGAGAGGAAAAATTTTTTTAATCATTTCACCCCAATCAAGGCGGGAGTGCCCCTAGCACGCAAGGGGTTACAGAGAGTAAGAGTAAAGAGGCGAGTTTGAGGAAAGGATAAAGAGAAGGACTGGGATCAGGATCAAGGCATCAGAAGATGTCGATTGACATTATATTTGGATATCTGAAGATGATAGCTATCAGGGAAGCAAGTAAGAGGAAGGGAGTTCCACTGTCGGGAAGTGCGAGAGAAGAAGCCGTTGGAGTAGAACAGGCGGTTACATTTAACATTTTCAACAATGAAAGTGTGAGACCAAGATGCCAGACTAGTAGCACGCTTAAATTCATGCAGTTTGGGTACCAGTGAAAGTATCTCGTCAGAGTTGCCAGGAAAATATTTGTAGAAAAGACAGACAGAAGCCACAGCATGTCTGTGAGAAAATGAGTGTGGACGAGATGCCAGATTAGGACCTATCACATTGCATATCCGTCTCTGGATTTTGTCGAGGACCTCGAGATGAACAGCGGGGGCCAATGTCAATCGTTATCTTCCGTCTTCTTAATTCCTGTTCTTTTATTGTTCTCTCTCCCCAGTAATGTTATCTTTTTCCTTGCTCCCTCACACTCAGTAACCCCTTTGTTTTAGTGGCTTTATTACATTGTTTGATGTTAATTATCTTTTTAAAAATCTTTCTACTTTAAAGAGTGATGCAATAAACTTTCTATTCGGTTTTCTTTTTTGGCAGCTTGATTTATTATTATTATTATTATTATTATTATTAACATCCCCATAATCAACAACAACATCTGTCTGGGTCTCATACTCTTTTACTGTTGAAATGGCTAGATGCAACCGTAAGTTCTATGCTAACAGTTTCTTCTCTCACACTTCTCGCTTGCGGAATTCTCTGCCGGCTTCTTGATTGCCAGTCAACTCTGATCTCCAAAAATTTAAATGCAATATCAATCGTTTTGTCTTCTTAATTCCTGTTCCTATATTGTTCTTTTTCTGTTGTGTTTTTCTCGTGGTTCTCCTTTATTAATAACTACGTATATATATATATATATATATATATATATATATATATATATATATATATATAGATAGATAGATAGATAGATGTGTGTGTGTGTGTTTAATGTAAAAAGACAAAGGTGAGTGAATTAGAAATGTGCTTCAATCAGATAAAATGATAATTTTTTTTTTAATATTTTAATCAAAATCGAACTTTTATACATTTTATTGCTATTAATATATTGACGTGCAGTTTGGCGATATTACAATAGAAATTAAATATTTACTTTCTACAGCTAAGAAAAAAATATTATGCCAATTCCCCCGAGAGAGAAGGAATTGAAGATTTGAAACTCAACAAAAACCACCTGGCTTAACACGAGGAAAGATAGGTGGTGTCAGAAGATATCATTTCTGCCACCGAGCAAACAAAGAAATAAGCTTAATGTATTCTGGCAAGGAATTACACGCAGTGAGGAGGAAAATCTTACTGTCTACCTAAATAAAAAGCACCTTACACCCTCTCCTGACCACTCCCCCGTGCCTTTCGTCTGACTGAAACATTGAAATGGATAAATTCTGTATTAGTTTTTCGACGCTTTTTTGTAGCTTCCACACTTAAACTTCTAATTTCGACACGAACTCAGTCTATATCCGGGGTTGAATAAGACTGAAGAATTATATTTGCGTCAGTCAAAATAAGCTTATTTCCCATATGAGGTGATTTTAGATTTTATTGTGTATTAATTTTTGTTCTGTAATAATAAATCCATTGAGCTCTTTTTGTGGATCAGTTTTAATAATTTATATTACTAGGATCCACTTGGATTATATACCAATGGATTTATTATCTTTATTATATATGTCTGTCTGTGTGTGTGTGTGTGTGTGTGTGTGTGTGTGTGTGTGTGTGTGTGTGTGTGTGTGTGTGTGTGTGTGGCTGGTTGAATAAATTACAAACATTATATCTGCTAATAAGCAGATATAATTTGTCATAATCCTCTCATATTCACGAATATTTTTCCGTATATTACAATTAAATAAGGTAAGAAATGCACTGTAACAGTGAGAATTAAATTGAAATAAAAGTGATTCACACTTTTACATTGCATTTCTTGCTTTATTCATTTCTAATATACGGAAAATACTCGTGAATATAAAGGATTATGATAAAAATAAGCAGACATAATGTTTGTAATTTATTCAATGAGACATGCCTAAAAGATAATTTGCTCTCTAAATACACAAATATATGTGTGTGTGTGTGTGTGAGAGAGAGAGAGAGAGAGAGAGAGAGAGAGAGAGAGAGAATGTGATATATAAATTTTTATATATCAGAAAAATGTTAAGCAAAAAGAAACTAAATTAAATACACCCAGACACATCCCCCCAAAAATTTTCATTTAAATTTTAAAATTTCAAAGTTCCAACATTTTTTCAGCGTTCCCTCTCAATGCATAATTATAACCAACGTTTGTGTTTTTATATTCCCCCTCTCCTTCATACGCATATACAATTACATAAGCAAAATCATTACTTTTGTCCGATGAAGTTCTAAAGGACGAGACGCATTACACAATAAAAAATCACTTTTTCATTAATTTGCCTAATATATATATATATATATATATATATATATATATATATATATATATATATATATATATATATATATAGTTTGTTTTAGTTTTCATCCAGTAATATTTTCCATGTGAAGCATGGATCAATAGACTTGCATTATTGTGAGATGGGCCTCCAGAGATAGATAGATAGATAGATAGATCAACATTGAAATAGATACATACATATGTACATACATACATATAACAACACTGAAATAGATACGTACATACATACATATATACATACATTCATACATACATATAACAATACTGAAATAGATAGATAGATAGATAGATAGATAGATAGATAGAAACATATTGAGATAGTCTGATAGGTAGTTATATACGTTAATGAAATGTTAGTCTATTTTAAGTTAAAATGCAAAGTTCAACGAGAAAATTATACTTTGCCATAATTAAAAATAAAGATAAAGACTAACCACTTAACCACTTATTCTAAATTTTGGAAGTAATATATTTTTTTTTATAAAAATGACAAAGTCATTATTAGCCTACCCTGTATATAAGAAAACAATGGCTTTTTATATCCAAGAAATCATATATCATTTTAATTAAAGACGCGTCTTATGATATCGTTACTTGAAATGATTAACTTGTCTACGATGAAGAACTTGACAGTTATACTGTGTACCTATACATTAAACAAAGAATTGGTGCTCGTGGAAGTCAAGAACTTATCTTGCAAGCTATTAATAGTGGGTTCTGTCTTCAAGTCATGCTAAATAATTATTACCTTTGTGCCAGCTTCAGTTAGAAAATCGATACTTGAAACGAGAGATATTTATAACAGAGAGTAATTCAGCAGAAGGTAAACAAAGAGATGCGAAAAGAGTCGGCCCGGCACCATCCTCGCCAAAATTAGTCTAATTTCTAACCCAAACATACGGAGATTATTTCCTCTCACTAAAAGAATCTATCCATTAAATTCGAACTAGCATCTAACGAAGTAACATCGTTCTATCTATGAAGATCTCTCTGTCAAACATGCGGTTACTTTGAGATTCTCATTTGTGCTTGGTTCAAATAAGAGTACCTAAAATTGTTCTGCTAAGAATCCATTGCGATGACGAAATGGTAAGGCGAACAGTACATTTTATTTGACTCTGTACTTCGCCAGTTACTATCAGCCATTGTGTGTGCGCGCGCAGATCCTCATCCGAAACGTGGACGCACACTGCTGTTATATTGCAATACGTAGAGAAATGGCAATAATCATAATGTGCACTCGGACGGACTGTGTCGACAAAAACGCACGAAATTTGTAACGTTTCTCTTTTATCGTGATAATCTGTGTTCCATTCGTAAGAAAGAAAAACAGGAGAAGGTTCTGATATATAAAATTCTTTGTTTCCAGTACAGTGATAGCTCGGCTTAATTCGTTTCGAGTTAAGTCACTTTCGAAGATACGCCGGTTTTTCTTAAATATAATATGGAAAAATAAAACTCGCCTTAGGTCATTTTACTCGAGTTTACGTCGGCCATTAAAACACTAAAATAGCAATAAATGCATATAAAATCAAATATACAATTTAAAAAATTAATATTATGTATAATATGCACACGCGCGTGCACGCACACACACACACACACACACACACACACACATATATATATATATATATATATATATATATATATATATGCATCACAAAATCATAAAAAAACAAAAAATAGCATAAATCAGCAGATCTTCTTCTTTCAAATTCCTGCCGACAGGCGGCAATGGTGCGTTGTTTTCCTCCACAGCCTCGATTGTGAATTCAGATTTGTTTATATCTGTGCTCTTCTGTTAACGTTCTTTCAGTTACATTTCAATCGTGATCTATAATATATTTCCGTCACCGAAGAAAAGTCCCAGTGCAAGGGCTAATGCTAAGCGTAAGGCAATATCGCTGGAAGATAAGATGGAAATCAAAATTACTGTACGTACATGTCATAAATACTATGCCGAGTGCTTATTTGTGGTTTATAGTATAGTCATTTAGACCTAAGTCGTGAACTCTGGAACCAATTAACGACGTAGGGTGAGGTATATCTGTATACGGAAATTTTTCGTTGATAAACCTTCTTCAGAGTCGGAGTTATGTTTTGTTTCCCTAACATCTTTTGATTTGAATGGTAAGGCATGTACAGCCATAGTTTTGATGTGACGTGAAGTTTACAAACAGCCCTCAGGCTTGAAAACAGTTTTCCTACTTCTCGACAGACAGCTACGAAAGACAAGAGAGTCCTGTCTATTTTTCTATTTAATCCATATCTGAAGCAAATTGGACTATCCACCCAGTTGAGTTCAAGACAAGATTCACTATCGGTAATAATACCAACCAAATTTAATTCTGCCACTATGTGTGGTATGGTACACCCTACCCACCATTTCGGTGTGAAACCATGAGAAAATCTTTTTAAAATTAATTATTTCCCTTTCTGATATATATATATATATATATATATATATATATATATATATATATATATATATATACCAATTTGTAATTGGTAGGGATAATTCCAAGGAGGTCATTAATCCAATGATAGCTCAATGTAAGTCACAGAGCAATATATAATGATAAATCAAGAAAACACCTTAAAAATCCGTATCGGTTATAATTTATTTCATGAATATTATTATATTCGTCTCTTCAGATCGAATGTTTTTGAGGAAAAAAAAATTCGGCCTGAAGAGTTGAATATAACAATATTCATGAAATAAATTATAACCGATATGTATTTTTAGGGTTTTTTTTTCTTGGGATATATATATATATATATATATATATATATATATATATATATATATATATATATATATATATATATATATATATGAGCCAAATGTTATTTTGTGGATACACATTTTGACGATACACCATGTTTGTTTTAATTTTTTAATTAACGCTGTTTAAAAATCTAGATATCTAATCAACTATAATCAGCTAGTAAAAAATCGTTTGGAGTAATGCGAAATAATGACGGCTAAAAAATAGAATCTATTAATTATATATATATATATATATATATATATATATAGAGAGAGAGAGAGAGAGAGAGAGAGAGAGAGAGGGAGTGAGAAAGAGAGAGGTGGGTAAATCAAATAACAATATATTAAAACCGCATATGCGCGCGATAGCGTGCATGCACAGGTAAGCGAATATACATATATATATATATATATATATATATATATATATATATATATATATATTGGGGTATATGTATATATATATATATATATATATATATATATATATGTATATATATATATATATACGCAAACCAAATTAATTCCTTCTTTAATATATATATATAGAGAGAGAGAGAGATAGATAGATAGATAGATAGATAGATAGAAAAATAGAGAGAGAGAGAGAGAGATTTCCACATGAAAATCCTATGATGATTTTATTTTTCTTCAAAGTGGTGATCAAAATATTTTCATTTTCTTTCCATTACATCCGCATTCATTACAGGCAATTGCATCTTAATTCAAACCTCTCCCCGCCAAAACCAGTGTTGTGTTTTAATTGGGGCATGTTCGCCCATCGCTTTTTCTGTCCTTAATAGTGAACCGCCCGAGTGAATAGGGCGTTACAGTCGATCAGGCTCAAAAAGGTTTTATCCACACCCACTTTGTTTCTAAATCACCGCTTTTGAATAATGAAGACTCATTGTGCGACAGCAGACACCTTCAACTTTCACAACTTGAAGGCCTTAAAGAAAGAAGTGAAAGCCAATAAAACTTAACGATTATAATCCTATAGGTCACAAGATACGTGTTGACTTGGTTGCTTGATTCGGGATGAAAACGGACAAATAAATTGTGAAGCGAGATTTTCATTTTCAAGTATTTTCATATAACAGCCTCCTTCTACCAGGAATGGCTCCTGGGTTGCTACATGGTGAATATTTGTAAAATAAAAAAAACAACTTCTGCTACGAGTTTTATCAATAAGAATCCTGATAATTAGGATTAATTATACGACTCATCAAACTGATTGTCGTTCGTAGTCAGTTGCATCTGACCTCTCTGTCATCACGATGAAGATTGATCTCTTGAGGTCTTCCGGTGTTTCACCGCTGTTACATATTTAATTTAAAAAGTATGAAACATAAATCTGAAGAAGCATAAGAATGGCAGACGATGTCTTTCAGAAACTTAGCATAGTATTATGGAATCGGAAAATTCTCTTAGGAAATAAAGCAGAACAGTACATGATTATGTAATATCTAATCGCCTATAGCGCAGTGAATGTTAAACAATTTCCTTGCAGATGGAGAAGAGACTTGAAACGACAGAGATGGGATTCTATCGATGAATGTTAAGAAAACAGTGGACAGACTATGGGAAA
This sequence comes from Acanthosepion esculentum, assembly GCA_964036315.1. NCBI lineage: Eukaryota > Metazoa > Mollusca > Cephalopoda > Sepiida > Sepiidae > Acanthosepion > Acanthosepion esculentum. The sequence goes on from OZ038483.1 coordinate 9,863,322, forward strand.
AACAGAAAGTTTTAAGAAGAATAGGAACTACAAAGAAACTGCTGCTAACAAGAAGCGAGATTTTCATTTTTAAGTGTTTTTTTTATGATTTCAGTTTGGATTCATTATTTCTTTGTCTATTATAACTTTGTGCCACTTTCTGAAAAAAAAATCGAGTTGTTATAAAGGACAATGAAAAATATGACACCGAAATCCGAAGTCACACTGGAATAGAGAAAGCTACCTTCCAAAATCTAAACAAAATATTAAGAAACCGGGAAATCTCGTTAGAAACAAAGAGTGCTAAACTGTTTTGCAATATTAATCATCAAATATGGCAGTGATTATTGAACAATTTCCCCTCTAATGAAGAGGGAACGTAAAACAACAGGAATTTTGTTCTACAGAAGGCTGATGAGAATAACGTGGACGAAAAATGTGAGCAGCGAGGAAGTTTTATGGAAACTTGGAATTAAAAGGACACTTGTGCTTAGGATCAAAGAGAAACAGTTAACATTTCTGGGACACATGAGGAAAGAAAGGCTTGGAAAATTTGAGACTCACAGGGCATTGAAGTTACTAGGGACAATGTTAAGTATTGAGAATATGGGGTTAGAGGGATAGTAAAGGAAGAGACACTACTTAGAGCCACAAAGGATAGGAAGTTGAAGAGAACCATTATCATCCATATTCTAAATAGATATAGCACATAAAACAATAATCTCTAAGGTAGCTGGAAAATTCAGATATGACTTGAATTTGTATCTTATATACCAAAGGCCAATCTTATATGAGTAATGCCATAAACGATTTTTACGTAAGCATATGACAAGACAAGGTGGTTCAAATCTCCAGTTATATTGTCATCTTTCTACTCAAAATCTGAACGGAATATTATATTTGCTTTTAGCAAATAGCTTTGAACTCTGCGATCAAAATGTTTTACACGTGTCCTTTTGCATTAGACATTGGGAATGTCTTTTATCACGAAAAAAACAAAACACGCTAAAGATTTATGCTATTGCTCTGTACAGATGAGTGAACGTCTCTGTAAACTCCATCTATTACAGGTGACAATAAAAAGTATTGCCATTTTGTTGTCAATGTCTGTACCAGTGTCACACACACACACCGCTCGCGCACGCACGTACGCACACACGCATAACCTATTGCTTCATCTACAACAGTATCATGGTCAAGACCAATGGCGTTGGGACAAAACGCAGGTACAGCCGACTTCATGCCTTTACCTTTCGTGAACGTGATATAGTATAAGCATTCACATCTGAATTTTAAAGACATCCGTTCCATTTTCCAGGCTAACGAGCATTACGGGCTGATGATATGGAAGATGTTAAGAATACATTGACACCTAGTGGGGATCGAACTCACTACTGTAGAAATAGATAGTTGATAATGTTAGATTACATCGGCACCTTGTAAGGCTCGAACTCAGTACTGTAGATATGGTAAATTTAGAAATCTTAGATTACACTGGCACCTTGTGAGGATCAAATTCTTTACTGTAGAAATGGGTATTTACAATGCATATATAACACTGGCACATAGTGAGGATCGAACTCACTACTGTAGAAAGGGGTTTTAATCATATTAGTTTACATTGGCGCCTTGTGAGGATCGAACTCATTAGTGTAGAAAGGGCTAGTTCATAATGTTAGATTACATGAGGATGGAAATCACTACTGTAGAAATGGTTATTTAGAAAGTTTAGATTACATTGGCACCTTGTGAGGATCGAACTCACTACTGTCGAGGGGGGTAGTTAATAACGTTAGGTTACATTGGCATCTTGTCAGGATCGAGCTCACTACTGTAGATATGGTTATTTAGAAAGCTGTCACATGGTGAGGATCAAACCCTTTTAGTGTAGAAAGGGTGGTTTAATAATGTTAGATTACATTGGCACCTAGTGAGGATTGGACTCACTACAATAGAAATGGTTGGTTTAGAAAGCTTAGATTACACTGCCACTTAGTGAGGATCAAACTTATTATTTTAGAAAGGAGTAATTAATAATGTTAGATTACAATGGAACCTAGTGTGGACTGAACTCACTACTGTAGAAATGGATGTTTTGTTTGACTTAGACTAATGCCTTGTGTGGGTCACTCACTGTTTCAGAAATGACTTGCGAGACAAGGTGATTTCATTTCTGCTCTATCTTGATTTGAACCTGTACCTATGCGAAAACGCTTACGCAATAGTTTAGGATCTGACATCAATCGAAAGAAGTTAGAAAATATTGCTTGCGTGTGAAATTTTAAATTTGCCGCAGCGAACTTGCTAAAATTTAAAACTTTTACGAAATCAGATCCCCAACTGAATTGCGTGAAGGACAGAGTAATCATGTAAAAATACTGGACTTTTTTTTTCTTTTGGCTTTTATGTGACACCACTTTTCACGCCTTAACCTTTTCTTCGAAATTCCATCGGTCATTTCGAATGCATTAATGCAAACTAAAGGGAAACATTTTCAAAATTAAAGCTCGAAGCAATGCCTAAACTTTAATAAAACAAACTCCACAGCGATTCTATTTTGCATATGGAGTCATTGTTAAGAAGAAGTATGAAACTTTGGAAGAGGTCAGGAACTCAAAATGGAGCACCTTAGGGGAAGTAATTATGAGAAAATCAAAAGTAGCCATCCCAAGAGAAGAAAGAAGGGGGGAAAAAATAGACAACAGGTGAAATTGTCAATATAGTGAAAGGGAGAGAGCAGATGAAATCAAGAAATAGCATAGAATATATGAAATAAATGGAAGCAAGCAAGAGGAATTGATCAGTGAGAAATGTGCAGAGATAAAAAAAAATGCAGAATGTAGACGAAGAATACATGCTTAAAAATTAAAGAAATAGAAAATCAGAAACCGTTCTCTTCGGCAGGATGCGTCAAATCTAAAACGGGAACAATCAACCCTTTGTTTTGATAAAAAGAAAGGGTACTACAGATATTTAAAGAATACATCAAAAAGCTCTTCTGAGATAAGAAGAGAGAGATCTACAATATATATAATCATGAAAGTATGCGTAATGTTAAAATCTAAGGTTAAGTCACCATGAACCGAGACGAAGAGGAACAATACCGCCGGACAAGAGGAGACTAATAAAAATGCTGGCAGCTGGAGACGATTTGGGGGATAATAAGATCCTTCTTCTTCTTCTTCTTCTTCTTCTTCTTCTTCTTCTTCTTCTTCTTCTTCTTCTTCTTCTTCTTCTTCTTCTTCTTCTTCTTCTTCTTCTTCTATGTGCCGCGTCTCTTCAGGACGTTGGCTATCATGGTTCTCCACAATTTACTGTCCTTTGTAGTTCTTAATAACTTTACTGAATTGATAAAATAAATATATGACAGCGGTGAAACACCGGAAGACCTCAAAAGATTAATCTTCATAGTGATGCCAGAGAAGTCAGATATAACTGACTGCAAACGACAGTCAGTTTGATGAGTCGTATAATTAATCCTAATTATTAGGATTCTAATTAATAAAACTCGCAGCAGAACGTTTTTATTTTATTTTACTAATATTCAACTTGTAGAACCGCAAGAGCCATTCATAGTATAAGGGTACTGAAGGAGGTTGCTATATGCGCGTTAAGAGTTAGAGATAAGAGATGCAATTTATGAGATGTGGGAAAGATAATGGTTAACCCTATACTTAAACAGGTATGGGTCAGGAAAGCCTTCTCTTTGGAGTCGGTTTCACAAAGTAGCGGTTTATGAGAAGAAACTTAACTTTTTACTAATGGAATACGAAGGGGATAGGGGTGGATCGCCTCAGTGTGACGGGGCGTGGTGGATCTTATCTGTGAGGGTTAGAATCGATAGAACTAAGGAATTCAGCGTGTCTAAAATTAGAATCAGACTAGAAATAGTGAAAGAACAGCGTTGAAGACATTGAAAGAAGAAATGCTATTCTTGTGTTTAGCTATTAACGTAAGCAAAACAAATGCAGAAAGATCTATACTTATGCTAGACGAAATACACAAAAGGTATTTCAAGGAGCTCCCTGCACCTTACTCTAGGCACGGGAAGCTCCTTAAAATGATAACCCGTAAACTGTACTGGGAACCAGCAGCCTGCATGTGGAGAGTAAGTTCAAGAAATACACAAAAATAGAAAGAAGAGTACATGTGTGCTTTTGGCACTTTATTTTACTTGTGCGATGAGAAGATTTTACAGGAACTAAAATACCTACCCAGTTTGAATAACAAAGGATGTATCTGGAACAACATACGCTACGTAGATGACACAGTGTTGACAGGAGAAAGAAAAGTAAAAGGTTAATTAGATAAGATTGTCGAGGATGGAAAAAAAACGTACGAACCAAAATATAGAAATATGTAAATAAATAGAATACATGGTCGTCAGCAAAAGAGACAGTCCAAGCTGTGAGACGATTTTATTTGATTATTTATCGGGGACGAGACGTAATCAAATAAGATAAATGCAGGCATTTAACACTATTAATAAAATAAATAAAACGTTCTGCTGCTAGTTTTATTAATTAGAATCCTAATAATTAGGATTAATTATACGACTCCACAAACTGATTGTCGTTTGCAGTCAGTTATATCTGACTTCTCTGGCATCACTATGAAGATTAATCTTATGAGGTCTTCCGGTGTTTCACCGCTGTCATATATTTATTTTATCAATTCAGTAAAGTTATTAAGAGCTACAAAGGACAGTAAATTGTGGAGAACCATGATAGCCAACGTCCTGAAGAGATGCGGCACATAGAAGAAGAAGAAGAAGAAGAAGAAGAAGAAGAAGAAGAAGAAGAAGAAGAAGAAGAAGAAGAAGAAGAAGAAGGATCTTATTATCCCCCAAATCGTCTCCAGCTGTCAGCATTTTTATTAGTCTCCTCTTGTCCGGCGGTATTGTTCCTCTTCATCTCGGTTCATGCTGACTTAACCTTAGATTTTAACATTACGCATACTTTCATGATTATATACATTGTAGATCTCTCTCTTCTTATCTCAGAAGAGCTTTTTGATGTATTCTTTAAATCTCTGTAGTACCCTTTCTTTTTATCAAAACAAAGGGTTGGTTGTTCCCGTTTTAGATTTGACACATCCTGCCGAAGAGAACGGTTTCTGACTTTCTATTTCTTTAATTTTTAAGCATTTTAAGTAGTCTAGCAACAGACATCAAAAGGTGTGAAACATAAACCTGAAGACGTATATGAATGGCAAAAGATGTCTTTCAGAATCTGAGCATAGTATTAAGGAATCGGAAAATTCCCTTAAGTAAAAAGCAAAACAATACAAGGATTATGTAATATCTAATCGCCTATAGCGCAGTGAATGTTAAACAATTTCCTTGCAGATAGGGAAGAGACTTGAAACGACAGAGATGGGATTCTACCGATGAATGTTAAGAAAACAGTGGACAGACTATGGGAAAAACAGAAAGTTTTAAGGAGACTAGGAACTACAAAGAAACTGCTGCTAACAATAAAAAAAAAGATAAATGAACTGAGACTTGGAGAATTTAACATTTAAAGGACATAGTAAAGACAACTGAAAGCAGGAAAAAACAGCGAGTCAACAACTTGACAAGTTTGAAGAAATGGGTCAAAAGTTGACAATGACAATTATGGACAGCCATGATCGTTCACGTTCTGCAAGGACATTGCATTTAAAAGGTGACATTGACAACGAAACGCTCTCTCTTATAAGTATGATATTTTAAATGTTGAGTTGGGTTCTTTTTTTATTTTTTTGCAATAATGTTCACCCTGTACATAAGCCCAACATTTTTGGGAGTCGTTTCCACAGAGCAGTGGTTCGCAGGAAGAAGCTGTTCAAGCGGAACTTACATCTCACCAATGGAACACAGACGGAATGAGTGTGGTTTGCTGCAATGTGCGTTACATGGAGGATCATAACCGTAAAGATTAGAACTAAGGAATGTAGTTCACCTGAACACTTTCCATGGAAATAGCGATGGAGTAGCGAGAGGCTTGCAACATTTCATCTGTGGGAAAGAGGTTGTAGGGTGGAACAATCACAAGGTCGCATGAATGCTTTTGAACTCTCTCGAGATTGGAAAGTGAAAAATGGAAGCTCCTGACCATATATCATAGCAGTACACCATTCTTGTAAAGGTAGAGAATAGCAGGAAGACACAGGTACTTATTGGAGCAGTACAAGGAACCAATCATTTTCCCAGCATCTTTAGTGATTGATTTGAGAGACTATTAAGTCTTAAACTCACACCTACACTCGAGTGGAACTATTATATACCATCCATTGAAAGTGATTACTGGACATCTCTAACAACCCAGATATATCAACCGTATTTTATTTTTGGTTTGATCTGGCCTTTGTAAAGGTAGAGATAAAGATAGAGCATAGCAAGCAGAGTCAGATACTTATTGGTGCGATACAGAGAAGCGGCCATTTTCCCAGCATCTGTAGTGATTGATTGTATGAACGATGTCGTCGGGAGAGTCATCATTGCCTTGAGAGACTATGATGTCTTAAACTCACACCTACACTCGAGTGGAACTATTATATACCATCCATTGAAAGTGATTACTGGACATCTCTAACAACCCAGATATATCAACCGTATTTTATTTTTGGTTTGATCTGGCCTTTGTAAAGGTAGAGATAAAGATAGAGCATAGCAAGCAGAGTCAGATACTTATTGGTGCGATACAGAGAAGCGGCCATTTTCCCAGCATCTGTAGTGATTGATTGTATGAACGATGTCGTCGGGAGAGTCATCATTGCCTTGAGAGACTATGATGTCTTAAACTCACACCTACACTCGAGTGGAACCATTATATGCCATCCATTGAAAGTGATTACTGGACATCTCTAACAACCCAGATATATCAACCGTATTTTATTTTTGGTTTGATCTGGCCTTTGTAAAGGTAGAGATAAAGATAGAGCATAGCAAGCAGAGTCAGATACTTATTGGTGCGATACAGAGAAGCGGCCATTTTCCCAGCATCTGTAGTGATTGATTGTATGAACGATGTCGTCGGGAGAGTCATCATTGCCTTGAGAGACTATGATGTCTTAAACTCACACCTACACTCGAGTGGAACCATTATATGCCATCCATTGAAAGTGATTACTGGACATCTCTAACAACCCAGATATATCAACCGTATTTTATTTTTGGTTTGATCTGGCCTTTGTAAAGGTAGAGATAAAGATAGAGCATAGCAAGCAGAGTCAGATACTTATTGGTGCGATACAGAGAAGCGGCCATTTTCCCAGCATCTGTAGTGATTGATTGTATGAACGATGTCGTCGGGAGAGTCATCATTGCCTTGAGAGACTATGATGTCTTAAACTCACACCTACACTCGAGTGGAACCATTATATGCCATCCATTGAAAGTGATTACTGGACATCTCTAACAACCCAGATATATCAACCGTATTTTATTCTTGGTTTGATCTGGCCTTTGTAAAGGTAGAGATAAAGATAGAGCATAGCAAGCAGAGTCAGATACTTATTGGTGCGATACAGAGAACCGGCCATTTTCCCAGCATCTGTAGTGATTGATTGTATGAACGATGTCCTCGGGAGAGTCATCATTGCCTTGAGAGACTATGATGTCTTAAACTCACACCTAAACTCGAGTGGAACCATTATATGCCATCCATTGAAAGTGATTACTGGACATCTCTAACAACCCAGATATATCAACCGTATTTTATTCTTGGTTTGATCTGGCCTTTGTAAAGGTAGAGATAAAGATAGAGCATAGCAAGCAGAGTCAGATACTTATTGGTGCGATACAGAGAACCGGCCATTTTCCCAGCATCTGTAGTGATTGATTGTATGAACGATGTCCTCGGGAGAGTCATCATTGCCTTGAGAGACTATGATGTCTTAAACTCACACCTAAACTCGAGTGGAACCATTATATGCCATCCATTGAAAGTGATTACTGGACATCTCTAACAACCCAGATATATCAACCGTATTTTATTCTTGGTTTGATCTGGCCTTTGTAAAGGTAGAGATAAAGATAGAGCATAGCAAGCAGAGTCAGATACTTATTGGTGCGATACAGAGAACCGGCCATTTTCCCAGCATCTGTAGTGATTGATTGTATGAACGATGTCCTCGGGAGAGTCATCATTGCCTTGAGAGACTATGATGTCTTAAACTCACACCTAAACTCGAGTGGAACCATTATATGCCATCCATTGAAAGTGATTACTGGACATCTCTAACAACCCAGATATATCAACCGTATTTTATTCTTGGTTTGATCTGGCCTTTGTAAAGGTAGAGATAAAGATAGAGCATAGCAAGCAGAGTCAGATACTTATTGGTGCGATACAGAGAACCGGCCATTTTCCCAGCATCTGTAGTGATTGATTGTATGAACGATGTCCTCGGGAGAGTCATCATTGCCTTGAGAGACTATGATGTCTTAAACTCACACCTAAACTCGAGTGGAACCATTATATGCCATCCATTGAAAGTGATTACTGGACATCTCTAACAACCCAGATATATCAACCGTATTTTATTTTTGGTTTGATCTGGCCTTTGTAAAGGTAGAGATAAAGATAGAGCATAGCAAGCAGAGTCAGATACTTATTGGTGCGATACAGAGAACCGGCCATTTTCCCAGAATCTGTAGTGATTGATTGTATGAACGATGTCCTCGGGAGAGTCATCATTGCCTTGAGACACTATGATGTCTTAAACTCACACCTAAACTCGAGTGGAACCATTATATGCCATCCATTGAAAGTGATTACTGGACATCTCTAACAACCCAGATATATCAACCGTATTTTATTTTTGGTTTGATCTGGCCTTTGTAAAGGTAGAGATAAATATAGAGCATAGCAAGCAGAGTCAGATACTTATTGGTGCGATACAGAGAACCGGCCATTTTCCCAGCATCTGTAGTGATTGATTGTATGAACGATGTCCTCGGGAGAGTCATCATTGCCTTGAGAGACTATGATGTCATAAACTCACACCTAAACTCGAGTGGAACCATTATATGCCATCCATTGAAAGTGATTACTGGACATCTCTAACAACCCAGATATATCAACCGTATTTTATTTTTGGTTTGATCTGGCCTTTGTAAAGGTAGAGATAAAGATAGAGCATAGCAAGCAGAGTCAGATACTTATTGGTGCGATACAGAGAACCGGCCATTTTCCCAGCATCTGTAGTGATTGATTGTATGAACGATGTCCTCGGGAGAGTCATCATTGCCTTGAGAGACTATGATGTCTTAAACTCACACCTAAACTCGAGTGGAACCATTATATGCCATCCATTGAAAGTGATTACTGGACATCTCTAACAACCCAGATATATCAACCGTATTTTATTCTTGGTTTGATCTGGCCTTTGTAAAGGTAGAGATAAAGATAGAGCATAGCAAGCAGAGTCAGATACTTATTGGTGCGATACAGAGAACCGGCCATTTTCCCAGCATCTGTAGTGATTGATTGTATGAACGATGTCCTCGGGAGAGTCATCATTGCCTTGAGAGACTATGATGTCTTAAACTCACACCTAAACTCGAGTGGAACCATTATATGCCATCCATTGAAAGTGATTACTGGACATCTCTAACAACCCAGATATATCAACCGTATTTTATTTTTGGTTTGATCTGGCCTTTGTAAAGGTAGAGATAAAGATAGAGCATAGCAAGCAGAGTCAGATACTTATTGGTGCGATACAGAGAACCGGCCATTTTCCCAGCATCTGTAGTGATTGATTGTATGAACGATGTCCTCGGGAGAGTCATCATTGCCTTGAGAGACTATGATGTCTTAAACTCACACCTATACTCGAGTGGAACTATTATATGCCATCCATTGAAAGTGATTACTGGACATCTCTAACAACCCAGATATATCAACCGTATTTTATTCTTGGTTTGATCTGGCCTTTGTAAAGGTAGAGATAAAGATAGAGCATAGCAAGCAGAGTCAGATACTTATTGGTGCGATACAGAGAACCGGCCATTTTCCCAGCATCTGTAGTGATTGATTGTATGAACGATGTCCTCGGGAGAGTCATCATTGCCTTGAGAGACTATGATGTCTTAAACTCACACCTAAACTCGAGTGGAACTATTATATGCCATCCATTGAAAGTGATTACTGGACATCTCTAACAACCCAGATATATCAACCGTATTTTATTCTTGGTTTGATCTGGCCTTTGTAAAGGTAGAGATAAAGATAGAGCATAGCAAGCAGAGTCAGATACTTATTGGTGCGATACAGAGAAGCGGCCATTTTCCCAGCATCTGTAGTGATTGATTGTATGAACGATGTCCTCGGGAGAGTCATCATTGCCTTGAGAGACTATGATGTCTTAAACTCACACCTACACTCGAGTGGAACTATTATATACCATCCATTGAAAGTGATTACTGGACATCTCTAACAACCCAGATATATCAACCGTATTTTATTCTTGGTTTGATCTGGCCTTTGAAAAGGTAGAGATAAAGATAGAGCATAGCAAGCAGAGTCAGATACTTATTGGTGCGATACAGAGAAGCGGCCATTTTCCCAGCATCTGTAGTGATTGATTGTATGAACGATGTCCTCGGGAGAGTCATCATTGCCTTGAGAGACTATGATGTCTTAAACTCACACCTACACTCGAGTGGAACTATTATATACCATCCATTGAAAGTGATTACTGGACATCTCTAACAACCCAGATATATCAACCGTATTTTATTCTTGGTTTGATCTGGCCTTTGTAAAGGTAGAGATAAAGATAGAGCATAGCAAGCAGAGTCAGATACTTATTGGTGCGATACAGAGAAGCGGCCATTTTCCCAGCATCTGTAGTGATTGATTGTATGAACGATGTCCTCGGGAGAGTCATCATTGCCTTGAGAGACTATGATGTCTTAAACTCACACCTAAACTCGAGTGGAACCATTATATGCCATCCATTGAAAGTGATTACTGGACATCTCTAACAACCCAGATATATCAACCGTATTTTATTCTTGGTTTGATCTGGCCTTTGTAAAGGTAGAGATAAAGATAGAGCATAGCAAGCAGAGTCAGATACTTATTGGTGCGATACAGAGAACCGGCCATTTTCCCAGCATCTGTAGTGATTGATTGTATGAACGATGTCCTCGGGAGAGTCATCATTGCCTTGAGAGACTATGATGTCTTAAACTCACACCTAAACTCGAGTGGAACCATTATATGCCATCCATTGAAAGTGATTACTGGACATCTCTAACAACCCAGATATATCAACCGTATTTTATTCTTGGTTTGATCTGGCCTTTGTAAAGGTAGAGATAAAGATAGAGCATAGCCAGCAGAGTCAGATACTTATTGGTGCGATAGAGAGAAGCGGCCATTTTCCCAGCATCTGTAGTGATTGATTGTATGAACGATGTCCTCGGGAGAGTCATCATTGCCTTGAGAGACTATGATGTCTTAAACTCACACCTAAACTCGAGTGGAACTATTATATACCATCCATTGAAAGTGATTACTGGACATCTCTAACAACCCAGATATATCAACCGTATTTTATTCTTGGTTTGATCTGGCCTTTGTAAAGGTAGAGATAAAGATAGAGCATAGCAAGCAGAGTCAGATACTTATTGGTGCGATACAGAGAAGCGGCCATTTTCCCAGCATCTGTAGTGATTGATTGTATGAACGATGTCCTCGGGAGAGTCATCATTGCCTTGAGAGACTATGATGTCTTAAACTCACACCTACACTCGAGTGGAACTATTATATACCATCCATTGAAAGTGATTACTGGACATCTCTAACAACCCAGATATATCAACCGTATTTTATTCTTGGTTTGATCTGGCCTTTGTAAAGGTAGAGATAAAGATAGAGCATAGCAAGCAGAGTCAGATACTTATTGGTGCGATACAGAGAAGCGGCCATTTTCCCAGCATCTGTAGTGATTGATTGTATGAACGATGTCCTCGGGAGAGTCATCATTGCCTTGAGAGACTATGATGTCTTAAACTCACACCTAAACTCGAGTGGAACCATTATATGCCATCCATTGAAAGTGATTACTGGACATCTCTAACAACCCAGATATATCAACCGTATTTTATTCTTGGTTTGATCTGGCCTTTGTAAAGGTAGAGATAAAGATAGAGCATAGCAAGCAGAGTCAGATACTTATTGGTGCGATACAGAGAAGCGGCCATTTTCCCAGCATCTGTAGTGATTGATTGTATGAACGATGTCCTCGGGAGAGTCATCATTGCCTTGAGAGACTATGATGTCTTAAACTCACACCTAAACTCGAGTGGAACCATTATATGCCATCCATTGAAAGTGATTACTGGACATCTCTAACAACCCAGATATATCAACCGTATTTTATTCTTGGTTTGGTCTGGCCTTTGTAAAGGTAGAGATAAAGATAGAGCATAGCAAGCAGAGTCAGATACTTATTGGTGCGATACAGAGAAGCGGCCATTTTCCCAGCATCTGTAGTGATTGATTGTATGAACGATGTCCTCGGGAGAGTCATCATTGCCTTGAGAGACTATGATGTCTTAAACTCACACCTAAACTCGAGTGGAACCATTATATGCCATCCATTGAAAGTGATTACTGGACATCTCTAACAACCCAGATATATCAACCGTATTTTATTCTTGGTTTGATCTGGCCTTTGTAAAGGTAGAGATAAAGATAGAGCATAGCCAGCAGAGTCAGATACTTATTGGTGCGATACAGAGAAGCGGCCATTTTCCCAGCATCTGTAGTGATTGATTGTATGAACGATGTCCTCGGGAGAGTCATCATTGCCTTGAGAGACTATGATGTCTTAAACTCACACCTACACTCGAGTGGAACTATTATATACCATCCATTGAAAGTGATTACTGGACATCTCTAACAACCCAGATATATCAACCGTATTTTATTCTTGGTTTGATCTGGCCTTTGTAAAGGTAGAGATAAAGATAGAGCATAGCAAGCAGAGTCAGATACTTATTGGTGCGATACAGAGAAGCGGCCATTTTCCCAGCATCTGTAGTGATTGATTGTATGAACGATGTCCTCGGGAGAGTCATCATTGCCTTGAGAGACTATGATGTCTTAAACTCACACCTACACTCGAGTGGAACTATTATATACCATCCATTGAAAGTGATTACTGGACATCTCTAACAACCCAGATATATCAACCGTATTTTATTCTTGGTTTGATCTGGCCTTTGTAAAGGTAGAGATAAAGATAGAGCATAGCAAGCAGAGTCAGATACTTATTGGTGCGATACAGAGAACCGGCCATTTTCCCAGCATCTGTAGTGATTGATTGTATGAACGATGTCCTCGGGAGAGTCATCATTGCCTTGAGAGACTATGATGTCTTAAACTCACACCTAAACTCGAGTGGAACTATTATATACCATCCATTGAAAGTGATTACTGGACATCTCTAACAACCCAGATATATCAACCGTATTTTATTTTTGGTTTGATCTGGCCTTTGTAAAGGTAGAGATAAAGATAGAGCATAGCAAGCAGAGTCAGATACTTATTGGTGCGATACAGAGAAGCGGCCATTTTCCCAGCATCTGTAGTGATTGATTGTATGAACGATGTCCTCGGGAGAGTCATCATTGCCTTGAGAGACTATGATGTCTTAAACTCACACCTACACTCGAGTGGAACTATTATATACCATCCATTGAAAGTGATTACTGGACATCTCTAACAACCCAGATATATCAACCGTATTTTATTCTTGGTTTGATCTGGCCTTTGTAAAGGTAGAGATAAAGATAGAGCATAGCAAGCAGAGTCAGATACTTATTGGTGCGATACAGAGAACCGGCCATTTTCCCAGCATCTGTAGTGATTGATTGTATGAACGATGTCCTCGGGAGAGTCATCATTGCCTTGAGAGACTATGATGTCTTAAACTCACACCTACACTCGAGTGGAACTATTATATACCATCCATTGAAAGTGATTACTGGACATCTCTAACAACCCAGATATATCAACCGTATTTTATTCTTGGTTTGATCTGGCCTTTGTAAAGGTAGAGATAAAGATAGAGCATAGCAAGCAGAGTCAGATACTTATTGGTGCGATACAGAGAAGCGGCCATTTTCCCAGCATCTGTAGTGATTGATTGTATGAACGATGTCCTCGGGAGAGTCATCATTGCCTTGAGAGACTATGATGTCTTAAACTCACACCTAAACTCGAGTGGAACTATTATATACCAGCCATTGAAAGTGATTACTGGACATCTCTAACAACCCAGATATATCAACCGTATTTTATTTTTGGTTTGATCTGGCCTTTGTAAAGGTAGAGATAAAGATAGAGCATAGCAAGCAGAGTCAGATACTTATTGGTGCGATACAGAGAAGCGGCCATTTTCCCAGCATCTGTAGTGATTGATTGTATGAACGATGTCCTCGGGAGAGTCATCATTGCCTTGAGAGACTATGATGTCTTAAACTCACACCTAAACTCGAGTGGAACTATTATATACCATCCATTGAAAGTGATTACTGGACATCTCTAACAACCCAGATATATCAACCGTATTTTATTTTTGGTTTGATCTGGCCTTTGTAAAGGTAGAGATAAAGATAGAGCATAGCAAGCAGAGTCAGATACTTATTGGTGCGATACAGAGAACCGGCCATTTTCCCAGCATCTGTAGTGATTGATTGTATGAACGATGTCCTCGGGAGAGTCATCATTGCCTTGAGAGACTATGATGTCTTAAACTCACACCTAAACTCGAGTGGAACTATTATATACCATCCATTGAAAGTGATTACTGGACATCTCTAACAACCCAGATATATCAACCGTATTTTATTTTTGGTTTGATCTGGCCTTTGTAAAGGTAGAGATAAAGATAGAGCATAGCAAGCAGAGTCAGATACTTATTGGTGCGATACAGAGAAGCGGCCATTTTCCCAGCATCTGTAGTGATTGATTGTATGAACGATGTCCTCGGGAGAGTCATCATTGCCTTGAGAGACTATGATGTCTTAAACTCACACCTACACTCGAGTGGAACTATTATATACCATCCATTGAAAGTGATTACTGGACATCTCTAACAACCCAGATATATCAACCGTATTTTATTCTTGGTTTGATCTGGCCTTTGTAAAGGTAGAGATAAAGATAGAGCATAGCAAGCAGAGTCAGATACTTATTGGTGCGATACAGAGAAGCGGCCATTTTCCCAGCATCTGTAGTGATTGATTGTATGAACGATGTCCTCGGGAGAGTCATCATTGCCTTGAGAGACTATGATGTCTTAAACTCACACCTACACTCGAGTGGAACTATTATATACCATCCATTGAAAGTGATTACTGGACATCTCTAACAACCCAGATATATCAACCGTATTTTATTCTTGGTTTGATCTGGCCTTTGTAAAGGTAGAGATAAAGATAGAGCATAGCAAGCAGAGTCAGATACTTATTGGTGCGATACAGAGAAGCGGCCATTTTCCCAGCATCTGTAGTGATTGATTGTATGAACGATGTCCTCGGGAGAGTCATCATTGCCTTGAGAGACTATGATGTCTTAAACTCACACCTACACTCGAGTGGAACTATTATATACCATCCATTGAAAGTGATTACTGGACATCTCTAACAACCCAGATATATCAACCGTATTTTATTCTTGGTTTGATCTGGCCTTTGTAAAGGTAGAGATAAAGATAGAGCATAGCAAGCAGAGTCAGATACTTATTGGTGCGATACAGAGAACCGGCCATTTTCCCAGCATCTGTAGTGATTGATTGTATGAACGATGTCCTCGGGAGAGTCATCATTGCCTTGAGAGACTATGATGTCTTAAACTCACACCTAAACTCGAGTGGAACTATTATATACCATCCATTGAAAGTGATTACTGGACATCTCTAACAACCCAGATATATCAACCGTATTTTATTTTTGGTTTGATCTGGCCTTTGTAAAGGTAGAGATAAAGATAGAGCATAGCAAGCAGAGTCAGATACTTATTGGTGCGATACAGAGAACCGGCCATTTTCCCAGCATCTGTAGTGATTGATTGTATGAACGATGTCCTCGGGAGAGTCATCATTGCCTTGAGAGACTATGATGTCTTAAACTCACACCTACACTCGAGTGGAACTATTATATACCATCCATTGAAAGTGATTACTGGACATCTCTAACAACCCAGATATATCAACCGTATTTTATTCTTGGTTTGATCTGGCCTTTGTAAAGGTAGAGATAAAGATAGAGCATAGCAAGCAGAGTCAGATACTTATTGGTGCGATACAGAGAAGCGGCCATTTTCCCAGCATCTGTAGTGATTGATTGTATGAACGATGTCCTCGGGAGAGTCATCATTGCCTTGAGAGACTATGATGTCTTAAACTCACACCTACACTCGAGTGGAACTATTATATACCATCCATTGAAAGTGATTACTGGACATCTCTAACAACCCAGATATATCAACCGTATTTTATTCTTGGTTTGATCTGGCCTTTGTAAAGGTAGAGATAAAGATAGAGCATAGCAAGCAGAGTCAGATACTTATTGGTGCGATACAGAGAAGCGGCCATTTTCCCAGCATCTGTAGTGATTGATTGTATGAACGATGTCCTCGGGAGAGTCATCATTGCCTTGAGAGACTATGATGTCTTAAACTCACACCTAAACTCGAGTGGAACTATTATATACCATCCATTGAAAGTGATTACTGGACATCTCTAACAACCCAGATATATCAACCGTATTTTATTTTTGGTTTGATCTGGCCTTTGTAAAGGTAGAGATAAAGATAGAGCATAGCAAGCAGAGTCAGATACTTATTGGTGCGATACAGAGAAGCGGCCATTTTCCCAGCATCTGTAGTGATTGATTGTATGAACGATGTCCTCGGGAGAGTCATCATTGCCTTGAGAGACTATGATGTCTTAAACTCACACCTAAACTCGAGTGGAACTATTATATACCATCCATTGAAAGTGATTACTGGACATCTCTAACAACCCAGATATATCAACCGTATTTTATTTTTGGTTTGATCTGGCCTTTGTAAAGGTAGAGATAAAGATAGAGCATAGCAAGCAGAGTCAGATACTTATTGGTGCGATACAGAGAAGCGGCCATTTTCCCAGCATCTGTAGTGATTGATTGTATGAACGATGTCCTCGGGAGAGTCATCATTGCCTTGAGAGACTATGATGTCTTAAACTCACACCTATACTCGAGTGGAACTATTATATGCCATCCATTGAAAGTGATTACTGGACATCTCTAACAACCCAGATATATCAACCGTATTTTATTCTTGGTTTGATCTGGCCTTTGTAAAGGTAGAGATAAAGATAGAGCATAGCAAGCAGAGTCAGATACTTATTGGTGCGATACAGAGAACCGGCCATTTTCCCAGCATCTGTAGTGATTGATTGTATGAACGATGTCCTCGGGAGAGTCATCATTGCCTTGAGAGACTATGATGTCTTAAACTCACACCTAAACTCGAGTGGAACTATTATATGCCATCCATTGAAAGTGATTACTGGACATCTCTAACAACCCAGATATATCAACCGTATTTTATTCTTGGTTTGATCTGGCCTTTGTAAAGGTAGAGATAAAGATAGAGCATAGCATGCAGAGTCAGATACTTATTGGTGCGATACAGAGAAGCGGCCATTTTCCCAGCATCTGTAGTGATTGATTGTATGAACGATGTCCTCGGGAGAGTCATCATTGCCTTGAGAGACTATGATGTCTTAAACTCACACCTACACTCGAGTGGAACTATTATATACCATCCATTGAAAGTGATTACTGGACATCTCTAACAACCCAGATATATCAACCGTATTTTATTCTTGGTTTGATCTGGCCTTTGTAAAGGTAGAGATAAAGATAGAGCATAGCAAGCAGAGTCAGATACTTATTGGTGCGATACAGAGAAGCGGCCATTTTCCCAGCATCTGTAGTGATTGATTGTATGAACGATGTCCTCGGGAGAGTCATCATTGCCTTGAGAGACTATGATGTCTTAAACTCACACCTAAACTCGAGTGGAACTATTATATACCATCCATTGAAAGTGATTACTGGACATCTCTAACAACCCAGATATATCAACCGTATTTTATTCTTGGTTTGATCTGGCCTTTGTAAAGGTAGAGATAAAGATAGAGCATAGCAAGCAGAGTCAGATACTTATTGGTGCGATACAGAGAACCGGCCATTTTCCCAGCATCTGTAGTGATTGATTGTATGAACGATGTCCTCGGGAGAGTCATCATTGCCTTGAGAGACTATGATGTCTTAAACTCACACCTAAACTCGAGTGGAACTATTATATACCATCCATTGAAAGTGATTACTGGACATCTCTAACAACCCAGATATATCAACCGTATTTTATTTTTGGTTTGATCTGGCCTTTGTAAAGGTAGAGATAAAGATAGAGCATAGCAAGCAGAGTCAGATACTTATTGGTGCGATACAGAGAAGCGGCCATTTTCCCAGCATCTGTAGTGATTGATTGTATGAACGATGTCCTCGGGAGAGTCATCATTGCCTTGAGAGACTATGATGTCTTAAACTCACACCTAAACTCGAGTGGAACTATTATATACCAGCCATTGAAAGTGATTACTGGACATCTCTAACAACCCAGATATATCAACCGTATTTTATTTTTGGTTTGATCTGGCCTTTGTAAAGGTAGAGATAAAGATAGAGCATAGCAAGCAGAGTCAGATACTTATTGGTGCGATACAGAGAAGCGGCCATTTTCCCAGCATCTGTAGTGATTGATTGTATGAACGATGTCCTCGGGAGAGTCATCATTGCCTTGAGAGACTATGATGTCTTAAACTCACACCTAAACTCGAGTGGAACTATTATATACCATCCATTGAAAGTGATTACTGGACATCTCTAACAACCCAGATATATCAACCGTATTTTATTTTTGGTTTGATCTGGCCTTTGTAAAGGTAGAGATAAAGATAGAGCATAGCAAGCAGAGTCAGATACTTATTGGTGCGATACAGAGAAGCGGCCATTTTCCCAGCATCTGTAGTGATTGATTGTATGAACGATGTCTTCGGGAGAGTCATCATTGCCTTGAGAGACTATGATGTCTTAAACTCACACCTAAACTCGAGTGGAACTATTATATACCATCCATTGAAAGTGATTACTGGACATCTCTAACAACCCAGATATATCAACCGTATTTTATTCTTGGTTTGATCTGGCCTTTGTAAAGGTAGAGATAAAGATAGAGCATAGCCAGCAGAGTCAGATACTTATTGGTGCGATACAGAGCATCGGCCATTTTCCCAGCATCTGTAGTGATTGATTGTATGAACGATGTCTTCGGGAGAGTCATCATTGCCTTGAGAGACTATGATGTCTTAAACTCACACCTAAACTCGAGTGGAACTATTATATACCATCCATTGAAAGTGATTACTGGACATCTCTAACAACCCAGATATATCAACCGTATTTTATTTTTGGTTTGATCTGGCCTTTGTAAAGGTAGAGATAAAGATAGAGCATAGCAAGCAGAGTCAGATACTTATTGGTGCGATACAGAGAACCGGCCATTTTCCCAGCATCTGTAGTGATTGATTGTATGAACGATGTCCTCGGGAGAGTCATCATTGCCTTGAGAGACTATGATGTCTTAAACTCACACCTAAACTCGAGTGAAACTATTATATACCATCCATTGAAAGTGATTACTGGACATCTCTAACAACCCAGATATATCAACCGTATTTTATTCTTGGTTTGATCTGGCCTTTGTAAAGGTAGAGATAAAGATAGAGCATAGCCAGCAGAGTCAGATACTTATTGGTGCGATACAGAGCATCGGCCATTTTCCCAGCATCTGTAGTGATTGATTGTATGAACGATGTCTTCGGGAGAGTCATCATTGCCTTGAGAGACTATGATGTCTTAAACTCACACCTACACTCGAGTGGAACTATTATATACCATCCATTGAAAGTGATTACTGGACATCTCTGACAACCCAGATATATCAACCGTATTTTATTCTTGGTTTGATCTGGCCTTTGTAAAGGTAGAGATAAAGATAGAGCATAGCAAGCAGAGTCAGATACTTATTGGTGCGATACAGAGAACCGGCCATTTTCCCAGCATCTGTAGTGATTGATTGTATGAACGATGTCCTCGGGAGAGTCATCATTGCCTTGAGAGACTATGATGTCTTAAACTCACACCTACACTCGAGTGGAACTATTATATACCATCCATTGAAAGTGATTACTGGACATCTCTAACAACCCAGATATATCAACCGTATTTTATTCTTGGTTTGATCTGGCCTTTGTAAAGGTAGAGATAAAGATAGAGCATAGCCAGCAGAGTCAGATACTTATTGGTGCGATACAGAGAAGCGGCCATTTTCCCAGCATCTGTAGTGATTGATTGTATGAACGATGTCCTCGGGAGAGTCATCATTGCCTTGAGAGACTATGATGTCTTAAACTCACACCTACACTCGAGTGGAACTATTATATACCATCCATTGAAAGTGATTACTGGACATCTCTAACAACCCAGATATATCAACCGTATTTTATTCTTGGTTTGATCTGGCCTTTGTAAAGGTAGAGATAAAGATAGAGCATAGCCAGCAGAGTCAGATACTTATTGGTGCGATACAGAGCATCGGCCATTTTCCCAGCATCTGTAGTGATTGATTGTATGAACGATGTCTTCGGGAGAGTCATCATTGCCTTGAGAGACTATGATGTCTTAAACTCACACCTACACTCGAGTGGAACTATTATATACCATCCATTGAAAGTGATTACTGGACATCTCTAACAACCCAGATATATCAACCGTATTTTATTCTTGGTTTGATCTGGCCTTTGTAAAGGTAGAGATAAAGATAGAGCATAGCAAGCAGAGTCAGATACTTATTGGTGCGATACAGAGAAGCGGCCATTTTCCCAGCATCTGTAGTGATTGATTGTATGAACGATGTCCTCGGGAGAGTCATCATTGCCTTGAGAGACTATGATGTCTTAAACTCACACCTAAACTCGAGTGGAACTATTATATACCATCCATTGAAAGTGATTACTGGACATCTCTAACAACCCAGATATATCAACCGTATTTTATTCTTGGTTTGATCTGGCCTTTGTAAAGGTAGAGATAAAGATAGAGCATAGCAAGCAGAGTCAGATACTTATTGGTGCGATACAGAGAAGCGGCCATTTTCCCAGCATCTGTAGTGATTGATTGTATGAACGATGTCCTCGGGAGAGTCATCATTGCCTTGAGAGACTATGATGTCTTAAACTCACACCTACACTCGAGTGGAACTATTATATACCATCCATTGAAAGTGATTACTGGACATCTCTAACAACCCAGATATATCAACCGTATTTTATTCTTGGTTTGATCTGGCCTTTGTAAAGGTAGAGATAAAGATAGAGCATAGCAAGCAGAGTCAGATACTTATTGGTGCGATACAGAGAAGCGGCCATTTTCCCAGCATCTGTAGTGATTGATTGTATGAACGATGTCCTCGGGAGAGTCATCATTGCCTTGAGAGACTATGATGTCTTAAACTCACACCTAAACTCGAGTGGAACTATTATATACCATCCATTGAAAGTGATTACTGGACATCTCTAACAACCCAGATATATCAACCGTATTTTATTTTTGCTTTGATCTGGCCTTTGTAAAGGTAGAGATAAAGATAGAGCATAGCAAGCAGAGTCAGATACTTATTGGTGCGATACAGAGAAGCGGCCATTTTCCCAGCATCTGTAGTGATTGATTGTATGAACGATGTCCTCGGGAGAGTCATCATTGCCTTGAGAGACTATGATGTCTTAAACTCACACCTACACTCGAGTGGAACTATTATATACCATCCATTTAAAGTGATTACTGGACATCTCTAACAACCCAGATATATCAACCGTATTTTATTTTTGGTTTGATCTGGCCTTTGTAAAGGTAGAGATAAAGATAGAGCATAGCAAGCAGAGTCAGATACTTATTGGTGCGATACAGAGAAGCGGCCATTTTCCCAGCATCTGTAGTGATTGATTGTATGAACGATGTCCTCGGGAGAGTCATCATTGCCTTGAGAGACTATGATGTCTTAAACTCACACCTACACTCGAGTGGAACTATTATATGCCATCCATTGAAAGTGATTACTGGACATCTCTAACAACCCAGATATATCAACCGTATTTTATTCTTGGTTTGATCTGGCCTTTGTAAAGGTAGAGATAAAGATAGAGCATAGCAAGCAGAGTCAGATACTTATTGGTGCGATACAGAGAAGCGGCCATTTTCCCAGCATCTGTAGTGATTGATTGTATGAACGATGTCCTCGGGAGAGTCATCATTGCCTTGAGAGACTATGATGTCTTAAACTCACACCTAAACTCGAGTGGAACTATTATATACCATCCATTGAAAGTGATTACTGGACATCTCTAACAACCCAGATATATCAACCGTATTTTATTTTTGGTTTGATCTGGCCTTTGTAAAGGTAGAGATAAAGATAGAGCATAGCAAGCAGAGTCAGATACTTATTGGTGCGATACAGAGAAGCGGCCATTTTCCCAGCATCTGTAGTGATTGATTGTATGAACGATGTCCTCGGGAGAGTCATCATTGCCTTGAGAGACTATGATGTCTTAAACTCACACCTAAACTCGAGTGGAACTATTATATACCATCCATTGAAAGTGATTACTGGACATCTCTAACAACCCAGATATATCAACCGTATTTTATTTTTGGTTTGATCTGGCCTTTGTAAAGGTAGAGATAAAGATAGAGCATAGCAAGCAGAGTCAGATACTTATTGGTGCGATACAGAGAAGCGGCCATTTTCCCAGCATCTGTAGTGATTGATTGTATGAACGATGTCCTCGGGAGAGTCATCATTGCCTTGAGAGACTATGATGTCTTAAACTCACACCTACACTCGAGTGGAACTATTATATACCATCCATTGAAAGTGATTACTGGACATCTCTAACAACCCAGATATATCAACCGTATTTTATTTTTGGTTTGATCTGGCCTTTGTAAAGGTAGAGATAAAGATAGAGCATAGCAAGCAGAGTCAGATACTTATTGGTGCGATACAGAGAAGCGGCCATTTTCCCAGCATCTGTAGTGATTGATTGTATGAACGATGTCTTCGGGAGAGTCATCATTGCCTTGAGAGACTATGATGTCTTAAACTCACACCTAAACTCGAGTGGAACTATTATATACCATCCATTGAAAGTGATTACTGGACATCTCTAACAACCCAGATATATCAACCGTATTTTATTCTTGGTTTGATCTGGCCTTTGTAAAGGTAGAGATAAAGATAGAGCATAGCAAGCAGAGTCAGATACTTATTGGTGCGATACAGAGAACCGGCCATTTTCCCAGCATCTGTAGTGATTGATTGTATGAACGATGTCCTCGGGAGAGTCATCATTGCCTTGAGAGACTATGATGTCTTAAACTCACACCTAAACTCGAGTGGAACTATTATATACCATCCATTGAAAGTGATTACTGGACATCTCTAACAACCCAGATATATCAACCGTATTTTATTCTTGGTTTGATCTGGCCTTTGTAAAGGTAGAGATAAAGATAGAGCATAGCAAGCAGAGTCAGATACTTATTGGTGCGATACAGAGAAGCGGCCATTTTCCCAGCATCTGTAGTGATTGATTGTATGAACGATGTCCTCGGGAGAGTCATCATTGCCTTGAGAGACTATGATGTCTTAAACTCACACCTAAACTCGAGTGGAACTATTATATACCATCCATTGAAAGTGATTACTGGACATCTCTAACAACCCAGATATATCAACCGTATTTTATTCTTGGTTTGATCTGGCCTTTGTAAAGGTAGAGATAAAGATAGAGCATAGCCAGCAGAGTCAGATACTTATTGGTGCGATACAGAGAAGCGGCCATTTTCCCAGCATCTGTAGTGATTGATTGTATGAACGATGTCCTCGGGAGAGTCATCATTGCCTTGAGAGACTATGATGTCTTAAACTCACACCTACACTCGAGTGGAACTATTATATACCATCCATTGAAAGTGATTACTGGACATCTCTAACAACCCAGATATATCAACCGTATTTTATTCTTGGTTTGATCTGGCCTTTGTAAAGGTAGAGATAAAGATAGAGCATAGCAAGCAGAGTCAGATACTTATTGGTGCGATACAGAGAAGCGGCCATTTTCCCAGCATCTGTAGTGATTGATTGTATGAACGATGTCCTCGGGAGAGTCATCATTGCCTTGAGAGACTATGATGTCTTAAACTCACACCTAAACTCGAGTGGAACTATTATATACCATCCATTGAAAGTGATTACTGGACATCTCTAACAACCCAGATATATCAACCGTATTTTATTCTTGGTTTGATCTGGCCTTTGTAAAGGTAGAGATAAAGATAGAGCATAGCAAGCAGAGTCAGATACTTATTGGTGCGATACAGAGAAGCGGCCATTTTCCCAGCATCTTTAACAATGGATCGTAGGTATGATTTCCACTTCAGGTCTGGGATGAGCTTAAGTCCCAATAGGCGCTCAATGTTGAAAGAGATTACCTTCTTTGATCACGTGTCTTCTCTTCACCACATTCTCTCAAAATCCTTCATTGTCCAGACGAGAGCGTCACTCTGACTAGCCGTTAAAGATCACATAAACGGCCAAGTGCGGTGCATATTAATTACGGAAGTGGAAGTAAAGTTAACCCAATGCCAGTATTTCATTGGTTATTTGAATTGTCTTTACTGTCGAGGAAGGTAAAACAAATGCGCTGACAGCAATGATCAACACTACATTAGTGTAAAAAACTTGATCTTGAGATATCTGACTGATCTCTGGTTGATATTAAAAATGAGATTAACTTCAAAATTGAGACATTATACATCTTGCACCTGGTACTCTCGCAAATGAGACACTGAACCAACAAAGTCTGGTGGTACCAAGAAATACTGCTGGAGCATATTCAGTTTGTGGTAATGATGCCGTTGCTTCGAAATTGTGTGATCAACTGAGAGGGGGCGGCTTTCTTGGAGTTGTCACTGCATAAATTTACACATTTCTTTCTTGAATACTACCTCTATCGTTCCACTATTTTACCTGATTTATCTTTCAAAGAACTTTAAAGATTTTATTTAATTCTATTTCATTTCAATTTATTCAACCTGATAGGCACAATTATGACAATGTTTCACCTTTAAATATTTCCTTTTATGCAGATATGTTTACAGAGAGTAAAATCAAAATCATTTTTTTTTATAATTGAAAAAATGCTGATTGCGTTTAATACATTGATAGAAACAATATAAATTTTATTTTATTTTTTCAGTTTCATTATTTTTATTTTTCATTAATACTTCCCAAGAATACGTTTCTATCTGTTACAAGCGGAGAAATAGGCAAGACGCGCGCACTTTGTCACACGTAAATTCTCCAGAGCTCATAAACACATGGAAGTTATGTCGAAGATTTTAAAGAGCGTCACCCACTCCTATGCCATTCGTTTGTAAGCGAATAGGGTGGGCTTTAAAGAAAGTGTTTTGTTTGTGTCGACCGCTACTCCTCCTCCGATCTGTTATGCTTTTTGCTTCACAAAAAGGAAGAACTACTAACACTGGTTGGAAATAATTCCGATTAAGAAATCAAAGAGGTGAGGGAGGGAGCAAGTAGGGTGGGGCTGTGAACAATCCTGGAGTTGATTGTTTTTTCTTCTGTTTTCTTTTAGTTTTATCCTGTAAAAGTTTGGGTGTGGCACTAGTGTGGTAAACGTATTGGGTGGCGAAAAAAAAGAAAGTGGCAACAAGGGGAGCAAGAGGGAGAGGGAGAAAAAGAACGAGAAAAAAGAGGAGAGACAGAGAAAACCAACGTCCAAGGTGTAAAATTTACAAAGGCTACGACGATTTTATATTCTTCTACAGTTAAATACCGCTTTTAACTACTTTTAACAACATTTAAAATTATCTACAGCAGTTAAAAAAATCACTTGCTTGCCTGTTCAGTCCGTTATCTATTTATCTATGTAGCTATTTCTAGTGATATCTATCTTCAGGGTCAAACGCTTCAAATTTTAAAAAGTAAAATTTAAAAAATGATTGCTAAAAATAAAATTAATAAAAATATTCTAGAAATATTTTAGCGTTTTCAAGAATCTATCTATCTATCTATCTATCTATCAATGTGGTTCTATCTATTTATCTATCTATCTATCTATCTCAGTGTTGTTATATGTATGTATGTATGTATCTCTAACTATCTGTCTATCTATCTATCTATCTATCTATCAGTGTGGTTCTATCTATCTATCTATCTATCTGAGTGTTGTTATATGTATGTATGTACTATATATGCATGTAAGTATCTATATCTATTTCAATGTTGTTCTCCCTATCTATCTATCTATCTATCTATCTATCTATCTATCTATCTATCTATCTATCTATCTATGGGGGCTCCTCTCAAAATAATGCAGCCTAAATATTACCACTGAACGACAATAGAAACAGGATGCATAAATAACACCATTGCATGGAGTAACTTTCAAGCTACAAAACTAATTTTCCACATATTCACAGTTCATTCAAATCTATCTATCCATGCTTCACAAGGGAAAATATTACTAGATTAAAACTAAAGCAAACCGTATATACATATATATATAAATATATATATATATATATATATATATATATATATATATATATATATATATATATGACGTCACACATTATGAAATGGACAAAGCCCGACAATTATTTAAAGACATTTTTATGTTTAACATTCTTTTTATAGATACAAGTATTTAAGTAAATGCTCTGTTTATAATAAATTCGGAGGACGAATAATTTCTATGAAAATTTCTCGGACATTCAGGCCGGTAAATGTTATTTAATACTGTTTATTATAAACAGAGCATTTACTTAAATACTTGTATCTATAAAAAGAATTCTAAACATAAAAATGTCTTTATATATATAATCTTTTCTTTATTATCTATCCATCTATCTATCTTTAAGCACTGATATTTTTGCAAAAGCCTCCCACATGGATGCTTCCCTGAAGACTACAATCTTAATCTCTTCAAATCAAGGGTCAATTGTCATCTATCCTCCTTATCCACATAAACTTCACTTCTCTCCACCTCTTTACTCATATCACACTTCATTCATCAACTGTTTTCATTTATAATGATTAGATTTTTATTTTCTAAAATTTGAGTGGCTTTCGAGCCTTGTATAAAAATATCTAATTTATTTTATAAATCAGTTTATCATAACTTTTCTATTAATCGCTCCTGCTTACTGAGTCTGTTTACCAATCATTTTAATCGATATCTCTATCTGTACACTATTATCGATCAATTAATTCTTCTGTTTCACAATTCTTCATCTTATATTTCGTCTGGCACAAGGCGCATAGTAGTAGAGCACCCGTTTGGGATTGAACTCGCGAAACCGCTTAGAGCAGGCGTTCATTTTTTTTGTTTTGTTTTTACTAATTACAGTTCATTCATATCTCCGAGTCTATACACAGTATAACTTTTTGTTTTTCTAGACCAATGTTTCTCAACCGATGTGCTCCAGAAACCCTAAGGTTTCGTAAGAGGTCGACAAGGGTTCCGCGAGGAACAATGATAAATAGGTTAATGCATTTTGGAGTAATTTTTGTTTCATTTCCTATTCGTAATTTTACAACACATGTACGGCATATTGCTGGAAAATCTTTGGTTAATATAATAAAATCTTCAACTTCTTATAGTATTTAAAATTATATTAATTCAAAGTATTTAGCGATGTTTGCATGGCATCAGTGTGAAACCGCCTTCACTATTTAATGGACTGGACCTGTACGTGTAGGGTTCGTGTATTATTCGGTGGCTCACTCGAGAAGAGGACACATGCAGGATGTCCATATATTATGTTTACCACGTGAACTACGATAAAAATATAAAAGGAATAGATATGAATAATGGTGTATACTAATTTTTATGCGGGGGTTGCTTAAGACATGAAAACTATTTCAAGGGCTCCACGAGGAAAACAAAAGGTTGAGAAACGTTGTTCTAGACTCAGCCAAGGTTAGGACATAAAAGCTCCAAATACAGAAAATCTGAGTTCAAGTATTGTTTCAGTTAAATGTCCCCACCCCCGGGACACATAATATGTTTGTGTTTGTATTATTTTGGGTTGACAAATAAATTCGTTCGTTGTTTTTCCATTCATTTTAATGTTATTATTCATTAACAATTTTAGCAAATCAGTCAATAATATATTCTTCTTCATTATCCACGACTTCTTGCCAACCCTCCACTAGCTTGTCAATGCCTTGACGGTAGAAATCAACGGGTCTTGACTAGAAGAAATCATCGATCCACGCTTTCCATTCCATGAAGTTGTTGCCTCGAAGACTGTTGGAAAGCGGCCGGAATAGGGAATAATCTGAAGGCACTACATTAGGAGAATTGTCGATTATTCACTCACACCCTAGTCGTAGGAATTTTAGGCTTGCGTTCACGAGAAAAGAACGGGAAAAGAAACGTACACAATACAGAAAAAAGCATAGTAAATTATCTGGTAATTTCATATATACTTTTATTTATGTATCTGTGTGTATTGTTGTGTGTATTTTACGTTACAATTGTGTTAATGCACATGTTATAAAAGGGAGCAATTTACTCTGTAATATTACAAGTCATATTACAGACGGAAGTTACATACGCGTTGTCATCTCGACAGTTCTTGGGCGAAGAGATTGAATATAACGTCTTTTGGCGGGATGTCCACATTTCCGGCAGGAACAGTTTTTGTTGCATTCTGGGAGTAATTTTATTATTTGTATTGTTATTTATTTAATTTATTTTAAACAATGTTTAAATATTATTATTTTATTTATAATTTTCATTATTATTATTATTTTATATTTTATTTTTGCTTATTTATAATAATAATAATAATATCCTACCGAATACGGAGGTGGGGGGGGGCGATCGAATGTCCTAACCAAGCTTTGGAACGTAGATTGAACGCCAAAAGAGACAGCTATCGAAAATGCACATTTTTGTCTACGTGGAACTTGTAAGGGAGTAAATAATTACAAACCCGTAATAGTTATATATGCAAAAATACTTGTAAAAGAGAGAAACAGAAAGACGTGGAAAGGGTGTTATTTATTATCTGGTTGTTATGTGGTGTTGGAAACATAAGAGAGGTAATACTGAGTAAAATTGTCAGTTTGTAGTTAAATGTAGATCAAATATGAACGGGGATCCAACATAAGAATAAGATATAGAATAAATAAAGTGTATACAGTCTTTCTCATATGTTTTATAGATGTGTGTAATGAGTTCCAGGTAATTTAGTTGGAAAATGAAAGAAAATGTCTGGGGTTTTCTTACCTCGAATAATGTTACGCTTATTGCCTGAAAAAGAGGAGCCGAAATTTTCGCTGACGCATGTGTTGACGGTCTGTCCGTGTTGACTGCGTGTCCGATAGTGAGAATTTCACGGATTTGTGTGTGTAGAGAAAAGTGGGGGTCGATTCTCATTGTTTTAGAAAACGTGAACTGATGATAATTATAATTGTTTATTATAATTATCTTTTAAACTATAATTATTTCTTATTTATGTATTTCTTTATGGACACGACACACTCCATCGTCATATGTTCGAAAAGATATGAAATTCAATCAAATATCAAGAACGATAAACATAAATGTAGTCGAATAAGAAAAAAACTACAAAAAACATGAAAGAGTATGACAAAAATATTTTGCATGTCACTTCAAATAACATTGGAAAAATGAACAAATTTTTCTGACAATATTTCTGTTTCGCGAGCCTTATTTTTGGCACCAGGCAAATTATCTTTCTCTCGATGACGTAAAATTTCTGCCTTAAAAGCAGACCCCGTCTTACAAAATAATAATATCTTTTAAGAGTTAAAATTTCCCTAACATCGTTTTTATATTTTTTTCAATGACACGCCCCTTCAGGATGTAAGCGATCATAGCTTCGCTTTCTTGAATATATGTGAATTACCATGATTTACTGGCAAAGATAATGGTGTGGTTTTTCCGGTTCCTTTAATACGGCTTTGAAATCAGAGTTGTTCATATGCTAGAATGACTGTCCCGCAAGGTCACAAAGCCCAGTCTACCCTGATATTTCTCAAATGCGAATTGAACGCAACAGACTCGGATAGAATTTGAACTCGACTCGCCGATTCCACTTTCCTAGTTTTATATACTGCTTTAGAATGATGCAAATATAAAATTAGTTCCATTCAAAATCTCATCTTCTGGTGCAAAAGCTTCAAATTTCAAAAACTGATTGCCAAAAACCTTTATAAATCTACCATTGATCTGTGCATTGGATTTTGCAGCCATATCTGCTCTGGTGCTTCTATTACATATCTCGAGATACTTGACAAAATTCAAAGAAGGGTCTGTAATATAATGCTTAAATCATCAGGAATATCCTTGCCTAACTTCCCGTTTAGAGCTGAATCTCTGTTGAGTAATATGCATATAATCCCTTTTATGATTTTTGCTATCATTTCTAAACTGGATCCCCACAAAGCATCTGGACCTGATGGTAACCCTGTAATAGTCCCTAAGAAGTGTGCTCCCGAACTGGCTCCTGCTCTCTCTCTGAACTGTATAAGTGCTTCTTTCCCTGCCTGTTGGAAATCCTCATCTGTCGTTCCAATATTTAGGAACTCGGGTGAACCATTTAACCCTTCCAACTATCGGCCTTCTACATTTTTGGGGGGAAACTACTAAAAACCCTAATCAATGCTGAACTGGCTAAGCATCTCACATCTTCTTTCTTTTTTTTTTCTTTTATGTGCCGTGTCCTTTCAGGACGTAGGCGATCATGGATCTCCACTTCCCCCTATCCCTTGTAGTTCTCAGTAAGTTTTGTCCTTCTGCCACCTCCTCCAGACAACGTTCTGCCATCCACTTGCTTAAGCCCGCCAAGTATATCATGCGTTGTTTTCCCTTGTCTCTCTTTCCCTCTATTTGATCTGTGAGTATCAGATTCTCCAGGCCCCCCTTTCTCATTACGTGTCCCAGAAATTTCAGCTGCTTCTTCCTGCTGTTAAGTATAAGCTTCCTCCTTGTTTGCATCCTAACCAAAAAAGTTATCGTTGCACACACGCTCGGGCCATGATATCCTTAACATCCTTCTGTAGAACCATACCAAAGAAACCCCCCTGTCTCGCCCAGCTTTTGGAATGCAACCTTGGCCATTCTAATACGTCCTCGGATCTCAGCGTCGCCCTTACCGTCCGCTATCAAAACACTTCCCAGATTTTTTAAACTTCCGCACCTGCTTGATTTTAGTGTCCCCGACCTGCAAATCGCATTCCGGGTTCGTCCTTTTACTGGTGCTCATGAATTCTGTCTTATTATTAAAGAACGAGAACAGAAGAAGAGTAATCAGAAAGTCAGTAGATAGCGATTGACAATGCATTTAAATTTTTTTTTTTTTTTGGCTAGAAAGCATGGAGCCGGAAGCGATTTCCACAAGCGAGAGATGCGAGAAAAAGAAGACTGTTAGCATAGAACTTACAATTACAACTCAAATAATCGGTGAGCCCTCGTCGCCAGTCAAGTACTGCGCTAATATTCATAAAGTCTAGGTACCCTAGCGAAGAGTGATATTTACTTCTGCTATGTACAGAAATATGGCAAAAGGCCAAAAACGGGGAATGGGGAAAAGGACGGTCTTCTTCTGTCTTAAATTTAAACTTAGCCATAAACACTGACCCAAACATACCACAATATTCCTTACACCAAAACAACGCGTTCTTACTACATCCACCATAATACCGCACTGTCTCTATGAAGTTCTAACTAGTACCCATATGTAACAATTACCACGAAAGTATTTATAGAAAGGGCACATAGAGGCAACTTTACGGCGGTGGGAAAGTGACTGAAACTGAAATGCCAGATCAGGACTAATAATATAGCTGATTCTTCTTTGGATTTTATCGAGGACCTCTGGATATATATAAGAAGCACCGGAGCATGTGTAACAGCAATATTCTAAGAATAGTAGACTTATAGATATGTAAAATAGATTCTTGAGAAAAACGTTGTCTAGCACGACACACTGAACTGACTTTCTTAGCAGCTGAACTATCAATGAATTCAATATAGTTTTTCCACTTCATGTCAGCCGAGAACGTTAGTCCAAGAAGATGCAAGAGTCACTGTCCTGGGGGTTAGCATCAGCAATGCTGATGGAAGGCAAAACAAGCCATCCCTTGTCCCAGATGACAACAGACTGACGGCCGCTTTTGACATCAGCCGCCAATGTGACCTTATCGAGCCGATCGGACTTACGATCGAGGCAGGTGTAAACGACTGTCTCATTAACATAGATACCAAGTTGAGAGCTGATGCCGTTAATGAAAATTAAAAAACAAAGCATGGCCAAGGATAGAGCCCTGGAGACACCTGCATTAGTAAGAAAGTATACCTTTAATTACCAAATGTGACCAGAAAGGCTGGATCAGTTTAAAACTTTTGAATTTTTGAAGAAGACCTATATGCCAAACCCTTTCGAAAGTTTTCGAGATATCCAAAGTAACAGCCCCAGCTTCATCATTCCCACCTAGAGCTAGATAGACTGATGATGCGCATAGAGAATGAGTTCAGCGAATATAAAAAAAACTGAAAAGGGGCGTAAGGCAAAGATGTGACTTATTCACCCTATACAGTGAGGCAATTCTGAGAGAATTGGAAATCCTACCGAGATTCTTCACTGGCGGCCACAATCTTACCAACATAAGACACGCAGATGACACAGTACTGATAGCAGACACGGAAAAGAAATTACAAAACCTCCTACAGAAGGTAGCGAAGGAGAACGAGAAGAAGGGACTAAGCATAAACTACTAGAAGACAGAATGCATGGTCATCAGTAAAATGATGAGTCTGAAATGCGATTTGCAGGTCGGAGACACTAAAATCAAGCAGATGCTGAAATTTAAATACCTGGGAAGTGTGACGCTGAGATCCGAAGACGTATTGGGATGACCAAAGATGCATTTCAAAAGCTAGGTAGAGTATTACGGGACAGGAGGATTTCTTTAGTAACAAAAAAAAAGGAATACTGAACGTGACATCTGTCCTCCTTTACAGTAGCGAATGTTGGGCGGTTTCCTCAAAGATGAAGAAGAGACTCGAGGCGACGGAGATATGGTTCTACAGAAGGATGCTAAGGTATCATGGATCGAGCGTGTGGGCAACGATGAGATTTTGGAGAGAATTCAAACAAGGAGGAAGCATATGTTTAACATCAGGAAGAGGCAGATGAAATTTCTGGGACACGTAATGACGAAGGAGGGACTGGATAATCTGATACACACAGGCCGAATAGAAAGAGAGAGAGAGACAAGGGAATGCAACGCATGATGTACATGGCGGGCTAGAGCGAGTGGATAACAGAACATGGCCAGGGGAAAGTAGCAAAGGAAGAAAACTTATTGAGAATTGAAGAGCCATGATCGCCTGCGTCCTGAAAGGACAAGGCACAGAAAAGAAGAATCGATAGCTTTGTAAGTGTAAGTTGTTAAGTCAATCTCACAAACCATTACCACTGTAGTGAGTTTGAATTTCACTGGATGCTCTCCATTTTTGGCTTTATGCCAGACTGGAATAAGTTTAGTATATATCGATGTAGGACTAGTACCAAGGAATGGATGAGGAATGTAATCGACATTTTAATTTTACTCTCCATGAAAAATGTAAAAGATAGATACGGTCTAGGTCTAGTTGCCCAACGCTCTCTTTAAAATACTTCGGTATTCACGCAGGCATAAGTTCTACATGTAACGTATTATTTTTTTACCACCCTGCCATGATATTAGGATTGACACAAGGTCGCAATTAATATGTCGTCCCGCACTCGTGCACACGAGTGGTGTCAGAAATTGTCCAATTCCCTCAGCACTTCCCTTTTTGGGATCCTCAGGCATCAAGGACTTGATCCTGACTCTCCCACTTTAAGTGAATGGGGGAGGAGTAGCCTGGGGATATGGCTTCCGAGAACTGGATTTTGGTTAATTTCCGCTTCGGGTTCGAAAGGCCGGCAGCAAAAAATTAACGTTGATATTAACAAACAGGACGAAGACTTAGAGAACGCGCGCTATGCAAAATGATAATGACGTCATCTTCAAATTTTTTTTTTTTTTTTAACACAGGCAAATGTCGTTACGAACGAAAAGCGAGAAATTAATGACGTAAAGGCGGAGTAGATAAAAAAAAAAGTAAATGGTTATTTTCATCCAACGATAAAAGGTCAAGTCTTTACTGGTGGGGTTGTGAACTTTTCAATTGACATCAAGTTATTAATACTGTTTTTGTAATGACAAAAATCGACTAGTAAAAGTTTTATTATACAAAGAAGATTCCTTCATAATATTCTGACACATAACCATACAGACACACACACACGCACTCACACAGAAACAAGCACGCATATATATAAAGAGAGTAGACGCTCTCGGCAAAACAGGTGGTTAATAAATCTTTCTTTTTGTGCTTGAATTTAGTGAAAAGGCCTACTAATATATATTATATATATATGTGTGTGTGCGTGTGTGTGTCTGTCTATATATATATATATATATATATATATATATATATATATATATATATATATATATATATATATATTCCTCAAATTTCATTAACAGGTCTATTAAATCTATATATTATAAGAAGCACATGTGAACCATCTTTCCCTTTATATATATATATATATATATATATATATATATATATATATATATAAACTGATTTACAAATATGGTTCCATCGCTACAAAGGAATTACCATGTTTCAAAACAGAAACTAAAAACTTAAAAAATTAGTAATTAAAAGTAAAAATAATATTGTAAAATTGTAGTTCAATACAACGTATTCTAATCCAAACACCCCTTTTCGAAAGAATCGTTATGTATACAAGTACAAATTTAACGGATAAAAAATGCCGAAAACATTTTATCGTTTAAAAAAACAGACGACATGCGTTGAACGGATGGAAAAATTCGTTGAAAAATGCACCCTTACCCTAACTAGGCATCACCTCTTTTCGAAAGTAACTCAAACTTGATACAATAGTTGATAAAAAAAATGGACACGCTACTCCACCCCGTCTAAATGATTGGATTTCTCTGTATCCTTGTAAACAAATATTATTAATGTATGTGCTTTTAAAACTCAGAAAATTCCAAAATAAGTTATTCCAAAATTCGCTTGAAAATGAAACAGAACTATTGCTTTTAATTTAATTATATAATTGAATTTGAAGTTTTTAGTTTCTGTTTTGAAACATGGTAATTCCTGTGTAGCGATGTAACCATATTTTTAAATCAGTTAATATATATATATATATATATATATATATATATAGGTAACTATACTCGTGTCTAAAAACCTTCGAATTCTTGATTTAACAATAGCCAAATCAATCACGAAATGAAAAAAAGGTTTTAAAAAAGAAAGAGCCAGGAACATGAAAGTCTGTCGAAAATAATCGCACAGATACAGGTTCAAGGCCCAAAGAAAAAACCCCGATACGAGTAAACAACTAACTAAAGAGCTCGATACAAACGTAGAGCAAACCTAGTCGAACCTAATGGGCCAGACGAACTGGCTCATTAGGTTTAACTACATATATATATATATATATATATATATATATATATATATATATATATATATATATATATATATATATATATATATGTATGTATATATGCTCTGTAAATTTGCATTGAACACTGTTTTGTAAAAATAAAAATATCAGTAAGAACACCGGACTATATATTTTACTGTTCTTTCTGTTTTTACCGATATATATATATATATATATATATATATATATATATATATATATATATATATATATATATATATATATATATGTGTGTGTGTGTGTGTGTGTGTGTGTGTGTGTGTGTGTGTGTGTATGTATGAATTAAAAATCCAAAAGTACCTCATTCAGAAAATAGCTATTTCGATCCACAGATTTTCGTGTGGATATTTTATCAATTCAGAGCTGTTAGGAAATGAGATAAGAGCTTAAAATTTAAACATTTAAAGAGTAAAAGAAATCGAGGAAGATAGAAAGGGAGAAAAAAAGAAAAAACAGAAAAAAGAAAGAGAGAATAAATGTCTAGACATAAGTTTACATAGATTTCCCATATTATAGCGAGAATCTAGGCATTAAATGAATAAAAGAAGAGGAAGAGAAAAAAATATATAAAAAGAAAAAGAAAAGGAAAAAAACAGAGAGGAAGGAGAATATGGAGGAAATTGCAGATTTAAAAGGTGGTAGAAGTGGGAGTGTCTGGTTCAATTAGACAGTTAAAATAACCTTGACCTATACTTAAAATATTAACTTTGTTTTAAAACAGAGCCACAAAATTGAAGAAAATATTTTTTATACGCTCTGTTATAATAAATACATTGAGCTCTTTTTGTGGATCAGTTTTAATATTTTATGTTATTAAGATTCACTTGGATTATATACCTTCGGATTATTAGCTACAAATAAATATATATATATATATATATATATATATATATATATATATATATATATTGATATATATATATATATGTGTGTGTGTGTGCGTGTGTGTGTGTTTAGAAATATATATAACTATGCATTTCACCATTTAAGGCTTCATCAGAACCGAAATGCGAAAGAAATGAAATGCGTGGATGAGTATTTGTATATGTTTAAATAATGAGATTTGATTATTTTTCCCCGAGCTGGCGTTTCTCGGGACTAAAAAAAAAGAAGAAAATGAGTGACTTTTAAAAAATCGTTAACATTTATTTTCTTCACTTTTAATTCGAGTCGAAAGATATAATCCTTCAAAATAAGTAGAAAGTAAAGGATTTGTTTTTGTTTATCCATGCGTTTTCCATGTCGAGAGTATGTTTGAAAATTCTGATATATAAAACCCCTATAAAGTTTAGTGTCGATTTAATCTTTTATTGTATTTCTACAATTTTCGAATAAAATTAGGTACCACATGAGATATCACTTTGAAGTGATTCCAAATCCAGTGATCTAAAAAACATCAACAAAATCTAGACCACCATATTGACAACATACAGTACTTGATGATGACTAAAATAGTCGAAAGTACTTGGACAGTTTATTCATAAGTTTGATCCCGATGTACATCATCTTCTTCAAAATTCGGAGGCATAGAACTGAAAAATTAATAGACAGATTAATAGACAGACGTTGTCTGTTGAAATGAGCTTTAAGTGCTTAGATTGATTCTAGCTGCATAATTACACATTATATATATATATATATATATATATATATATATATATATATATATATATATATATATATATATATATATATATATATCGACTGGAATTCCAGTCGACTGGAATATATATATCGACTGGAATTCCAGTCGACTGGAATATATATGTCCACTGGAATATATATATCGACTGGAATTCCAGTCGAATCCATTACATTCACTTACGTGCTAATACCCTTGGGAAAGGTGTGAATCCTCTTCTTCTCCCTCCAACTATGGGTAAATAGCAGGACAGACTGGGTTCTATAGCCTTGGATGGCAACTGGTCTAGGAGAAGGACAACTCTGAATTCAAAACCTGCGGAGGGTCGTTTGGGGACCTTGTGGCATCCGTTGCACCACGTCCCTGTATTCGTCCCTCCAAAAAGTGTGGATGGCCCTGCACAAAGCCTTCACCACTATAATCAAATCTTGTGCGGGTGTCGGGCTTTCAGTTTCTGGGACCTGATCTGTCTGACCCTCATACGTCGAGTTCGACGGGAGAGTCCATCACATATATATATATATATATATATATATATATATATATATATATATATATATATATATATAGCCGTAAATATGAAAGGATTCAGTTGAAAATAAGTCGACAGAACATGTCTAAATTATTCAACGAAACATGTTTCAATATATATATATATATATATATATATATATATATATATATATGTATACAGGGTGATCCCAAAAAACGGGAACTTTTTAACATTCCAATAAAACCAAGAGTGATGGAAGAAAAATATTTAATTCATAGTAATTGAAACCTTAAAACATTCATAGTAATTGAAACCTTAAAACATTTAAGAAACAATGACGGAATTTCATTTTTTTTTAAATTACGTCCTGTAGATGGCGTCCTCCTGTACGAATGCATTCTGAAATCTGCTGTTGAGATTCCTCATTGACTGCTGCAACATTTCAGCTGGGATACTGTCAATTTCATTCTCGTTACTAAAATGGCGAAATGTTTACTTGCTCAAGGTCACTGTCTCGCAGTGTTGCCACTTGCTCATGTCTGGCAATACGCACTTCAAAAATTCCCGTTTTTTTTGGTCACCCTGTATATATATATATATATATATATATATATATATATATATATATATATATATATATATATATATATTAATCAATTTACCCCAATCAAGGTAATAATGCTACTAAGACTGAAGGGGTTATTGGGAGCGGAAGAGAATGAAAAACCTTTAGAAGAAATCGGAAAGCCAGTAGTAAACATGAAACCAGGTATAAACTCCAGTTCAAAAGACCGTGGTGTTGTGTGAGCCGGACGATAGGTGAACCTATATTCTTCCACAAATAAATAAATAGTAAATAAAATTTCATATTTTAGGCGGAGGTATTAGGAGTAAAGAGTTGAAGCAGTTGACACCCAATCTTAACTCCCTTCGTCTGTTCAAAAGACCAGGAAGAATAAACTGGACGATACACGTGTGTGTGTGTGTGTGTGTGTGTGTGTGTGTGTGTGTGTGTGTGTGTTTGTGCGTGTGTGCGCGTGTGTGTAGAAAGAAGGCGAGTGCGCCTGTGTGGGTATATATCTATATGTGTGTACAGGTGCGGTGACAAGCATGTATTCGAGAGGTTTTCCTCTACACTGTACAAAAGGTGTGTATACTACATATGCTGATGTCTACATGGATAGAGAATAGGCAGACATGCATTAAAACTCAGCCAAGAGTTGCTAAAAATACATGCAAACATAAATGACGATTGTTTCTGTCGGTGTATAGCATGTAAAAGCAATGGATACACGAGAAAGATCACTGTAAAGTTATTTTCTAAGGATTTATTGAGAAGAAAAAACTTGTCTTCGTCGTACGTAATTGTGATCAAAGATGTTTTAAGATCAAATGCGGCCGCTTCTCTAAACTACACGTAAACAGTGCGTGTGACAGTCTTTTTAAGTAGAGATGAATATTTATTTACATAAATGGAAAACGTTATGTCAGTTTCCATAGATATATATATATATATATATATATATATATATATATATATATATATATATATATATATATATATATATATATATATATTTGTTTCTGACTTGAAAATTTTAATAAAAATTCCGCTTAGTTGGAGAAATACAGAACTGTTAATACGCCCTAAATTTTAATAAGATCCATTTTCACTTTCATATAGATATTCGTTGTCCTTGGTGATTTTATACTAATTTTTTTTAATCGGTATCACTCCATGCAATGCTGTAATGTCACTAAATCACAAAGAGTTTCAGGATGAGGAAGATTTAGGAACAGAAACAATAATGATGAGCAGAAAGTGAAGAGAGTAATCAGGAGGACAGTAGATAGCGATTGACATTGTATTTAAATTTTATAAGAAAATGACATAAAACCAAGAAATAAAATAATACTAAAGAATTTTTTAAAAATTCATTTTCCCATGATGCAGGTTATAAAAAAAAACAACCATAAGAGAAAAAGAGAAAAAATGTAATTGTAAAGATGCTACAAAGTGCCCTCTTTATGGCAACTGTATGGTGAGAAACGTTGTGTATAGGGCCAGAATAAAATCTGAAAACCCCGAGGAAATGTATATTGGTTTTAGAGAGGAAATATTCCAAAAAAGATTTTACAACAATAAAACCGCTTTCAGTCTGGCGTAATAAAATTATAGCCTCCTCCTTGCTCACTACGTGTGGTAAATTAATGCAAAAGAAAACAAAAGCCTTATTATAAAATGGGACATAATGAAGACGGACCACAGTTTTGGCTGAGGAAGCAAGACATGCATATTATACAAGTAGGGAAAATTGGCAATGAAAGATCAGAAATAATGACAGTGTGCAAGCACGCAAGTAAAATTTCTCTTGGCAAAGTATGAACCAGGATAGAACATCTTATTTTGTTAACAAAATATGAAATCTTTCCTTAACCCGTCATAGACGGGACATTTATAAGCGTATTGAGGTAAGAGAAAAACATTCATGACTTTTACTGCTTCATAAGGGAAACCGCAGATAGTAAAGAATTTTTTTTAAATTATTATTTATAAAATTTTCTAAAAATAGTTCAAATTATTCTGTATTTTCCATTTTTTATTTTTTTAGTACATTGTGTATTTGTTTATTTGTATAACCGTTTCTCTCTAAACGGCCAGCGCTTGACTTGAGGTTTTTTGACATCCAGGATCAGACAAAACATATCTCCTTCCTCACAGAAGTCCTGCTGATAGAATGTGGGATAATAAAAACAATAAAGATTTCAGAATAAATAAATAAATAAATAAACGTGTTAAGAAGGCTAAATGAGGTCGGCGGGATAGACCAGGCGTTAAAATCTAGT
Organism: Acanthosepion esculentum; assembly: GCA_964036315.1. Lineage (NCBI taxonomy): Eukaryota > Metazoa > Mollusca > Cephalopoda > Sepiida > Sepiidae > Acanthosepion > Acanthosepion esculentum. The sequence continues at coordinate 9,904,104 of OZ038483.1, forward strand.
TTCAAAGCTAAACGTTACTATTTGCTTTGACATTTCGATCTAAACTGTAACCGACACTTTATTGCATTTTTCCTCCCCAACCTTAGCCACTAATTTATAAGTAAAAGTGCTTCTATCAAGAAAAACGTTATTATTCTAAATAAGTTCTTTCTTGGAGAAAAACGGATCGCTAAAAAGTTTTTCCATTTTGTTATTCACACACACACACACACACACACACACACACACACACACACACACACACACACACACACACACACACACAGCAACACACTGTCTACTTATTTTCAATTGAATCCTTTCATATTCACGCTTTTTAAAATCTTTTTGATGCCGTTATTGACGGAACACGGCGATTTTCTCTCGTCCTTCAATAGTTATTTATGTGCTATGCGTGATACACAGGCGATCATATATCTTTCGATACGTGACTGGCGAGGCAGAATATTTCTACGCAGTAGGTTGCCATTTCTTTCTACGGTAGACCAGTTGCCATCCAATATAGAACCCGGTCTGTCCTGTTATTTACCCATAGCTGGGTGGAGAAGAAGAGGATTCATACCTTTCCCAAGGGTATTAGCACATAAGTGAATGTAATGGATTCAACTGAAATGGATTCGTCCTTCAATAACGACACCAAATTGCTTATCCGTGAATATGAAAGGATCCAATTAAAAATAAGTCGACAGAATATATCTAAGTTATTCAACGAAACATGTCTCATATATATATATATGTATATATATATATATATATATATATATATATATATATAATACAAATATAAGTGTTTGTGACTTAGCTGATTGGTGTTATCTTCAGTATCTCGACTCCGGATAAAATAATTTCATAAATAAATTAATTACATTAAATAAAATAATATACGTATTAATTAAATTATAAAAAAGTCAACAACATCATTTACTCACTTAGAATTGTGTCACTTTGCATAACTTACCTAGACATTTCAGTTAACCTGATGAAAAACTGAAAAACTAACATTTTAACTTTTGTTTATAAATAATTGTTGCAAATTAAAACCCTTACATTTGGCTTGATAAATTCAATCAGTAGATGAAACGTGTCGGCTAAGATAAATTCAACTTTTGTCTATATATATATAGATGTGTGTGTATGTGTGTGTGTGTGTGTGTGTGTGTGTATGTGTGTGTGTGTGTGTGTGTGAATTCAAATTGCTTGTATAAGATTAAATTGGCGCTAACCCAGATACTGACCATGCTAAAACAATGAAATGCTATTATGTATTTATTTGCAAATTTTAAATATATATATATGTGTGTGTGTGTGTTTGTGTGAATTATTTTCAGTTATTTTCGTAACCGAGGCAAGAGACTAAGAGACTTTATCAAGGCAAATGTACGATTTATTTTGTTGCACGTGTTTATATACAAGAGCAAGGATGTCATAGGTTTATCAAGGCTTTTAAAATTAAAAACGTTCATGAATATTCATCAGCTGGTTGAAAGGTCAGTCAAAACATATGGAGGACACAAAGTGACATAATTCAAAGTCTGGTAAGACAAAATTAAGTGAGTAATATTCAGGAATTTTTTTTATATCTCTATATATAAAAGGCAGGATGTGTGTGTGCGTGTGAGTAATTTTCGACGGATTTGCACCAAAATTTACATGCACATGCTCCAAGTTAGTGGGAAGGCCAAGACCGACTTTGCATTTCCCAACTCCCATCGATAATGGAAATAATCGATTTTTTCATGCTTCTACTGCAGTTTTTATGTAGTTTGCGGCCATTTTCTACTGGCCAGAGTGAGAGCCTATAGCTGGCTGCCACGAATAGGCAGGAAGATTCTATTGGCCAGCGTGAGAGCCAACAGCTGACTGACACGAATGTTAACTAGCATGCTAGCATCCAAAAAAAAATCGATAACTGCATTCGTCACAAGTGGGAAAAATTTAAATCTGCATGGCACTTTACTCCAATTGGCTCATTCGCTTGCTTAAACTCAACGTTGATTCTGATTCCGCAGAACTGGGTTGGGTGTGAAAAAATATTTGTTGTTAACCTTCTTTTTTCATTCGGTTTTTTCCAGTTTCAAGTCCTTTTTTAAAGCTGATCGTTTTGTGTTCATTTTGTTTTGTTCTTTTTTCGTAACAGATTTAATGTTTAGTATAGAGCTTAGAAAAAATTCGCAGTGTGAAATAGGCAAGAAGTAAGGCATGTAGCAACATCAGCACAGCAAAGGGCACTCCTTTAAAGGCAAGGAAGGGCAAAAATATTTGAAGTCAAGTGATAGCGATTGCTGTATGAGTCGTACAATTTTTGAATCAAGCACGGGCAACGCCGGGCCGTGCTGCTAGTTAGTGAATATTATTTAAATTATGATCAGATTGTTATGGTTTGGCATGGATGTATGTGCTGTACATCTTCGTAATCCGGGTGATTGAAAACTAATCCACCATTTTAAAAATACTTATAATTTATATATTAACTATAATTTTTACAAGAAATGGACATGAGAGGAAAGGGTTTAGGATGTGGTTTTACTTAAAACTTGATATGGGCATCAGATTTTGTTACTTGCTTCTCGAGAGCCACCCAGGAATCATATCAACTGATTTCACCAGGAACTCTTGTGGTATGGAAGACATAACATTTTGTATTATTTGCCCTTCAAGTTCTTCCAAATCTTGGTTCGGTATAGTAGACTTGCTCCTTTAACCAGCCCCAAAGAAAAAGTGACAGGGTGTTAAATCAGGATTCTTGGCTGGCCACGCATACATGAAATGGGGATTTTGAATTTGATAACAAAAACTATATCCAAACCCTAGGTACCATGATGGAAATGAAAACGGACCAATATATGCCACCTTAGCTTACCTACAGGAAAATATGTATGAAAAAGATAGAATAAATAAATAAAATAAAATAAATAAATAAAATAGAATAAATAAAATAAAATAAATAAATAAATAAATAAAAAATAAAAAAAATAAAATAAAATAAATAAAATAGATAAAAAATAAATAAATAAATAAAAATAAATAAATAAATAAATCTTGGAAGCGATACTTAGATGATTGTTTCATTTTCTGGAGATCTTCATGGAGCAATATTGACCAATTCCGCACTCAACTTCAGAACTTACTCCCGAATATGATTTCAACGAATTACCATTTTTAGCTGATATACTCATTAGAAATAAAAACAACATAATCACATATATCTACCACAAACCTACAGATACCCAACAATATCTTTATTTCAAGAGCCATTCCCCAAAAAGCCGTCTAAGCAAAAATATGAAAAATAAAGCATAATATATATTTTTAAAATTCATATTATAACCAAAAACGTTTGCGTTTTCTCACTTTTCTTTAATATATATATATATATATATATATATATATATATATATATATATATATATATATATATATATATATATATATATATATATATATATATTAAAAAGAAGAGAGGTACCGCAAACGTTTTTGGTTGTAATGTGCATTTCTTTTTAAAATATTGATTTATTTTCCATAATTTTACTACATGGGTTTCTGGTCTCGCGACCGTCTTCAGGTAAAGGGTGGAGATTTCCACATATTATTAAAAATAATTAATTTTTTTCCTTTATGTCTTTCAATGTCAAATATTCTCTATTTCTGTGTTAGCAATCCGAGTGTCTTTATTCGGATTACTAACACAAAAACAGAGAATGTCTCATATCGAGAATAATGTAAATAATGTAAATATATATATATGTGTGTGTGTGTGTGTGTGTGTGTGTGTGTGTGTGTGTGTGTGTGTGTGTGTGTGTGTGCGCGCGCATGCGCGTGTTTGTGTGTGAGCACTTTCCTTCTTACACTGGTAGAATTAAAATTAAATCAAAATTATTGACCTCCCAAAACAAGATTAGCAATTAAAAGGAATCCCTCTGGTGTTCCTGGACAAGTTGAACTCTTGCAGCTTCTTTCCGGGTATTTTAGTTTATTATCAATTCCAATCAAGAAAACTGTTTCATCTGATATGTATTTTCAGTTCAATGAATATCTATTAAAAGTTAATGGCAAATATTGATCATGAAAAAGTAATAGAAAAATATCTTTCTCAATCATAAAATAAAATTACTGCCTTGTTCATTCAACCTGAAAGACAAAACTAATCAATAAGACTTACCGTAATTCCCCATATATAATACGCATTTTTTCTAAAAAAATAATAAGCAAGATTAGGGGGGGGTGTATTATGCACAGCTACAAAAAAAATCTTCAAAAAATTGCCGTTTCATAGATTGATTTGGGTTGCAAAATGACTACTCACCACAAACATACAACAATTTGACATTAACATTCGGCGACTGCAACCCCAAAAGAATGTCAAATACAATCACATGTACCTAACAATACTTACAAATGTAAAATAAAATAAGAATTATCATAAGACTAAATTAGAATAATATTATTCTATGTTTAAAACCTTTTTTAATAAGAGTAGAAAACGTTGGCCATAATGAAACTGGAGAGGCACAATTTATAGGGTTTGATTACCAAACAAGAGGTGCGCATTGTGCGTGAGTAGAAGCAATTACCCACACTTTAAGAACAATTTTAGAAGTACGTATTATGGATGGTGTATTACACATGGGGAATTACGGTAATGCGCTTTGTCTTACACTTGAAACATTTTTTTAGAATGCAGTAGACAACGCATGTAAATAACAAGGAAGTTCTAAGGAAAATGGAAAAAAGGAGGTCACTCTTATATTTAGAATCTGAAAGAGACAGTTGAAATATCTGCTACAAAGTCTGGAAAGTTGTGGAGAGCTATAATCGCCCATGTCCTGAAGGGACACGTCACATAGAAAAAGAAGAATATCTTCCCTCGTAAATACCTGCTTATGCCCGTAAAACATTATCTCTCTCTCACACACACACACATTTCTCTCTCTTTCTTTCTCTCTCTCTCTCTCTCTCTCTCTGTATGCGTGTGTGTGTGTGTGTTTAATCTCACTCATCTCTCTCTGTTTCTATCAAATATTCAGAAGATTTTAGAAGCATTTATACACACATAAAATAGCATACTTTACCATACACTGTCTCTCACTCTCATTTTGATATAAACATGCATATCCATCCACCAAATATGTATCTTCACGGCTGACATATTTTAAAAACTTTAACTAGCATATAAAATAACACACACACACACACACTTCTTCTGTCTATATATCTCTTAAAACTTAACCGTAAAGCTTAACCCGGTTACCAATGAAGGGCCTTTTCTGATCACACTCCAGATATTTAAGTACGCTGCCAGTCATCATAATCCTTTCCATAATCTAATCACTCACATGAGCAAGTCTGACACTTGCCGTAAACTACCGTGGACACCTAACAAACCCATGTCAAGTGTCCACTACAAGCGGACCAACAGCAGTAATGGATTCAGGCATTCTAAGCTTTTCGCGAGACATCTCAAACATCGCAAGAAATCACCGACTCTTCTCCTTAAAGGATCAGATCAAATTTAAAACTTTCACTTTACCTTTAAGATTTTCAATGGTCTGCTTCTGGAATATCACTGAAATCTGATAGAAATTCTGTAATCAAAGACTTCTTTTCTGCTATCCGATATGGTATATTAGTGTTTACGACGCCTGGTAGGAATCTCCCGAGTTGTTGCACATAGCTATTCTCTTCTCACCTGGGGATTATTGCTTAAGCCAAACTGATGCCTGCAAACCTGACGCAAAAACTGGATAATCCAAAGAGGTATTTAAAGAACACACTGCCGGAGAAAAATATGCAGAGAAAATGCCGAAATCTGATCTGCTCACAGTTTATAACTGCTTGTCGTTTTATAAGCAAAAATTTAAAAGCAGCAATTTTTATCACAAGGAATACATAGGAGAAAGCTCAAGGTGTTTAAATAAAAGATTACACTGAGGAACAATTTTGAACATAATTTCTGTTGATTTCGTTTTTTCATTTGATTTAGGCTAAAATTGGCATGCTGATGTCAAAACTACAGTCAGTTTTCTTCTATGACGTCAAGTTTTTTCCCTACAACCGACTCCCGGATAAGCTTATATTTGCCTACATTAATAATATCTTTTGTAAGAACAAAATATATTTGTACAAAACATTACAACCAAGCATCATATATAAATTTTAAACCATACAATAAAATAAGTCCAAATATACTAGATACGGTATTTTGTTTCTTTATATAAAACGAGGGTATCTTGTAGCATGCAAAACTGACGTGATACAGAAAAACTGGGGTCGTTTTTGGATTCAGAAGCCAAATGTTAGTCAAAATCGAGTGTCAAACCTAACTCAACGAAAATTGTGTTCCCCAGTGTTATCTGAAACAGAAAAAGGATTGTTACGAAAACTGGTATCAAACACCAACTTTATAATAGCCAATTTAGGCAAAAAATATTTCAAATGCTTCGTTTATGCGTTAGATTTTCAATAACTTTTTCCCATAAAATGCTTCTTATTTACGAATTTTCATTCCGGCCTTAGACACGAGTTATTTTAAAAAAATAACGAAAAAAAATCATGCTTATGACACTGATGGTTAAGACGACAAAAACGAGATAAGTCGTGGTCGGCATCACGAGGAAAACTAGCAATCACGAGTTATCACATGGTTGGCAGTCAATGTGTTAATTCTGAAAACTTACAAAGGAGGAATTTAGATTCCTCATGAGCTTTCGATTGGGAACCGAAGACAACATGCCACCATCTGCAACTGCCTCTTTGCCATTTGTAACCCTTTGCTGTTAATACATTATCATTTGTTTGTACATATACATCGGTTTTTGTTGTTCCTTTAAATTTTTTTACGTGGACTCATATCCCGAGTCTGCCATGTTTGTTGTTGGCATTTCAAGAGACACACGTGTTTATCTCTCAACGCGTACACCGGTCCGCAACACATTTGTGCATCGCATTGAAACAGATGATGAAGAATGTATTGCATATCGACATAAAAAGAAAAAGACAGTGGTTATCACAACATGAGAAACGAGTGCTAACACACAAGCTAGCACTCTATCCACAGAAGTCCTCGTTTTTGTCTGGAAGAAATTGTCCTCCTTTACAGCAGCGAATGTTGAACGGTCTCTTCAAAGATGAAAACGAGACTCGAGGTGACAGAGGCGTAGTTCTACATACACCCAAACCAGCACACTATCCACAGAAGTCCTCGCTTTGTGTCTGGAAGAAATTGTCCTCCTTTACAGCTGCGAATTTGGAACGGTCTCTTCAAAGATGAAAACGAGACTCGAGGTGACAGAGGCGTAGTTCTACATACACCCAAACCAGCACACTATCCACAGAAGTCCTCCCTTTGTGTCTGTGTTGGGGACCCGATAGCGTTACAGAGCTGGCCTACGAAAAGATGGCCTTCTGCCAGACACTACACACGACTACCGAATCCACTAACAAAGTAAAAATAAGTAGACATGAGGAACGACGAAGGTAAAGGAACAAATATAAAATTTTATTTTTTTTGTCTTAACAAGTAATTTGTCTCGACAGTGGAGACCTTCAGTAAAGTTACTGGAATTTTTGCAATCAATGAAAAGGTTGTGACAAGTAGTCACTAAAGGTATGTCAGGTTCCGCGCCAAAACGAAATTCAAAATGGCTTAGGCGGGAAAAAGTTTCTCCAGGAAGAAAGTTCAGAACAGTCAATTTATATGGAATATTATGCATACACAACAAAGAAAATACTCACTGCGAGATTTCTGTAATGTGTGTGTAATGTTATATTTTTAAGGTACTGGTTCGTAATGGTTAGAGTTCAAAGAATATGAGAAGTTCTCATTCTTCATGTTGTTGGTTTCAAAGATCCCTGGTCATGGACGTAGGCAAGTTCGAACAGGATGTTCGCATCAGGACGAGAAATAAGTCATCGAAAAAGGTGATGCGATGACAGTGTTGTAAGCGCTAAGGTTACACGCGACGAGCCATGGGGGACTAAACAATATTTGCTGGTAAGATATCCCTGTCTGAAATATGGGTTAACAGACGAAGGATAAATGAGTCGTCTATCCTGTTCAGTGTCCTGGCGGCGACTAAATTCGAAAGCAGTTTGTCCGTGACGTCAGAGAAAAGCGCGTAGTTCTACATACACCCAAACCAGGACTCTATCCACAGAAGTCCTCGCTTTGTGTCTGAAAGAAATTGTCCTCCTTTACAGCAGCGAATGTTGAACGGTCTCTTCAAAGATGAAAACGAGACTCGAGGTGACAGAGATATGATTCTACAGAAGGATGCTAAGGATATCATGGGCCGATCGTGTAAGCAACGACAAGGTTCTGGAGATGATGCAAACAAGGAGGAGTCTTATAATTAACATCACCTGGGTTTTTTTGCGCCACTTAATGAGAAAAGAGGGCTTGGAGAATGTGATACTCACAGGTTGAATAGAGGGGAAGAGAGACAAGGGAAACCATCGCTTGACATACCTGGCGGGCTTGAGCAAGTGGATGACAGAATGTAGTCTAGGGGCGGTGGCAGAAAGACGAAACCTATTCAGAGCCACAAGGGATAGGGGAGAGCCATGATCGCCTGCGCCCTGAAAGGACACGCCACATAAAAAGAAGAAGACGGTAAGGACTATTACTGAAAATGTTTATTGCCAGCAGCTTCATCGGTAAACGTCAGAAGCGTCTTACTTTGAACGAGTGTTATTCCACATTCTGCATAAGCACTAGATTTAGTTCCTGCAGGTTGAAAGTTTAATTGCTTTCGATCATTAGAACATGGCAGAATATTCAGAAACAAAGAAAAATGTTGGAAGCAGTCTTCGAAATATTTTTCGTGAAAAAAAAACCCAGATTTCTCTGAACGTGTTAAACACCTTAATACGATGGGTAGAAAAACTAGTAGCAAACGACTATTGTCATGAACGTGTTGTTACGTGTTCCTCAAAGTGCTCCTCAAAATTGAGATAATCTCTTTCTTCATCCTCAAACATGGAATAGAAAATCTGCCTTTACGTTGGGCTACATTCGTTGAAAATGTTGATGATTTCATTTTTGATAAATATTTTTTTTTTAACTTAACTTATACTTATTTTTATATTTTTCTCGTAAAACATAATTACTGTCCCAATACTTTAAAATTATTAAATTTTTAATCATTTCTGGTAAGGACCATACGCGTGTCATATTCCATGTAAATTTTGTTTGTTTATAATTAATTAATATTAGTATTACTTATTAATAATTCGGATTTCGGTGTCATATTTTTCGTCGTCTGTTAAATTGCTACACTTGCTTTATTCTAACGTCTTTAGTTCGTGTCTCGCATCTTGGGTTGCCCCTTTTACTTGATCTAAAATAAAAACCTAGGGGTGGCCTCCTCACGCTGTACCTATTGAACCCCCTTCCCCCGAGCTATTTCAGCCTTCTTCAGTATAACGCTCTCCCAACTCCAAGGCGCAGAAAAAGAATGAAAGATGCCTTCCAGAAGCTAAGCAATGTAAAGAAACAGGAAATATTCGTTAGAAAGAATGAAAAGATTGCTGAACTATTGTGTAATATAAATGGCAACGAATTTCCTTACAGATGAAAAGGACAAATGACGCAACAGAAAATCTGTTCATTGGAAGAATGCTGAGAATAGCATGGAATAAACATGTGAGCAACGACGAAGATTTAGAGAAAATGCAAACAAAACTCATACATATACAGATCCATCCGAAAGCTGCGAATATCATAAACGGAACATGTAAGCAACGAGGAAGTTTTAAGGAAAATGAAAGGCAAAATGAAAGTTTTGTTTAAGACGAGGAAGACACAGTTGAAATTTGCAAGATACATAAAAATGAAAGAAGGCTGTGTGATTGCTCAGGTGGGAGAGTGTTAGACTGAACAAGGCCGAAATAGCTCAGGTGGGAGAGTGTTAGACTGGTGAAGGCTGAAATAGTTCATGTGAGTGCGTCAGACTGAAGAATGCCGAAATAGCTCAGGTGGAAGTGCGTTAGACAAAAGAAGGCCGAAATAGCTCAGGTGTGATATCGTTAGACAGAAGAAATCTGAAATCGCTTAGGTGGAAGAGCGTCAAACTGAAGAATGCCGAAATAGCTCAGGTGAGAGAGCGGTAGACAGAAGAAGTCTGAAATAGCTCAGGTGGGAGCGCGTCAGACTGAAGAAGGCTGAGATAGCTCGGCTGGGAGTGCGTTAGACTGAAGAATGCCGAAATAGCTCAGGTGGGAGAGACTGAAGATGTCTGAAATAGCTCAGGTGGAAGAGCGCTAGACTGAAGTTGGCCGATATAGCTCAGGTGGGAGAGCGCTAGACTGAAGTTGGCCGATATAGCTCAGGTGGGAGTGCGTTTAGACTGAAGAAGGCCGCAACAGCTCAGGTGAGAGAGCGTTAGACTGAAGAAGGCCTAAATAGATTAGGTGGCATAGCGTCCGACTGAAGTTGGCCGAAATAGCCCAGGTGGGAGTGCGTCAGACTGAATAATGCCGAAATAGCTCAGGTGAGATAGCGTTAGACTGAAGAAGGCTGAAATAGCTCAGGTGTAAGTTCCACTCAAGCAGCTTCTTCCCGCGAAACACTCCTCTGTAGAGCCGACTCCCAAGAGCATATTTTCCTGACCAATCTAATCTAGGTTTAACTGGGATCTTCCTCACATATCTGCATAAACCGTGCCTCTTACTCCGAAACCCTCTACCTCGAGTGGCCCCCGGGCCTTTTCAAGGTTGAACATCACTAAAAAAAATGACGAAAGAAAATTGAAACTAATTCTCGCACAAACTACACCCAACTTGATTCTGGCACGTCTAAATCTATCGTGTTCGTTAATAGTTTACAGAAGTCTTGAAAATTTCATGAATGAAAATAACTACAAATTAATCGATTGTAGATTTTCAATAAATTACTCAAACTAGTACCCCCCCCCCCCAAGTCTCTTCTATAGCTACATTTTAGCCGGTCTGATTTCCGGTCTTCCTCTGTTTTGAGCTTCCTCAAAGAAATTTGCAGTAGGATCATTTATCTCGCTGATATTTTAATTGGTAGTTTGAACAATTCACTTGTAATTTTCTCTTTTTTCATTTCACCCCAAGCAAGGCAAAAAATGTCACTAAAACGCAATGGGTTACTGAGTGTGAAAGAATATAAGAAAAAGAAAACATTAAGCAGGGAGAACAATAAAAGAACAGGGAATGAGAGGATGGAACGATTGATATTCAATTTAAATTTTTGAAGATCAAAGTTAGCTGGAAAGCAAGAAGCCGGAAGTGAGTTCCACATTTAGACATTTCAATGTGAAAAGGATGAGACCTAGTTGCCAATCTAGTACTGCGCTTAAATTCATAAAGTCTAGGTATCATAGAGGAAAGCTAGAAAAAAAAGTTGTCTTCAAAGTTTCGTGGGTATTAACGAATGTGATCTACACCTGAGAAAAACCAGAGAACACGTCGGTTTAAAAAAAATGTTCATCGAAACAGGAGCATACTGGTTTGAATAATTCATAGAATAAAAAACCTGTTTCTTATAGACTTTTCATGATTTTTTCTCCTTTACGACTGTATTTAATAAGGCAGCAGTTAAACTGCAGTTGATATTTCTAGATTCAAATTTTTTCTACATTACACGTGTAAGATTTCATTTTTTTTTCTGTGCTAACCGAATTTTTTACAAGAGAACCTAACCCATTCTCAAAATAAAAGACAAAAATTCAAAAGAAACATTTTAAAATATATTAAAAAAAAAATAAACGATAAAAAAATATTTAATTACTTCTACATGTCTGGGACGAAAGTCACTTTAATGACGCGGAAAATATTAAGGGATGGGTTCAAGAGTTTGGTAAGCTGGAGAAAATGAAGTTTTCTGCTTCATATTTCTATGAGTTTATAAGTTTTGGTTGATGTCTTCTAGAAAATAAATAACGAAGTAACAAGAGATAAAACTAAAAGAAATCTATGACAGGCTTGAGAATAACATTCAATAAAACAGTCACTGAAAACTAATTGTAGACAAAGCAAGTATTTTCAACAGCTAACTTAGAAAAACAAAAAGATCTATTATATTAGCAAGGGCAGAAAACACATTGACAAGAATCTCGACAAAAACAGAATATCACATCAGAATAATTCTATTACTACGATATATATATATATATATATATATATATATATATATATATATAAGTGAACATTGAAGTCAACACCCAGCGGCGACAGTCTGTTTCATGCTACCTATCTTCAAGCTATCAAACTATCAAATATATATATATATATATATATATATACTTAAAAATCAGATCAGTTGAATCCGCTACCTTGGTTCCAACCTTACGGTATCAAATGACCTGTTAACGCCTTATTTAAAAAAATTAAAAAAACTAACGAACAGTATTATTATTTTCAAAAAATAAACAAACGCACGACAATACATTCACATTGACAATATACTTCTTCTTCTTCTTCTTCTTCTTCTTCTTCTTCTTCTTCTTCTTCTTCTTCTTCTTCTTCTTCTTCTTCTTCTTCTTCTTCTTCTTCTTCTTCTTCTTCTTCTTCTTCCTTCTTCTTCTTCTTCTTCTTCTTCTTCTTCTTCTTCTTCTTCTTCTTCTTCTTCTTCTTCTCTTCTTCTTCTTCTTCTCTTCTTCTTCTTCTTCTTCTTCTTCTTCTTCTTCTTCTTCTCTTCTTCTTCTTCTTCTTCTTCTTCTTCTTCTTCTTCTTCTTCTTCTTCTTCTTCTTCTTCTTCTTCTTCTTCTTCTTCTTCTTCTTCTTCTTCTTCTTCTTCTTCTTCTTCTTCTTCTTCTTCTTCTTCTTCTTCTTCTTCTTCTTCTTCTTCTTCTTCTTCTTCTTCTTCTTCTTCTTCTTCTTCTTCTTCTTCTTCTTCTTCTTCTTCTTCTTCTTCTTCTTCTTCTTCTTCTTCTTCTTCTTCTTCTTCTTCTTCTTCTTCTTCTTCTTCTTCTTCTTCTTCTTCTTCTTCTTCTTCTTCTTCTTCTTCTTCTTCTTCTTCTTCTTCTTCTTCTTCTTCTTCTTCTTCTTCTTCTTCTTCTTCTTCTTCTTCTTCTTCTTCTTCTTCTTCTTCTTCTTCTTCTTCTTCTTCTTCTTCTTCTTCTTCTTCTTCTTCTTCTTCTTCTTCTTCTTCTTCTTCTTCTTCTTCTTCTTCTTCTTCTTCTTCTTCTTCTTCTTCTTCTTCTTCTTCTTCTTCTTCTTCTTCTTCTTTCTTCTTCTTTCTTCTTCTTCTTCTTCTTCTTCTTCTTCTTCTTCTTCTTCTTCTTCTTCTTCTTCTTCTTCTTCTTCTTCTTCTTCTTCTTCTTCTTCTTCTTCTTCTTCTTCTTCTTCTTCTTCTTCTTCTTCTTCTTCTTCTTCTTCTTCTTCTTCTTCTTCTTCTTCTTCTTCTTCTTCTTCTTCTTCTTCTTCTTCTTCTTCTTCTTCTTCTTCTTCTTCTTCTTCTTCTTCTTCTTCTTCTTCTTCTTCTTCTTCTTCTTCTTCTTCTTCTTCTTCTTCTTCTTCTTCTTCTTCTTCTTTCTTCTTCTTCTTCTTCTTCCTTTATATTACATCCAACGTCCTGCGTTTATTTATTTTTGAAAATAATAATGTAGCTTTCATTACTTTTTTTTTTAATAAGTGTTAAGGAGTCATTTGATAAAAAATCACCTGAGAAGTGTGGAACCAAGGCAGCGGATTCAACTGATCTCCTGATTTTTAAAGTTAAAAGCTCGACATGTTATTTTTACTTTTATTTTATTTTTTTCACACGTGTATTTAATACATCTTAATACTGCAGACATTTTACAAGCCACCGTGTCTTTCAAGCTCTACAAGATTTTACGGGGTATGGTTTATTGACAGTCCTTTTAATGTCGTTGTTCAATGTGTAGATTGTTGTTCGTCCAATTCCTTTGGATGGTATTCTTCAATTTGGCATTGGTTTTTTGTAACCATTTCCAGACTATTTACTGTTTCCAAAGTTATTCAATTGTGTTGTCAAAATGCGATATTAATATCAAGTCTTTCAATGATTTCGTTTTTTAGAGACAACTACCAACGTCCTGAAGCAATAACTTCTGCTTTCCTTTTTATAACGAACCCTCTAACATTAAACTTGCCGATTATAAAATCTTTATACGCAATTGAAAGCATTTATAAAATTTTAATTAACAAGTTGGCAGCATTTTACACTTAACAACCGAAGAAGTCATTACCTTCTCTGCCAAAATACTCAAGAGAATAACTGAAAAAAATCTCTAAGGGAAAATAGTTGCCATGGCCACCTTGCTACTTAGAAACATTGCGGATAATTTTTACATATCTAAAAGTGAACAAATATTTTGGCGAAGAAGCTAATGACTTATATTCTTGTCAACCGTCAAATTTTGGTAATTTAAAAGTTTAGTGCTGGAGGATTCTATTCAATAACTTCTTGCCGCGGTAATAATAGTAACAATCTTTTAGACCAATAGACAACCTCAGCAGAAGTTCAATCATTAATTTTAAACACACACACACACACACACACACACACACACACACACACACACACACATATATATATATATATATATATAACATCGGGGTTAATAAAAGAAATGACTAGAGGAAAACTTATACGCCGATGCGTTTCGTTCCCTGAGAAAAATCGTCAACACTAATGTGCAGATTCTATTTAGAAAATTGTATTTATAGACACAGAAAAAGTACCACTGAAAAAAAATCGATAACGTTAAACATTCAGATTTCAATTAGAGAAACCTCTAAAATCTAATACATACATATATAATAGCTGGCCACACGTATTCGAGAATGCCTGTCTATTAGGGCGGCTAGCCAATCCCTATTGCAGACGCTGGCTCAGGCCTATTAGTGTTTGTTCAAAACCGACAGAGCCCACCTGTCACGATGACTTGTGACTTCGTACTAGCACATCTATCGACGGTCCCCAGTGATTACGTCTACCCAATTTCACTCACAAAGCTTGGGCAATCTGTGGTATGGTTTTCAGGCATTTTCTAAATGTGCCGCACGCTGGGACCGCCTCCTCCATTCAGATAACACCAAGAAGTCTTCTTCCTGAGACAAATCAACCGTCGTGAGATTCGGGTCTTATGGCCAGAAAGCGAACGTTCTAACCACTCAGCCACGCGCTCGTATATATATATATATATATATATATATATATATATATATATATATATATATATATATGTATGTATATAATTTAAATTCCAGAGATCAAATAGGACCCAAATTGCAGAAAATCTGCTCTGAATCGTAAAATAAAATATGCAATATAACTAAGAGCTTATTTAATTAGAAAAGATTTAATTACTTTTATGCAATAAATATATTCTTTTTAAATTGTGTTTACGTTCTGATGACAGATTTATCAGCTTGAAATTAGACTAAAATAAATGTTTCGAGAAAGATTTTTCATTTTTAAAAATGCATTTTAAACTTTAGTAGTTATCGCTTTACTTCGGATGTACTTACATATATATTATACATATATATTATACTATATATATTATACATATATATTATACATATATATTATACTATATATATTATGCATATATATTATACATATATATTATACTATATATATTATACATATATATTATACATATATATTATACTATATAAATTATACATATATATTATACATATATATTATACATATATATTATACTATATAAAACATATATAAAATTAATATTATATAAAATAATATATGTGCGCGGGCGTGAATAGTGCAAATTTAAGCAGTAAGAACTTATTTAAACAAACTGTATTAAATTCAACAGCAAAGGACTGTTTAATTTTTTATGTATTTTTCCAATTTTCGAATACGTTGTTGCATATGCAAGTCAAAATGTTTTGGCTGTTTCTGTTCGTGAACTTTCGACCGTTTTGCTCATTATCATTAACTAAATAGCTGTAGGTGGTAGACATAGCCACAGAAGACGAATCTCGCTCTTACAATAAAAAAAAGATAGCTGAAATTTCTGGGACAAAGAGAGCCTAGAGAATTTAACACTTACATGATATATGGAAAGCAAGAGAAACAGAGGAAAACATCGTGTAACCTACTTAATGAGGCAATTGTTGAGAGAGAAAAAATGTGTTTTTAAAGCAACTGATCATCCATTGCAAAAGAAAACATTTACCGTTGATTAATACAAACCTCCATTAGTCCGTGTCTATTATTTCTCGTCTCTTCTAATAGAATCTATTTATCATGCTTCTCTTTATCACCGTGCAACCTCAAATAATTTGGAATGGTTTCAAAGGATGCGTTTGCCTCGCGATTTCTGAATAAGGTTCTGGGATCATCTTACATAACGGCTTCTAACTCTTTCTTGCAGAATAATGTTGGGATGCAAAGAGAGATCATCTACCTTCAGTTAAGACGAAATTATGACAGCCGGTAAGTACGTCAGTTTGCGGAGGGACAAAACATGGGTTGCTACTTAGCACACGTAGAGGCAAGACATGTCTGCCAACTCCAGTTGCTGAGGGTTGACGGCTAAGACGCTAGGCGTCATCTCAAGCCCACAGCGGCACGGAAAAGAGCCCCCTAAGTTTGTAGCCATTAGCTTGCTCGTTTTCCTCTTCTGGAAATGTATCTCGCTTCTTACCTTTCTACTCTGCTAATTTTATTCATATATTACAATATCATTGTGTGGGACAAATTAGTGACAAGTATTTATATATTTGTATATAATTTATTGTATGATTTAACGCTATATGAAAATCTCTTTGAGAATAATTTCGTCTGTGCATTGAATATTGCTGCCATATCTGGTCTGGTACTCCGACTATATATCTCGAAATTATTGAAATAATTCAAAGAAAATAATCGATCCTGACCTGGCAACTCTACTTCAGTCATTTTTTTTGCTACTTTGACGTGACGAGCTTTTCTCTTTGGTAACTCGACTGTATGAATTTAAGCGCGCTATTAGATTGGCAACTAGGTCTCACCATTTTACTGTTGAACTAGCTAGTGCAACCTTATGTCTACTTCTAATATTTTTTCTCGCGGTTCTCGCCGTGTAACTCTTTTCCGATTTCTTTCTTCCCTATTAACTACAATCTTCAAAAATTTAAATGCAATATCAATCACCACCTTCTGTTTTCCTAAACTCAGTTCTTTTACTGTCTTTCTCCTCACTAATGTCTTCTTCTGATCTTTCACTCGCAGTACCCCCTTGTGTCCCAGTGTCATTATTAGGAGAAATGATTTAAAAATGTTTGTCATTCCTGTCTTCAGCTATTCTCTTCCGTCCATGTATTAAGGTGCTACTATATCACAGATATATTAATGGGTAATGTAAACTGGAAATAATTTTTTTCTTGGTAGCACCCCTTTTAGAACAAAACAATTCGATTCAATAAAAATATTAATGCTTCAGTTCATTCATTCGGTGGATCTTAATCCTTTGAGCCATGCGTTCCGGAACAATTTTAACCCTTCTGCATGATCTCCTGAGTCAAAGTCCGCAAATAATTGGTATGTAATGTTACACGGTATATATAAAAATAGCTACAAGTGTTTACCCACCGTTCAACCGGTAGCTGGGCATTAAGTCATTTTTCTCTGCCATCGTAAAGCTCTTTTGGAACGCCTGTTAAGGTTGCCCCGCCATGGTATTTTGGCACGCTTAGCAAAGCTGCCGGGTCGGTCATCGCCACGGCATTCAGAAGAGTGCAAAGCAGAGGCTGAAGTAGACGCCAGCCGCTTCTCCACCAGGGAGGCGCACTCAATGGAATCCTGCTCCCGTTTCCCCTTAGCCGGTGAGGCTTTTTTAGAACACCTGCTAAGGTTGCCGAGCCTGGGTGTTTTTGCAGCCTTTGCAGAGCTGCCGGGTTAGTCATCGCCACGACACACAGTAGAGTGCAAAGCAGAGGTTGAAGTTGACGCTATATGATCATCTGTATCCGGAGTTATTATGTGCTCCTCCGCAGTCGCCTGTTCTGCATGTGTAACGTTAACGGTGTTAGGGGTCTTCAGTTGCTGACGTGCGGATGTTCGTCGTGTAGGAGCCATTTGAAGGGTTGTAGAAATGCTGTGTAAGAATGCGAATAGAAGTTGATGCCGAAGCTGAAGCCGTGCAACCTCGTTGTATACGAAAATTAAAAATGCAGTGGAGCGGTATGGAAAAAGCTTCTCCTAGCTATGGGCCGTGCTTTCTGGCAGCACGAAAACGTCGCTGTAGGAACAGGTTACGCAACCAAAACGTTGAAGCGTTGAAGGTTAAAAAGTAGTGAAACACTGAGGTGTACTGAGCCGCGTAGTAAAGGCAGAAGAGAAGTAACTTGCGACAGCAGTTAACTGTCTAATAGCAAAACTGAACTACGAAAGGGTAGAAATAGGTATGGAACGCTAAGATGGACTGGGCTGCGCAGTAGAGGCATCACGCGGAGATAAAATGGGTAATGTAAACGTTTAAGCAAATAGGTAACTTGCGGTAGCAGGAAGCTGTCAATTAATCCAAGGACAGGTGCGTTAATGGCGATCAAATCAAGACGTGAGTGCGAATGCAGCCGCGCTGAAGGTATTTAAAGGGAGCGTGACTTGTCATTGATTGGTGTAACCTGGACAATGCCCATGACTTAGACCAATGAATGAACGCACGCAAAATGGAAGATGCTAGCGCGCATTCACGCAGGCGCGTATGATTTGGCAAGCGCAATGCTTGGCCGTAAACGGGGTCAAGCTGCCTGCTGCATATGCAGCTTGGCTCTAACGCACGTGATGCCGGCGATGAGAATGCAAGGAGCTGCAATGAAGCATTTGCTCGTTTGGTTTGTGCGACAACGAAAAGCCGCTAACCGTTTGCCGGCATTAGCTTTGAAATGGATTGGGAGGAAGCCCTGCTGTTTTAGCACAAAAACTCCTCGTCAGGTCTGGGATGCGGCCTGGGCTAGGGGAAAAGGTTTAAAGAATTGGAAAATGGACTGCTGAGGGCGGAACCATTTTCACTCAGCACGTATGCTTTTTTTTTTTTCAGTAAAGACGCGAATAAAGGAAGTGCTTATTTTGGTAAGATGCGACGATTAAAGCAAGTGTTGACAAAGTCGAATATGTCATTTGTGGCTCAAAGTCAGACCTGGTAGCAGGGATAAAAAAGCCGAATTTCAATGGCCCTGCACCAATTCCAGAGTTTGAGGTCAAATGTTTTCTGTCCACTCCACTGCACGCACTGACCGCGTATAGCGTGACCTTAAATTAATCTGCATTTAGGAAATACCCGACCGGAAAAACATTTTTAAGGGTTGACCGAATGACGATTTGCACTCTGTTTGGGGGGCGCTCAGAGTTGAAACTTCACATGGTGACTCCCAATGGCCTCCTCATAAATCCGGTTGGTTTTCGCTAAAAACCAACATGCGGTTCAGGCGCAATCTGGGCGTATCGGTTTTTTATCGATTTTCCGCTCTGTTTAGGGGTCCGTGGTCATGAAACTTCTGGACAACACTTCTAATGGTAGACTCTAAGAGGAAGTTTCAAATTTGGTTGAAATGCGATCATTCCTTCTGTAAGCAGATTTTTTCGATTATCGATTTTTTCGATTATCGATTATTTCGATTATCGATTGTTTCGGAACCTGAGTCTGAACTCAAAAATCGGACTCCGTCATGTCCTTACAGCAGCCATTTGCAAACTTGTTGTGAAAACCGCATCGAAATCAGGTGAGAAATGCGGTCTGGGCGAGTTAACATCGCCCACGACAGACACACAGACAGACAACATGAGAAATATAGATAGTAGATATTTTGTTGTACTTACATATGAGATGACGATGGCAAGTGCAACCAAAAACAGAAAGGGTAAATATATATATAGCCTTTTCTTCTTTTACCTTAGTTATTAGTAGAAAGTATACTTTTCTGTCACAATTTACTCGATGTTCTTGTTTATCACAGTCTCTTTACGAGAAGCAAGGAATTTTCTCGAAGAAAAAAGGGAGAGTAAATGGGATAATATGTGATGGGAGAGATTAAAATAAT
This sequence comes from Acanthosepion esculentum, assembly GCA_964036315.1. Lineage (NCBI taxonomy): Eukaryota > Metazoa > Mollusca > Cephalopoda > Sepiida > Sepiidae > Acanthosepion > Acanthosepion esculentum. Next base: position 9,924,090 of record OZ038483.1, read on the forward strand.
AATTCTTCAAAGTATAATTCTTCAGGAATCCCATGATCCTGTCGGGTTTTTAAATGGACCAAACTGCAGCAGTAATAGCAGTGATTGTATCTAGGGCAATGTAGTCTGGCGATGCCCATCCTTTTTCAGGTTCCTTTGAAATCAGAGTGGTCCTTCTCCTAAACTGGCTGCTTTATCAAGCCCAGTATGCCCTACTTTTTAATTCATAGGTGGAGTAATCTCAGTCAATGACTTTTCTAAGGTATGCTGGAGTACTGGATAGCGGCTCGGACTGGGGAATCGGAGAACCAATTTCGAATTCCAGTCGAATCCATTATATTCATTTACGTGCTAATAACCTTGGGAAAGGCATGAATCTTCTTCTCTCCAAGCTATGGGTAAATAGCAGGTGACACCGGGTTCTATAGCCTTGGATGGCAACTGGACTACCGCAGAAAGAAATGGCAGTCTACTGCGGGGAAAAAAATCTGCCTTGTCAGTCATGTATCGAAAGATATATGATCGCCTAAGCGTGTCTCACGCATGGCACATAACTGACTGAATTGTTAAGTAAATAAAACAGATTCGGTGAACATTTTGAATCTGATATGTCGATTCCCCTTTTGGTATTGCTAACATTAAGCACACTTCAAAGTCACAAAAATAAAGCAAGGGTAAATCTCTTCAAAGACTACAAAAGCTATGGTCGGATCTTCTTTTATGAGCTATGACCTTCTGGAGATTGTCGACTATGGCCCTCCATAATTTTTTATCAAAATAACTGTAACTACAACCATTAAAAGTGGCTTCAAACGAATGAATGTTTTGCTCTTAAAAAAAGGCAATCAGAAGTATAGTGGCGCTACAAAATCACAAACGAAAACAAATAATGAAAACCAGAACACCTGAACACTTCCAACAACAGAAACAGTCTAAATACTTGTACACTTCCAACAAAAGCAACAGTTTAAACACTTGAAAACTTCCAGCAACAGCAACAGTTAGTTTACTTCGAAAGTCTAATTTCCTGAAAACGTGTCATAAAAAAAGATTTTACAAGTTTCAACAGACAGTAGTACTGGCTGTTCGGTCAATAAATGCTGAATGTTTCCTTATAAAGAAACGTCTAATATTACTATCATCATTAGAGTTGAGTAAAACAGATACTACACTTAAGCCTTACTTGAGTAGCACTAGCTGCTCGGTCAATGAATGCTGAATGTTTCCTTATAAGAAAGCGACTAATTTCACCATTACCTTGTTCAGAAGGACAAAAAAGAAAATTTTATACAGTACTTCATGAGAAGTATAGAACTGTACTACTTAAATTGAACTTTGTGTCTAAACTGGTTTGATAACGGTATATATGCGGTGTTATATCCGAATAAATGCCCATTGCAATAAATACTCAGTTGTATTCTCAACATTTTATCCACAGTAATTATACTCCTACCCCGCAACAAAAATTATCAAAATTGATAAAGTCGCTCTTCTATTACTGGAAATCATGTAACAATTTTTTTTAGTTACAACTGATTTCGAAATGTCGTTAAAGAGTTAACTCAGTTGAAATCAGCGTTCTTTTAGATGATATTTGAAGAAAGAAATTCCACGTGTCAATTAATTAAAATTGGGACGTGAATATCTTCCTTTGAATAAAAACAGGATTTCGGCACTTTATTTTACTTTATTTTATTTTTTCCTGAATACAAATCTCGGTCTGCGACAAAGAGCTGCGTGCGTATTGTCCACCATTCAGAAACAAAGGCGAAAAGAAAATAATATTCATACAATATCTTGCGAGCAAAGAAATAATTTATTGATATCTCGAGAAACACCTTTGTAGCAATAGACAAATTGTTATCTCCCCTCGATTCAAACAAAAATAGCAATAAAAATTAATTATAAATATTTACACGTGACCTGCTGAGATGCGCACGAGACATCATCAGGCGGGAAAATTAATCTCTATCTTTTGCTGATGGAAGTTAAGGTATCAGGGCGTATGCATTACACGCTCGTGACAAACCAAACAGATAAGTACAAAAATTCATATTGTTTTTGGTACATAGTCTTTAGGAAGTAGATACATGCTAACTTTGTATTAAGAATTTCGAAAATAAAATATATATATATATATATATATATATATATATATATATGTAGGCAAATATTTTTATACAAAGACTTTTGTGTCTTATTTGAATTTTTCATATATTTATGTTGCTGTATGTTTCATTCACTTCTTAAATGAGGCCGATGCTTCATATTCGCACACAACACCTTAATTCAACCACCGCTTTTCACTTTTAAGTAGACGTCTACGTAACCCCGAACGCCCGCAGCAGGTTTCTATCCATTCAGAATAAATAAATATTGACGATGATGCAAATAATAATAATAATAATAATAATAATAATAATAATGATTGACTGATTTGTTTTTTGTTTGTTTTGGGGTTTTTGTTTTGTTTTTTTTTTACGGATTATCAAATTTTTTGCAGGTTATTTAAAAACAGAAAAAACATTTTTAGATTGTAAAATTTGGTAGGGGGAGATAATAACGATTTACTGATGCAAGTACAGAGGTATTTACGTGTAAATGAATATCACGGACCTGAATAGAATCGAAACTCTGTTCTCCGATTTTCAATGGCGGGCCGTTAACCACCAACACATCCAAGCTTACAGCACCTGGTATTCCTAAACTGTTACCCATCTAAGTACTGATCAGCTTCGACTTCGCTTAACTTCGATGGTCGTTCAATAATAATAATAATAATAATAATAAATCAGACTTGAACAATAACATGAATTGTTAAATCTGTTAACCTTACACTCATAATACTTAGGGGCTTTTATTCACGTTTCTGTAACAAAAAAATTAAAAAATCAGTTTTTCTCATTTCCTTCGTTTGAAGTATTGGAAAAAAAGTTTTTTCCGAAAAGTTATCTTTATGTTTGTTGCTTTGTCTTGGTCGGTGTACTCACTGACCTTCTTTGAATAAAATGTTGAACACTACAAACAAGTCTCCTAAAAAAAAATCCCATGTTGCTAACCTTTTATTATACATTTTGTTCTTAAAATCCACGCCTAACATAAGATGACCCGAGTGATTCAAATGACCTCTAACCTGATCGCACTTGGTTCTCCTATTAAATGCAGAAGCAGATGTTTTCAAATGAGAATAAGGCAACTCGGGATATTTTTTATTGAGGTTAATTAAACCACTGAAAAATTGGTAGATATTATAAAATGGAAGGGGGTTTTCTTTTCGGCAACAAGATTTTTTTCCTAGCAAGGAAAATCTTCAATAAACAACGAGAAAAAGATTTGCCAGCAAAAATTATCTTATAAAATGAAAAAGAAAATAGCTTTTTCATAAATTTTAAATGAAGGAGTCTAAAATGAAGATATGAAATTTTCGATGTTATTTATCTTTCCACGAAATCAAGGCAAAAAAAAAATGTTTAATATATTTATTTTCCTTTTTTATTTCCAGAGGCGTGCGATCATTCACGCAACACACACACACATATATATGTGTGTGTGTGTGTGTGTGTGTGTGTGTGTGTGTGTGTGTGTGTGTGTGTGTGCACAAGAATCAAATTTATACGTAGGGCATACAACCACTATTCTATCGCACAGGTTAACCTGGAACCTTGCAGATCACGGGGTAATCCGAGCTCCCATCAAAGAAGATATGTAGGTTGGAAATAAGATCTCAGCCAATGTAAAACTGAAGACATATCTAGCCAATGAAGAATCCCACACGATGGTCACGTGCCCGTGATGTCACCCGGAAGTAATAACAACAATAACAGCCTAGTTTCGAAAGTAGTTGTTCATGGGAAAGATGATACGTCAATATAACCTGGTGTCTTGAAAATGGCAAAAAGATATGTATGTAAGACTACTACAATCACTGGACACAAACATACGCTCTCGAGACGTAAGCAAGAATAAGCTAACAATTTTTTTGTAACATAAACCTTTTCCTCCACAGCAAGCATCCCCCAATCAACATACGGACACTACCAGACAAAAGCAAAAATGCTCGCTAGACGCGCGCGCACAAACATTATCACCTAAATCCTGCGAAACCAACTAGGAATATGAAACTCAAATACACAGATACATCAACATTCTACTACCATCTTCAGGAATTATACACACAGACACTACTATACTAACACAAAAATATCCACTAGAACGAAACATACGCATGCGCACTCACATTAATGTCTATGAAGACAAAGACATGAGACCAATGAAAAACAAACAACATAGAACTAATAGTATGAGAATTTCCTCTTTCATAATTTATTTTTAAAATATTTCAGACGAAGCTTAAATAAAAGCGAAACATATTAAATTTATAAACATTTTCTATTTGTTCTTTATCCTATCATTCTATTGTATGCTAATAATCCATATTTGATTCCAGAACTGTTGCCATACATGGTCTGGTGTCCCGGCTGTTCATCTCGAGTTTCTCGACAAAATCCAAAGATGGATATGCAATGTGATCGGTCCTGACTTGGGGTCTTGACTCCAGTCACTTTCTCACTGACATGATGTGGCTTCCCTCTGTCGTTTCTATAAATATTTTCATAGCATCTACTCTGATGAGCTATTTTCACTTGTGCCCCGACTGCACGAATTTAAGCGTACTACTAGGTTGGCATCTCGGTCCCAGCTTTTTACTGTCAAATCAGTTAAATGTAACCGCCTCTTTTTACCCCAACAGCTTCTTCTCTCGACACGTCCCGACAGTGGAACTCTCTTCATCTTACTTGCTTCCTTTATAACTATAATCTTTAAAAAATTAAATGTAATGTCAACTGACATCTTCTGTTGGCTTGATCCCCGTTCTTCTTTTTATCCTCCGCCATTGTTCTTTTTATCCTATCTCCTCAATTCGCGACCACCTCTATACCCAGTCTTTTCCCTTACTTACACTCTCTGTAGCCTCTTGCATACTAGTGGCATTACCGCCTTACTTGGGGTGAATTGCTTAAAAAAAAGTAAAAGATTTGTCACTTAGCTGATTGATGTTACCTTCAGCATCCTGACTCCAGGGTTTCATTGATGTGAGGTAGATAAGAAACTAGTATATTGCTTTCACTTTCGCACTAATGACTTTTGGAAAGGTATGAATCCATCTTTTCTTCTCATCCAGATAAAGTAACAGGGTAAACTGTGTTCTGTAGCCTTGGGTGACTGCCAGTCTAAAAGGAGGTCTATTCTGAATTTCAAAACCTGGAGAAGGCAATGGTAAATCACAACATTATCTTTCTGAAGAAGTCATGTTAATTATCAAATAATAAAGAAACTGTGGAGATCCATAATCAAACCCGGAAGGAACAGGGTATTAAGAAAAATGAAACAGTAATGGAGCATATTTGAGGACCAAACCCACACTACTAACAAAGTGACATACAAGATTGATAAGATTTTGCTTACATAAACACACATACACCACACATACACGACACATACACACACACACACACACACACACACACACACACACACACACATACATACATACACACACAAACACACGCACACACGCGCACACACTCATATATAGGGATTATATGTGATGTATAAAATGCGTGTATATACAGACATTACATGCGATGGATAAATAGTCGTCAAAATTAAGCAAAAATGAAAATAACACCTCATTTTAACAGATATACAGGGTACGATTGATAAATTGTCGTCTCAATGACGCAAACCCGAAAATAACGCTGACATTTCATTTTAGCAGATATATTTACCAAAATTATACAAAAGTATCATGAAATACTAAAAAGTAAATTTATTCAATAAAATCGCCATTGGCTTCAACCACGGCCTCCAGACGACTTTGAAATCTCTTGCATCTTTTTGGGGCGGTCTCCTTGTTTAAGTTGGTGAATGCTGCCATCGTCATCGCCTTCAGTTCATCTTTGGTGTTACAAAGGGTTTTATTGGTCTCTCGCTCAACTGCACCCCACACATAATCAAGGTGGGGTGCAGTCTGGGAAATTAGGTGGCTAGATGTAAGTGGTGATGAAGTCGCAGAAATTGTCTGACAGACATGACTGTCTTCTCCTGCTTGTGTGGTATGGTGTAGAGTCCAGTTGCTAGACAACTTCCAGCAGCCACCCTATTGACCCAGGGCAGCACTACCTCCTCAAGGTACTTGATCTAGGTCTCCGTGTTGAGTCTGAGATTCCGTAGGAAGATGAATGGAGGCATAACGTCGACATCACTAATAATCACTCCAAAAACCTTCGTAATCACCATTAGATACATCCAACTCTTTCCGAATCCTCTGCACTGTCCTCGGACTGACACCCAATTTGAAATGTTCGTACTGGAGCTTCCGGCGCGAATGCCAAGCAGTACAGCATGCCGTTTCCAATTTTCTGGCGGAGTGAATTGCGTCATGGTGCTCTTTTCTCAATTGATCCTAATATACTGTGAAGTCAACAAAATCAAAAACGAACAACACACATGCGCAAAATTAAAAATATAAAATAGCAACAACTCACGCATCACACCCTGTACAATGTGTTTCGGTTCTATCCGAGTTCCAATGGTTAAACTTTGGAATCTCCTGCATCTCTTCTGGACAGTCTTCTTGTTTAAGTTGGTGAACGCTGCCATCATCCTTGCCTTTAGTTCATGTTTGGTATAACAAAGAGTTTTGTTGGCCCTTCATTCAAACGTGCCCTGCACATAATAAACAAGGGGATTGCAATCTGAGGAATTAGGTGGCCAGATGTAAGGGGTGATGGTTTTGCACAAATTATCTGACAGCCATAACTGAGTTCTCCTGCTTGTGTGGCATGGTGCAGAGTCCTGTTGCCAGACATAGAATCTTTCAGCAGCCACCCTCTTGACCAGGACAGCACTAGCTGCTCAAGGCACTTGATATAGGCCTCTGTATTGAGTTTGAATCCTGTAAGGAGATGAATGGAGGTATAACATCACCATGACTAGTAATCACTCCAAACCCCATGATGTTGATTGAATATATCATCCATCTCTTACCAAATCCTTTGCACTCTCCTCAGATTGACAACCAGACATCTTAAAATGATTGTATTGGAGCTTCCAGCAGGAATGCCAAGAAGTACAGCATGCTGTTTCTAAATTTCTGGCAGAGTGAATTGCATGATGATGCTCTTTTTCTCAGAGATGGTGCTCAACTGACCCTACTGCAGTGTGCAGTTGACAAAATCAAAAACAAAGAATGCACATATGCATAATTAAAAGAATAAAATCGCACTCTGTAAATATATATATATAGATATATATATATATATATCTATATATATATATATATATAAGTGAACATTAAAGTCAACACTCAGAGGAGATTGGCTGTTTCATGCTAGACACAATCATCGGCCAGATAGCCATAATTTTTTCTAAGTTTTCAGTTTCAGCTGTAACTTAATTTTAGGTTATTTTTATTGAAAATAGTACTGAGTTTACTATCTTACGGGAAAATGTTTAGTGATTAATGCAAGGAATTTTTGTCCTAATTTATTCTTTACCATTTGGTGGTATGGGGGTGTATACCAAATTATTTTTCTACCTCTGTTTTTTCTATGCTTTCCATTTTCATTTTTTATGTAAGTTAGTTTTGGGCTTCTGTAGCCACTATCTTTTAGAGCTTTCAAATTAAGTTACAGATGTACTGAAAACTTACAAAATATATTAAGAAACATAATGACAATATCTTGAATAAACACTTAGACCAAGACCAAAGAATTTTGACAGTATAATAATAAAAAAAATGAATATAAACAAAAATTATATAAGTAGAAATCCTCATAACTGTCCTCTTAATAATAAATTTCACACTGAATCATTAGTGTACCAATGCAATATCTCATCTATTGAGGATCTAGACAACGTAAACGTCTACAATGGGTGCACAAGACATGAGTTCAAGAAGTGGTTCAACCAACATCAAAGTTCTTTAGGATAAATAAATACTGAAATCAGACATCCATATCAAAATATTTCTGGCACTTAAAAGAAACCAATAAAACACCTTATGAGAAATGGAAATTAATAAGAAAATCTAAAATATGTAGGTCATTTAAACCCCATGTCCTTTGTGCATATATGAGAAACTATATATTAATAGGTTTATAAAAAATAAAAATTTACTTAATCAAAAAAATGATATAGCTATTCTTTGCCGACATTGTCAAAAATTTTCCTTACATAATGTTTTTTAAAAAAAAAGCTGATAAATGAAATATACATATATATATATTTGATCTTTAATAATAATTTTTAAATAATTTAAGTAATTCTATTACATTTATTTGTTTTAAAAGATGTATAGTCTATTAGTAATTAGAATTAAGAATAATATTTTAAAATTCAATATGACGTGTTCATATACAAACAACCCTTTTAGAAAAAGTCTTTATGTATACAAATACAAATTTAACGGTGAAAAAAGTGCTGAAAAACTTTTTGTCACTGATAAATGATGTCATCATTCGTTGGAAAAGGCACCCCTACCCTAACTTGACTTAACCTCTTTTTGAAAGTAACTCATATTTCGATACAATAGTTGTCTGTGGAAATGAATACCCTACTGTCCCTTGTTAAAATGATTGGATTTCCCCGTATTCTTAGAAACTAATATTATGAATGTATGTGCTTATAAAACTCAGTAAATTTCAAAATAAGTTATTCCAAAATTTGCTTGAAAAGGAAACAGGACTAGGGACTTTAATTCTATAATTGAATTTGAAGTTTTTAGTTTCTGTTTTTGAAACATGGAAATTCCTAAGTGTAGCAATGGAACCATATTTTTAAATTAGTAAATTCATAATATATATATATATATATATATATATATATATATATATATATATATTGAAACAAAATGAATATTTCTGTTATTATTTCCTTTTTTTCATATTTTTCCAATGAAACATGATCCAGTGCAAATGTTAGTACTGGACAAGGGGTGAGAGCTAATTATTCATATGTCCATTCCAGGAAGTCGTTCCATGCAGATTGACCACAGATTCTTGATTGGATTAAAATCAGGAGAGTTTGCAAGCCAGTCGATCGTACTTCGATTTGCTCACTGGTAATGCTTGCCAGTGTGATTATGCAGCATTACAATCTTTGTATGATTCCTTGGAGTAATGCCCATTGCAGACAATGGCCATAGGACAACTAAGCGACAGTCGAGACAATAGTGTCTGGGCATGATGAAAATCTGATGCAATCACAGATAACACAAGTACAAACAAATTTCATCATACACCCCAAAAATAGAATTATATTGTTGCACATCATTGCAAATGACCTAATATGAGGAAAAAATAGAAATCAATTACACCCTGACATTCCACTGAGTCTAAAACTGACTGTATGGTGAAAGAAAGGAAACTAAAGTGGTTGTTTCAGTTAATTTGCACAAGGGTATGTATATATATATATATATATATATATATATATATATGTAAAGGTAAAAGACAATAAAAAAACTGTATTATTAGCCAACACGTTTCGTCCAATGTGGATTTTCAAGGCAAAAACAAAATGAATTTATTAAAAACAAAGTAACTATTCACGCTATTGTATTTATATTGTCAACTGAAAATTACATCAAGTACTATCACATCTAGAAATATTGTTTTTATTGTTGTGTTGATGGATTCAACTATTTTCTTTTGATTTCTTTATACAGTTGTCTTTTACCTTTACATATATATTCTCTTTTTCTACAGGTTAACTCTTAGAAATTTTTCATATATATATATTACTTCAAAATAATTACTTGAAATAAATTCACCAAGAAATCTTAATAAAGATGTTATGAAAATCTCAGATTAAAAATATATCCATTAATTCTTTATAAATTGATTTGTTTACGCTTTGAGTATGAAACTGAGCTGATATGGACTTTCAAGAAAAAAATCTGAGAGTGGATGTATGCTTTCCTTAAAAAGGTAAAATAGAGCCTTGCAGAACTGTGACACTCTCTGTAGACAAGTAATAAATTACAATGGATCAAAGACAGGTTTCTCCTACAAAAGGAGATACAGGTTTGGTGCCTACTTTAGAGCATATTTTGTTTCTTGAGATTTCTCAAACATGGAAGCCAATGTACATAATGCACACTGTTTAAAATAAAAATGAAAATGGGGCATCTATTTCAAATATGAGTATCTGCTATAATAATGTTTGAAGTAATAAAAAAAATATTGAATTAAAAATAAATCCATAACTGATATACATATATATATATGTATATCAGTTATGGATTTATTTTTAATTCAATTTTTTTTTTCAATATATATATATATATATATGTATATATATATATGTATAGGGTGTATCAAAAATACTTTTACAAACTTTGGGAGGAGGTTGCTCACATCAAAACAAGGACAAAGGTTCATATAAGCATATGTCTGCAAATCTTTCATTTTTGAGTTATTAAGTTAGTTTACAGTAGATGCTGTAAAATTTTCTTCATTTATAACCACAGACAATATTAATATTTAAATTGTTATGGTTATGGAAAATTCCATCATTTTGATAAAGGTTGGTTGGGTTTTAATTTCCCTAGACAACTTATGTATCAAATGTAAGTTACTTTCAAAATCAGGTTAAGGTGGGGTAGGGGTACCTGCTCACAAACAATGACATTTGTTTTTCACATGTCATCTCGGTTTTTCAATGATAAAAAGTTCCTGGCATTTTTTATTTGGCCACTTAATTTATAATTTTATACAGAAAGAGCCTTGGATTATAAATTTAATTTTATAATTAAATGTAAAATTTTAGTTTCTATTTTGAAACATGGTAATTCCTGTCTAGCGATGGAACCATGTTTTTAAAATAGAAAATAATTATAATATTATATATATATATATATATATATATATATATATATATATATATATATATACATGAATACACGGTTGGTATAGATGGAATAAAATTCCAGTAACCAAAAACACTATTTTAAAAACAATGGTCAATACAAAGTAGACTGAATAATATTTATTTAAAAATTATAACATAAATATGTTATAACATCACAACAAAAATTGCATATCAAAGTATCTCATCAGGCGATTGTAAATTACTGGTGAGTGAATGGTTTATTTAGATTTAAAAGTAAAATACAGCCTCTTTTTATGAAAAAAAAAAAGAAAGTGGGTGGTTATAAGGTTTGTGGGCTTTACTCAGATCAACCAGTCAAATATAACCTACAGTAAACTTAAACTAAGGGAGGAAGTAAAAATTAAGACATTATTTTTCATAAATGGGTTATGATCTGTAGATTTGCAATCAATGACAGCACAGATGTTAAACAGGAGTGGATGTAAATGGATACGCATTATACATTAGACAATGTCATTTCCTAAGAAAAAAATGAAGTGGTAATTTAACAAAATGCTAGACAAGTTATATGCATTGTGAGTTTCCTACATAAAAATAAAAATAAATTTAGCTGATAAATAAATAGCTTCTTTAAGAAACCAGTAAATAATTTAAATGTATAGACTTCAGTGATAAATTAATATTCAACTGTTGACTAAAGATTCTTTATATAAGGTGTTAATAACAATAATCAATCAATGCAAAATGTCAAAAGTACCAATCAAATACTAATACATCCCTACAATATATTACTAATACTACTAGGAGATTAATACAAACTTATATTAAATCCAGATTAATCTTACCAACAGAAAGATAAGCCATATATGGATTATCTTTCAGCTAAAATTCAACTAAAATCTAAGAAAAAGCATTGTCAAATTCCAAGTCTAACTGAATTGTAAGGTAAAACATAGACTGTGTTTACAATTTACTGTTAACTCAGATCTTTAGTTTAAAAAAGCATTCTTATCAAAGAACTGATAATTTGCAATTTTTCATGTAAACACAGAAAACAGGGTTTATGTAAGGATCTACATGTCTGCCATTTTTAAAATTTTCGATTTCACCTTACGAGTTTTATTATCATCTTTCAAACTCCCAAAATATTTAGAAATATGCATGTAAGGTTTTATGTAGATATGTTTATGTGCACATATGTGTATGTCTATGTGTATGTGTATATGGATGCATGAGTGTATGTGTATTGAGATATATATATGTGCACACATATATGTATCTTTGTGTGAGTAGATGTAGATATGTTGTTGTGTATGTGTGTATCTACGTATGTGTTTTTGGGCATAGAAATAATAGGTCCTTACAAGATTAAGTATTAGTTAGATTTTATGTTTATGTTAAATTTGTAACCTGTAGGTGATGTTACTTGCTTTGTGATATTTTCTTTATATACACATCGGTTCTCTTATAAATACCCTTCATTTTTAGTTTGGTGCCCTCCCCATCATTTTTTTTCCTCACTCTCTCATCTTCTGGATTATAAGTTTAGACCATATTGTTTTTTATTGTGCGTAGTGTCACCACAAATGTATATGCACTTTTCGGTGTCTGTTCTTTAATTTTAATGTAGGTCAGCAATTCGGTAGCGAAATTATGCATCAAAAAATAATTCATATTTATCTGTATCTCACTTATTTAAGTCGTTATTTAATTTCTCTCTTTAAAACATCTCTCTTTTAAATTTTAATCCCCACCTTCACCTTTAAGCCTTCCTGTTCTTCTTTCTTTTCTGTTACCCCTCTCTCTAGATGTTTCATACATTTCCCTCTGACACTTGTTTCCCACTCCCACACAGATACTCTCACTAAAATTTTATTTTTTATACCCGGAGTTATATTTTCCGATTTCTTTTTGAATTTGTAGGTCTGATGAATTGGATCATGATTATGATTACAATGTAATAAATTATAACCATGGAATATTAGTGTTTGAGCTTTTTTATTATATATATATATATATATATATATATATATATATATATATATATATATATATATATGAATGATCAATGATAAAATCTAAGAACTTTCCATAGCATCAAAAAGATTGATTATATGAGAGTAGATAGATAGATAGATAGATAGATAGATAGATAGATAGATTTTATTAAGAAATAAACACCATATAGGGATTTATTGAGATGTCCCTGACACCATCCAATGAAAGGATTCTAAAAGAAGGTTAATCTGTTCCATACTTGTTATGGATTTGGAATATCATGAAGTTCTTTGATTCATTGCAATATATTAGTCACTCTCAGATTACGTGGCAAGCCAAGAAAAAGCACTGATTATTGATTGACAAGAGAAAATCTTTGTTTTATTTACCCTTCAACCTATTTTCGTCTGCCCATATTCCTTGTCTGTTCTCACCAATCTCTTTCACTCAATCTGTTTACATTAATCTATCTTCATATCTATCCACTTCTCTCAGTTTACTCACACACTACAGTTCAAAAGTTTGAGGCAATCCCTTGTAATATTTTTAAAAAGTAGTTGCTTTCTACTTTAAAGAAGAGAAAATTATTATACATGGTTAAAAAATTGAGATATGATTTTTTATTAGAAAGTTTATTATCACAAAAAGAAAAAAGCATGTTATGATTAAATTTTACTCTTGTCAAAATATCCTCCTTTTGCCTTGATTACTGAAGCACAAATAGTTAGCATTTGTTGCAAAAGTTTGATAACTGATTCAATTCTTTTCTCATTGACTCTAAGAACTTTTTTCATTTTTTTTTTTTTTTCACTCTTCTCTCAAGTTCATCCCATGCTACTCCTGGGGGTGACTTCAAACTTTTGAACTGTAGTGTATATACTGGGTTATTCAAAAAGAATGAACCAATTTCATGCTGAATTGCTTCAGTTCTCAGGCATTGTCATGGAATGAGTCAGTGATCATTTGAAAGAGGAGTTTTCTGAGTTTTGAATGGCTGCGCTGTAGTCACATTGTATCCCCAGCAACATTCCGTTGTTTCCTTACCCCTGGAATGGCAATTCCTCAATGAAAAGCATTTTGTATTCTCAAGTTCACTCAAACAAACATGGTTGTCATGGTGCAGTGCACTTTTCAAAGGCAATTTGACATTAATCTGCCCCCCCTCTCCTAAAAATATTCAATGCTGGTTTAAAGAGTTTCAAGACAGTGGGTGTGGGAAAAAGACCAGGATGACCATGAGTTTCAGAAAAACAAGTGGCAAAAATCTGTTCTGTGTTTGAGGGGAGTCCACAAGTCGAGTTAGCTATCTCTCACTCCACTATCTGGCATACACTCAGAAGACATCTACATTTGAAACCTTACAGACTACACCTTTTTCAGGCACTTACCAAGACCTTGTTCTTTTAGCTTGGCCTGCAAGATCTCCAAACCTCACTCTGTGAGATTTTTTCTTGTGGGGATACATGAAAGATTGCATTCATGTTCCACTGCTACCCACTAACCTTGATGTTCTTAAACATCAAATAACAACAGCGACCAACTCAGTGGTTCATGATATGCTGATACACGTCTGGGAAGAATTCTCTTATCACATTGATTTTGGCCATTATTACTATTTTCGCCATCGTTATCATGGTTACCACAAATATTATCACAATTACCATTGTCACTTTTTCACCATTACACTTTCATTTCCATCATCATTAGAGCTAAATTTACCGTTAATACATCAATAACTATTATTAACATTATAATATCAATTATTAGTACTATCAACATAGTCACAATCATCAATAATACACAAGCAGTCAGCATTGAAAATACAAAACATCATCATCACCGTGACCACAAACAGAACCCACTTAACCAAAGTGGTGATGAAAGGCCTAGACCAAAGAAGAAGTGTAAGTTTGTCTGATGATGCAGGCAGCTGATTTGAAAAGAGTCAAGAACACCCCAAAATCTGGGCCTTGTTGAAAGAACATCGAAACATACAGTCTTGACACCGAAATAGAATTACATTTGCATATGTATGTATGTATGCTTGAATGCATGGCTGTGTATCTGTGCCTAATCTCGGATTGTTTGTTTGTGTGAACTAAAATGCATATACCTATATGTATGCATGTCTGTATGTTTGAGAGTGTCATCCCAAACGAACACAGAGTATTTCCCCCTCCCACCACTAAACATAATCAAAAACAAACAAGCATAAATAGATTCAATTTTTAAAAAATAAACCAGTTTGTCTGATGATCACAAAAGCATGAAACCCAGGGTTGCAAACTCATAAACATACAACTGAATATATATATATATATATATATATATATATATATATATATATATATGTATATATATGCAGAAATATAGTCTTAAAGTGTGCTATATTTATGGGGTAAAGTGCTCAATATCAGAGATAGAGCGTGTGTAAATATAAAAGTGGACATGGAAGTCAGCACTTAGAGGCAACAGTCTGTTTCATGCTAGTGCAATCGCCTGACATTGCACTAGCATGAAACAGACTGTCGCCTCTAAGTGCTGACTTCCATGTCCACTTTTATATATATATATATATATATATATATATATATATATATATATATATATATATATATATAATAATAATAATAATAATAGTAATTAAAACTTTGGATAGCACAATTTGCAAGTATATCAAAACAAATTGGTACCAAAGAGAAAAATTGGAAAAAAAAGGAAAGAACTAGAACCATCAGAACAGGGTGAATTGAATCGTCCAGTGCCTTAAGTTTTTAGTCCAAAGAAGTACCCAAGCGAGTAATAAAACTAAAGCATAGAGTGCTCAATACACTAAGTAGAGCTGGGCTAAATAAAATAAATCCTAAAGAGCCAGGAACAATCTACCTAGGTTCCACTTAAACAGATCCTTACCCTGAAGATCTGTTTAGGTGAAACCTAGTTAGGTTGTTCCTGGCTCTTTAGGATTTATTATATATATATATATATATATATATATATATATATATATATATATATATATATATATATATATATATATGTAAGTGAGTAATGCAATGAGATGTGTAATATTTGCATGTATGATTAGATATACAGTAAATGAAGACATAGGTGCTTTTGTGAAAATTTATTTTTGGACTGCTTATATTTTTACCAATAAAGTGGTAAAACAAAGTAGAATTCATATATGTGATCCATTGTTAAAGATGCTGGAAAAATGGTCAGTTCCCTGAACTGCTCCAGTAAGTACCTGGCTCCTCCTACCATGCTCTATCTTTACAAGAATCAGATCAGAATAATAATGTCATACTGCTGCCATATCTGCACTGAAGCTGCCCAGGTTTGACTTGCCTGTTTTGGTAAAGGACAAAAGCATCTACATGGGTGATGAATTATTTTGCACCTTGCAAACCCTTTCCCACAGACAAAACATCATGAGCCTCTCACTGCTCTATTGCTGTTTCCATGGCATGTGTTTAGTTGAGCTCCAGCACAACTGAAACCTGCCATGCTATGAACACAAAGATGATTCTTTCTCATTCCCTTTATATTCCGTTAGTAAGAAGTTCAACCCAGACAAATTCTTCAAAAGAACAGATGCCCGACAGGATGCTTTCCAAATGACTATCATCTTGACTTCTTCAAGTCTAGGGTTAATAACTATTTTCATTTTTTGCCTTTTATTATGCTTATAAAAAAATACACAGTAACCCTCTACCATGAGTGTCTCTTGGGTCTGCATTAGCATAAAAATATATGTCATATATATATATATATATATATATATATATATATATATACACAAATATTTAAATAAATGCTCTGTTTATAATAAACAGTATTAACATTTACTGGCCTGAATGGGTTATGAAGCTCTCTCTGTGGTCATGCAGTCTAAAGCAGGGATTGGCAATCTTTTGCTAACTATGTTCCATCTTAGGGTTTTAAAATCAGTCAATGTGCCAACAGCATACATATTTTTATACAAGTCAAGGTCAATATACCTGTTCTACAATATATTTTATACAGTAATATATAGTATATATACTTTAGTATATATTAAAATTGAAACAGCTAAATAGCTTCTTTGCATTGTAGTAGATATTGGTTCAGACTTTGTGATATCATTTGTGGCTGCATGCCTTCGGGAATTGCTTGGTGTGCTGACCCCTGGTCTAAAGCATGTCAGAACAGATGGTGGTTTCTCCTGCAAAGGTGGTTGTAGGTTTGAACTCTATCAGACAGAACATTTTCTTCATTAAGATACTTCAATACACAGACTGGTAGATGTATTCACAACATTGAAAACAAGTCAAGGTCAATATACCTGTTCTACAATATATTTTATACAGTAATATATAGTATATATACTTTAGTATATATTAAAATTGAAACAGCTAAATAGCTTGTGTGCTGACCCCTGGTCTAAAGCATGTCAGAACAGATGGTGGTTTCTCCTGCAAAGGTGGTTGTAGGTTTGAACTCTATCAGACAGAACATTTTCTTCATTAAGATACTTCAATACACAGACTGGTAGATGTATTCACAACATTGAAAACAACAGAACATCTAAAAAAACATATGTATTTGCTATAATATAATGTTTAAAGTAATAAGAAATATATATATATATATATATATATATATATATATATATATATATATAATTGATGAACACAAAAATCTGATATACTTACGTAGCTCTGTTATTTAACATTGAGCAATGTTTTTTCTTACACTATAGGGAATATACATATATTTGTATACGAACACTTGCTTGTACATTTACCTATATTTATCCATTTGAAGATATATAGATACATATATTTTCTGTTTATACATTATTTTTATAGATATAATTTATTTAAGCAAATATTTGTGGCTGTGGCTGAATGGTTAACAGCATGTCAGATCAAATGATGGTTCCCATTACGGTTAAAGGGTCAACTCCTGTTGGAGAAGCCCATGTTTTCTACAAAATTTCTCAAACATTCAGGCCATTAAATTTAGTTTATACTGTTTAATTAAAACAAAGAGAGAATTTACTTAAATTATATCTGTAAAAATAATGTATAAACAGAAGATATATTAAAATAATTGTCGGACTTAATCAATTTCATTATTTATATATATATATATATATATATATATTTATTATTTATTTATTATAATTTTATCATATAGACAAAACCATTTTACTCACTACAAAGATGCAACTTGGTTTCAGTGCGTTTCAACTGCACATCTACGGATGAGGGTCGAACTTGGCTATGGACAATCCTGTTTGTTGCCAAGCCAGATGTAGAACGTCACTTCCTTTTTTCCATTTTTGGGGGAAGAAAAATGTACATACAAAATATATATAAAGTATCTGAGTGAAACAATAGTGGTTGTTCATAGCAGTTTGGTGATGGGTGGGCTGGGTGGTTAATATATATATATAGATAGATAGATAATATTAGTGGTAAATATCCACATACATATGCAATCATATATGTAAAATATATAAATATATATACATACATACATACATACATACATACACATACATATGTATAAAAAATAATTCCAAGAGGATAGAATCCAGGTAGAACTCAATGTCCAGGACAGAGTAAGAATATAATAAAGTGTTTAAGCCTGTTTATTATATATAGCCCTCTGGTTTGAGGTGTGAATTTGTAAACAGTGACTATTTAAGCTAATACTGCACGACTCTTCGACAGAATTGAGTCACTGTCAGTCACTGTGTGTTTATCTAAATCTAAAAATAAACACGCTAAAATTCACCTTCATCCCTGCCATGCGCCGACGGCTTACTGGTAGAAGTTCCGACTGACGCGAATTCAGTCAGGTTTCGATCCTAGCTAGAGGCAACCGGACGTCTAGCCACACTGATGAGCTGTGAAACAGCAAAACAGTCTGTCTGTGGATGACAAAAATATATATATATATATATATATATATATATATATATATATATACACACACATATAGTGTCCATGTGTGTTTTGGTAGCCAATTCTGCTTTTTCTTTATTTGATAAAAGGCCATGAAAATATTTCTTTCAAAATGTTTTTATATTTAATATTTTTTCATGCAAATTTTTTTGCTGATGTTAATCAATCAATAAACACATTTTCATGTGGTTTCTGATGATTAAAAAAAAATTCAAAATATATTAAAAACTATTAAAATAGAACATTACAGAACGCAAAAATATACCCATATTGAAAAGAATTTCACACACACACACACACACACATATATATATATATATATCTGACATATATATATATATATTGACCCAAATAAATAAGCAAATAAATGACTTCCGGTAATATAACCACCATAATAGACTACCAACAATAAGCTATATAAACAAATTTTTACTATGATAATAAAAAACACCGATTAAAATTAAAAAAATTAAAAATTAAAAAAATAAATAAATAAAATAAAATAAATAAATAAATAAATAAGATAAAAAATAAAAATAAAATTAAATAAAAACAAGCAAAATAATTTGACACAAATAAATAAATAAACAAATAAACGACTTCCCGGTAAAAGTAACCGCCAAAATAGATTACCCACAATGCACCACTGACCCTTATAAATAAATAGCCGAGAAAAATAACAGCACTAGTTGCCTGACGATTGCATCTAGCATGAAACAGACTGTCGCCTCTAAGTGTTGACTTCTATGTTCACTTTTATATTTACACACACTCTTTCTCTGATATTGAGCACTTTATCCCTTAAATATAGCACACTTTAAGACTATATTTCTTCATATATATATATATATATATATGTGTGTGTGTCAGATTTTATAAAGCAAGTGAAAATTTTCCTAATAAAATCTCTATTCACAAAGCAATGTTTGTAAAATTTTCAGGATATGCCTATATGATAAGTTATACACTGTAAGTTTTAGCTCATTCTAGTTTTTCTTCCTTTTTCTTTCATCATTTCACCCCAAACAATGCAAAAATAAAACCCCACTAAGACAGAGATAAGGTTACTGAGTGTGAAACAATATAAGAAAAGGAAAAACATTATTGAAAAATTAGAGTTATAAAAGAACAGGAATCAAGAAAACAGAAGATAACAAGTGACATTGCATTTAAATTTTTGAAGATCAAACTTGACCGTAGTCAGCCAGAAGAGAACACCATGAACGAGAACTGCAAGAAAAGAGAGACAGTTAGCATGGAACTTACAGTTGCATCTAGCCATTTCAACTATTATATTTATTCAGATACTTCAAGATTGCTATGAATCATAAGAATGGTGTAACCTTAAAAGAAAATCAGGATATTATAAATTTATTGAATTGTTGTAGAGTAGCTAGCACCCCTTCAGCACTCTACCAGATGGCCTGGATCATAGCCTTAAATAGTCTACGATTAAGAACTTCAACAGTTGATTAATAAGTTGATACTAAGCTGATTAATATTCAGACTGATCTTACTCCGTTTGGCTATAGAGCATTTGACCCTCCTCTATTCCTTGTAAGTTGTCTTGTTAATTGTTTTGTAACTTACTGTTCTGTGCTTTTTGTATGTATCCATTAGCACCAGATACTGGTGCCAAATAGATATATTAAGCACTCATTCTTCTCTGTGTATCATTCACCTCAATGATGCAACATGAATAAAAGGGACACATCACCAGAAATTTGAAAAGAGATAAAAAAGAATTTGAAAAAAGAAAACATTGGTAAGAAGAAGAGAATGGCAGGAGAAGTGATTTAAGAAAAATTAAAAGTTGAATAAGTAAGAAAATTGGATTGACAAGTAAGAAAACATTTCAAGTTGATGATATAAAAAGATACAGAGAAGAAAGACATGAAAGAAACCAAAGCAGAAGATTTTAAGTAAACATCAGCAAAAGAAATGTGTACAGGGTAAAAAGAAGTAAATGAAAATTGATGTCTCCTTGAGTGGCTGGATCTTTCCTGGAAACAGTCAACAAAAATGGCTTTGAAAAGAACAAATGGAAGGTGGAGTAAAGTTTTAGTCATTATTGTTGACAATAAAATTATAGGTTCTGTCAATGGTGATGATAGCATCAAAATAAATGGGAAGAATTATTTTAAGTTCTTGAACAGGCCATTTTTCAAATAATACAGGTCACAACCAAGATGCTTTAAGTAAATGAGTATATTCTTTCAAGACAATGCTCATTACATTCTGCAATTTAAGGGGTCTGTCCCAGTTGGAGAAGTTTGTTCCTTTCCACTGATATAAACTATCACTTTTCAGTATTTTTGTGTTTGTGTCAGAGCTGAGGTGTAAGGAGTATTGGGTCATGAAAACAATTTATAATAAAATAATTCTAAGCCTATGATAAAAACTGAAAGGTGTCCTGGGTTAAGGCTTTGAAATTATGGTTAGCCTACTGATTGCCCACCTTACCAAAAAAGGTTTCAAAGTCACCAAATTAATAGAACAGTCCCCAGCCTCACCAGATATTAATGAAAGAGAAAATATGTGGTCCATTATTAAAAGATATATAAAAATGAAAACCAATATCCAAGCAAAGATATCTGGGAAGCAATAAAAACAAGTAATGTTAAAGTCAAATTGTAGAAATATTAGCAAAATGGTTTAAAGATTTCTACAGCTGATAGACTATCAAGGAGTCCATATTAAGATATAAAATAATTAAATTATAATTTTTTCAAGTATATCAGATTTTGTGTTCATTAAATGCAGCCTTTATCTTTTTGATTTATTCATAAATAAAAATTTATACTGCATTTTGCATAATAAAAACCTGATATACCAAAATAAAATTATTAGCAATATTTTTAATAGGGACAGATATATAATTATTTTTTAATAGGGACAGATATATAATTATTTTTTAATAGGGACAGATATTATAGTGATTTTCTAAGTGTAGCTTAAAGGTGACACAAGGCTAAAAGTATATTACTACTTATTTGTAATTGTTCTAGTGAGACAATCTTGTTAATCATGCTGAGGTGCCTTAAGGACAGATTTTATAAGCTGAATCTCACATGATATATCTGGAAAATATTTTGATCATCAGTTGAAAACATTGACTTGCATAATAAAATCTAATGTGGCAAAATTTACTAGCTTCAAATTGAGTTTTCAAATTTTATTAGAGGTTTATTTTATTTGTATAATATGATGTTTTCATGAGCTAACACCCCTTAAGCTTAATGGCACACACACACACACACACACACACACACACACACACACACACACATGAAAGTGAATATGTGAATATAGAGAGCTTATATTTCAAGTAGTACACTTGGTGAGACACCTCAAATTGAGACAGTCCCAGCCAAACAGGAATGTACTGTAAGCCAATTTATGGCTGACACATGCAAGAAATAAAAAACAAAAAAACAAATACTGATAGCTGATATGAATATGAGAGACATCTGAAACCTGGACAGAACTTGCCAAATGAGGATGTATTACATAAAGTGATTCAATAGATAAATAGTTGCATATTTATACTACTAAGTATATTACAGATTTTACATGTAAATGAGTGTACTGAGTTCTGATGCTAAAATCCTGAATGGATTTCAATTCTTTCCATTATATGCCATGAGAAACTGGAGGCAAATTCACGATTGTCATTCAGGAAATCTATATCTTTATAGTGATTTTCCAAGCATAGCTTAGATGTGGCACAAGGCCGAAAGCACGGGACATCCACTGAGAATTGAACACACTACTCAGCCATAACTGTTCTAGCGAAACAAGCTTGCTAGCCATTACTCCATCTCGAGGTGCTTAATCTAGATCTTTATAAATATTTTCCTAATGTGTATATAAAGCAATAAATGAAAAGAATAGAATATCCATATATATATATATATATATACATATATATATATATATATATATATATATATTCAGTTGTATGGATATGAGTTTCTAACCCCAGGTTTCACACATTTGCGATCATCAGACAAACTGATTTATTTTTTAAAATTGAATCTATTTATGCTAGTTTGTGATTATGTTTGGTTGGGGTGGGGAGAAAAAATTCCTCTGTTTGTTTTGGGATGGCACTCATACACATGCAGACATACATACATACAGGTGTACACATTATAGTTCACACAAGCACACACACATAAACAATGTGAAACCAGGTGCAGATATATATCTATTTGTTTGAGAACACATACATACACTATTGTAATCCTATGTTGAGACTGTGCGTAGCGAAGTTCATTACACGTGAGGTAGGGTGGGGTGTTCTTAAGTCTGTTCATATCAGCCATATATATATATATATATATATATATATATATATATATATATATATATATATATATTTAAAGACATTTTTATGTTTAACATTCTTTTTATAGATACAAGTATTTAAGTAAATGCTCTATTTATAATAAACAGTATTAAATAACATTTACCGGCCTGAATGTCCGAGGAATTTTCATAGAAAATATTCGTCCTCTGAGAGGATTCGAACCTGTATCCTATACAGAATCGTCATATAGCCTGACGTGCCTTAACCGATTCGGCCACTGAGGATCGTTCGGTTGGCAAGGTCGAATTTACTGCTTGTAAACTTCAATCTTCCATAAATCTCTCACGTACATTCAAATTCCTCTTGGCAATGTTACCACTGGCATAACGCTAGAGGCCCACTGGTGGCTGCCACCAGAGGACCACTGACGTTGCCATCAGCGACTCGCCGGTGGGCCACTAGTGGCTTGCATGTAGGGATCTTTTCTACCAAGGAGTGAAAAATATCTTTATCTACCCCACACCTATATACACAAATACATGTACATGTCAAGAAAAATGTGCAAGTATATGAAATATTTGAAATTAGGGAAAAAATGATTCCTTTGATAAAATATTAACCTCTAGGAAAAAAAAAAAGAAAGAATATTGTAGCTATTTAAACTTGTAAGTATTGTGACTCAACAGGTGGTAATTGTGCTTTTGGCAAGAAACCTATATCTTGCTTGAAATCAATCTTCTTTTAGGTGGATTAGCAATAGTGTATTTTGCTTCTTAGAGCATATAAAACGGCATTTCAATGTTCTACTGCAAGTACCTTATTTCTGAATACTCAATAAACTATATCATCAATTAAAAATATTTTTTTATCCTTTGTGTATTAATTTTAGAGAAGGAATTCTTTGGAAATATTTTGAACAAATTACAAGTATATTTATACAAACTGACCAGTCTTTCCTGTCAGGTAAGTCTATGAAAGTCATTGTTTATGTGCAGTCCTCTGAAGCAAATGGGATCAATGCTGGTATCTCCCAAGGCTCTCTCCTCAGTCCTACCATCTTTCTGCTTTGGATTAACAATCTACTACTTCACTCTGGGAATACTGGGAAAGATAGATACTAACTTTCCTAAAGAAATTTGTTAGTGAAGTGAATACATATTGACTAAACTGGAATTTGAACTCAGTTACTCACTTCTGTTTTTGATAAACATCACGTCATCTCAGATCGCTACATGCATCTAATAATACAGTAAAGGTGTGTGTATATTTATAGGATGTCACTAGTGATATTTAAAACTGAACAGAATTTCACTTCCTGTGCTCTTGAAACAAGCCATTAGTGATCATGAAGTGATTTTTTTTCTTTAATAGTCACGTATAAGTTCAAATTTTCATGCTCAGAAAAGTAAACATTAGACAGAAATTGAATATTTTTTCACAACTAGCAGGTTCACCTGAAAATGTCACCATAAATTCTTGGCTTGAATTCTGATCTATTCAAAATAGGAAGATTCAAATATAAATAAAATATAAGTGTAAATTCATTTTTTTAGGAATTATTCATTACTATTTTACTAATTGTTTTCAACTGAATTTTTCATTTGCTAATTATTGTTTAAATCTAGAAATTTAAAGCTAATTAGTGTTTAAGTCTAGAAATTTAAAGCTAATTATTGTTTATATCTAGAAATTTAAAGCTAATTATTGTTTAAGTCTAGAAATTTAAGGTTAATTAATGTTTATGTCTAGAAATTTAAGGCTAATTATTGTTTAAGTCTAGAACTTTAAAGCTAATTATTGTTTAAGTCTAGAAATTTAAAGCTAATTATTGTTTATGTCTAGAAATTAAAGGCTAATTATTGTTTATGTCTAGAAATTTAAGGCTAATTATTGTTTAAGTCTAGAAATTTAAGGCTAATTATTGTTTATGTCTAGAAATTTAAGGCTAATTATTGTTTATGTCTAGAAATTTAAGGCTAATTATTGTTTAAGTCTAGAAATTTAAGGCTAATTATTGTTTATGTCTAGAAATTAAGGCTAATTATTGTTTATGTCTAGAAATTTAAAGCTAATTATTGTTTATGTCTAGAAATTTAAGGCTAATTATTGTTTAAGTCTAGAAATTTAAAGCTAATTATTGTTTAAGTCTAGAAATTTAAAGCTAATTATTATTTATGTCTAGAAATTAAAGGCTAATTATTGTTTAAGTCTACAAATTTAAAGCTAATTAGTGTTTAAGTCTAGAAATTTAAAGCTAATTATTGTTTAAGTCTAGAAATTTAAAGCTAATTATTGTTTATGTCTAGAAATTTAAGGCTAATTATTGTTTAAGTCTAGAAATTTAAAGCTAATTATTGTTTATGTCTAGAAATTTAAGGCTAATTATTGTTTAAGAACTAGAAATTTAAAGCTAATTATTGTTTATGTCTAGAAATTTAAGGCTTATTATTGTTTATGTCTAGAAATTAAGGCTAATTATTGTTTATGTCTAGAAATTTAAAGCTAATTATTGTTTATGTCTAGAAATTTAAGGGTAATTATTATTTAAGTCTAGAAATTTAAAGCTAATTATTGTTTATGTCTAGAGGTTTTTTCATTTTGGAAGCAAATTATCCAAATTTATATCTTCATCTTTCTTTATTAATTTTAGCTTTTTTTTCTTTCAACATTTTTTCTTTCTCACCATATATTTGGTCAATACATCAATTGGTCATTAAAGCAAGCAATGTGAGTCAAAAGTAAAGAAAAAGACGCTGATGATACTTGTATCCCATATCATACATCTAAACAAAACTGAAATCATATATACGATTTTAAGTAGTTGGAGTGGGTTGGAATAAAAGGTGCGAAAGGAAATTTATTTTAGAATTTTCAGTAAAGGTTAGGAGAAAGTGACTGAAGTGAAGATGTAAAAAGTTAGGATCAATTAAATTGCAGATCCTTTTTTGGATTTTATCAAGATCCTTGAAATGAACAGCAGGGACACCAGATCAGATATGGCAACAGTATTCAATGCATGGAGTAATGGCAGATTTGTAAATATGCAAGATGAACTCTAACAAGAAAAACATTCTAGCAATGATAGAAATAAACATGGCCAGGGTGGATCTTTCTCCAGAAAATACAGTGAAAAGTTATACATAGTGTGTCCACATGTGCAAATCATATATCTACTGTTTTCCATTGGCCAGCTATTGACCAAAAGCACATTATCAGACAAACAGAGGTGATGTTTTAAAAAAAGGACCATCTTGTCTGTTTGTTTCAGGGAGTGCTCAGTTCTATTATGAATGCATTCAATAAAAGAAAAATATGACGGTGGAAATGATACAATTTTTATTAACAGAAGAGTCTGTGAGGTTATATTTCTGAAGCCAAAAACAATTCCTGTTACATGAGTAGCTATAGAGAAGCACACGTCCTTAGGAAGAATGACCTACGAGTATGCATTAGGCAAAGGAAAAGAGAAGAGAGAAAATGAGATTTTAGGGCCCAAATTACATGATGTTGTTATTACACTGCTGGCTTCTGTTATGACATATCTTTTCTAGTGCCAATGTTGAGGCCTAAATACACTATACATACAAGATGTACAGAAAAGTAAATTTTAATAGGTTAGAACATGAATATTTTTCACATTTATTGTATATTCATGAATTCATAGTAAAATTTGATAATATATCTTTTTGGAATATGTATATAATTATGCTCATCATACATTTCAAGTCATGCTTGCTGGTACGGCATTTCAAATTGCAACAGAAGTGCTCCAAAAATCATACTATTGTGATTACAAAATATGAATACGAATAGTGTCAAATCATTTTCTTGCTGCACCCTCCTACAATATCATACACAAAGCATCCACTTTTTTCAGCCTTTATCACATTTTGTCAATATCTTCCCTGAATATAACATGTTGAACCCTCCTGCAATATAATACTCAAAGCATCAACATTTGTCAGCCTTTACCTCATTTTGTCACCCCCTTCCCTGAGTACAAAATAGAAATATGAATAGTGTAAAATCATTTTGTAGCTGAACCCTCTCGCAGTATCATACACAAAGCATCCACTTTTTCAGCCTCTATCTGTTTTTGACACTCTCTCCCATGATTACAAAATATATATACGTATAGTGTAATATCATTTCCCAGCTGCACCCTCTCGCAGTATCATACACAAAGCATCCACTTTTTCAGCCTCTATCTGTTTTTGACACTCTCTCCCATGATTACAAAATATATATAAGTAGAGTGTAATATCATTTTCTAGCTGAACCCTCTCGCAGTATCATACACAAAGCCTCCACTTTTTCAGCCTCTATCTGTTTTTGACACACTCTCCCATGATTACAATATATATATACATATAGTGTAAAATCATTTTCTAGCTGAAACCTCTTGCAATATTATACAAAGCATCCACTTTTGTCAGCCTCTATCTGTTTTTGTGACAGTCTCGTCTGATTGAATCATGGCCATTGACTCATATTCAAGTATTCATCTCTGTTTCTTTTGATCTCTCACATTTTTCTTAAATCTGTAATTTTCACCTCCAAGATACTTTGCAGCAAATTACTTTGTGTTCCACAGTGTATAACCCACTCAGCTCTACTGTCATTTTTTCATCACTGCTTTGCATCAAAAACCCCTTGCTGCCAGATTTTTGTTTTAAGTGGCCAATGATCCAAACCTAATATGCATGCAATATTCATAAGACAGTCTTACATAAACTTGGTTGAAATCACTGAAGTAAATTTAAGCATGGATCTGTAAGTTCTCTTGGGCATTTATAACTAAATTTCTCATTACACATTTTAAATTTTGATGAATATTAATTCCATAAGTTAATGATCGAATGACCTTTCACAAAATATAACTTCCTGTTTATATGACAATATTGTTAATTATTGCATCGTGGACAGTGCCTTTGATTCATGCATATTGCCTAATGTCTGAAACATTGTGATAGCAACAATGAGGATGAGGACATTAATTCAACAATAAATGATATTTTTCAGTCATATGACCGGCCACATTTAGTCTGGAATAAGTTCAATATTTGAATTCCCATGAAACTAACTGTCCATGTGACAAGCTAGTTAACCATTGCACCATGTTAGGTGCCCTTGGTTCATTTATATTGCCAAATGTGCATGTTATCGACAACAATAGAGAAAAGCCAGAGTAAATGTATGGTGGCTTAAAAACATTCGTGTGAAAAGCTTTCTGTTAGTTTTGTCCTAACTTGGCTATTTGTGGGATGCAAAAGATAGAAATGAAATTGAGAATGAGACAGGGAGAGAATTGTGATAAATAATTGTAAACACTGAGCTTGACTCCACAATAATCATTTCACATGATTGATGCCATCTCTTAAGTGCTGTTATTGCAAATATTTAAAAACAAAATGCATATTTAGAGCATGTCATGCTGGTTTTAATGTTGCTGTAGAGAATTTGCTGCCACTGCACTTTTCATCAGAAAAATTCAACTAGTTTCCTATGCATACGCAAAAGATCACAAATAGAAAATATTTTTCTTAATTAATCAACTATACCTGTTAGACTCTTCAAGCCCAGATTTGGCAGTTTAATTATTTTTCTTTTCTTTTGTTTTTTTCTTAAATATGAAAAATTACTAAGATCTGAACACAACAACATCATCATGAGTCATATAACTCATTAGGGTTGTAGGTATAATATGTACTGCTTTTGTAGTAGCAGAAACTGTGTCGAGGGAAAGATACCTTGAAAGTGTCCATTCTTTTTCAGAAAGGTTTTAAATTTACAGATATCTAAGATTGATTGCCCTGCCATGGGTAAAAAGGTCAGGCTAATCTGTTATTTAACCCATAGCTTGTGGTAGATGTAGTGATGCCTTTTTCAAGAGCATTAGTGCTATTGTAATGAAATAGACTCAATCAGAATCTGAACCTGGTGTGTCAGTTCCTCTTTTAACACTGATAACTCTTACAGTATCTTCACATCATCTGTAAACTTTATTTAAAACATTATTTATGTTCTGATAAGGTCAAGTAAATTCCCTTCACTATTATAACAAGGAGTATTATAAAAGGAGTAGTATGACAAGGAGTATTATAAAAAGGAGTATTATAACAAAGAGTATTATAAAAAGGAGTGATATAGAAAAGAGTATTATAAAAAGGAATATTAAAAAAGGAGTATTATAACAAAGAGTATTATAAAAAGGAGTGATACAGAAAAGAGTATTATAAAAAAGAGTATTAAAAAGGAGTATTATAACAAAGAGTATTATAAAAAGGAGTGATATAGAAAAGAGTATTATAAAAGGGAGTGATATAGAAAAGAGTATTATAAAAAGGAGTATTAAAAAGGAGTATTATAACAAAGAGTATTATAAAAAGGAGTGATATAGAAAAGAGTATTAAAAAAGGAGTATTATAACAAAGAGTATTATAAAAAGGAGTGATATAGAAAAGAGTATTATAAAAAGGAGTGATAATGAAAAGAGTATTATAAAAAGGAGTATTAAAAAGGAGTATTATAACAAAGAGTATTATAAAAAGGAGTGATATAGAAAAGAGTATTATAAAAAAGAGTATTAAAAAAGAGTATTGTAACAAAGAGTATTATAAAAAGGAGTGATATAGAAAAGAGTATTATAAAAAGGAGTATTAAAAAAGGAGCATTATAACAAAGAGTATTATAAAAAGGAATATTCAGAAACAGTGTTTCATATTAAAGATGAGAAATTTCAAATCAAGGCCACCAATTAAGATTCAAGAAATTTACATTTTTCATTTTTCACAAAATATTTTATTCATATAAATTTATAGTATATAATTCATAGTATATATTCCTATATAATTCATAGTATATATTCCTATATAATTCATAGTATATATTCCTATATAATTCATAGTATATATTGCTATATAATTTATAGTATATATTCCTATATAATTCATAGTATATATTTCTATATAATTCATAGTATATATTCCTATATAATTTATAGTATATATTCCTATATAATTCATAGTATATATTCCTATATAATTCATAGTATATAAAAGAAAGATTTTGGCTGTAAATGTGCATTCCAATCATGTCAGAGGGTTTACCACTTGTTATAGATGTGTTTTTATAATTTGATCAAAGTCTACCACATGTAACAAAAATGGTTCTGATTGATTTGCTTTTTTATGTGTTATCAACCCTTTGCAGGTTATGTAAAACCAGAAAATATTTTTAGATTGAAAATGTTTTTTGGAGATAATAATGATTTGTGCTTGTGTGAAACTGATTCAAGTAATCCCTTTCCAAGTGACAAAGTCTCTGCATATAAGCAGCACCATGATCATGAGCAAATTGTCTCTTCTCTTTTGTGTCGTGTTTTTTGTGCAGAGCTTGCAAAAAATTTGCATACCCCTAACCACTCTCACCAATTTTCCTACTCCAAGAACATGTATTTCTTAAATTAAATTTTCGTTCCTTCCCTAGTTTTGCGTGCTTGCTTTGCTATGTGAGGTAAGTCATCTTCTCTTCTTCATTACTGAAGAATTAATTAACACCTAGCTGGAGGGAGAATAAGTTGATTTTCTGGCTCTAAATAACCTGCACATTTTTGATAGGCCATAAAAAGCAAAACAATCAAAACTCATTCTTTTTACAAGTGGTAAACCCTGATGAAATTTGAAAACATATCTGTAGTCTTTCTCAAGGGTATTTGCTCATAAGTAGATATAATGAACCCAACCAGAATTGGAACTTGGCTCTCTGATTTCCATTTCTAAAGCTATTACCCATTACAATGCCCAAACATGCAATCTTACAGCACCTGGTATTCCTAAGTAGTCAGGCAATGACCAAATTTAACCATTAACCTTTTATATATTACATATATATATATATATATATATATATATATATATATAACTTTTTTTGTTATAATTTTGTTTTACTCGTGTTGGAGGTTTTTTTTCTTTGGACTCTGAGCTGGGATTCTAGACGATTGTTTTCGCCTCGATTACATGTTCTTAGTTCTTTCTTTTTTATTCCTTATTTTTCCTTGGGTATTGCTTTGTTCCTATTCAAGCCAAAACACCTAAGGTTTTCCTAGACGAGTATAATTACTTATATTTATAAGATTATTATTATTATATATATATGTATATACATACATTTAATATATTTTCTGTTTATACATTATTTTTATGTATACATTTAATGTAAATGAGTAAATGCTCAGTTTTTAATTGATCAGTATTAATTACATTCAAATAAGTGTATTCATAAAAAATCACATAAAAACAGAAAATATATTAAATATTTCTTGGGTTTAATCCATTTCCTATGATATATATATGTGTGTGTGTGTTTGTGTGTGTGTGTGTGTGTGTGTGTGTGTGTGTGTGTGTGTGTGTGTGTGCGTGTGTACAGAACACTACATAGTTTAGAAAATGAGAGAAATATATGATAATATATGATAATATATTTATGATTGTGTGTGTGTGTGTGTGTGTGTGTCTATTTGTGCAATATGTCAATTAGTTTGGTTGAGACTAAAGTGTCAGTTTGCATCTGGAAATCTTTGCAGAAGGAAAACGAGACACGTCTTGTCACAATTCTATCTTATGATTGGAGAGAGAAAAGAAAAGTTAGAGAGAGAGTTTTGAGTATACTGCTTTATACAATGCCACCTAGTGAGTGTTAAGTGAAATTACTTGACAGACAATGTGTGTGATCCTATAATATCATTAAAATTCAGTATTCCTTCTGGTTTCCAGTTATCTAACACAATCTTTCAAATAAAGAATTATTCCAGTTTGATTTGATACATTCTTTAAAGCCATGTTGTATAAAATAAAATAATAATCTGAAGATGAAAGATGAATGGTTTCAATAATACTATTACAAGATAAAGTATTCAAACTGAATTTTTATGATGTCTAATCACATCTCATAGAGAATATATCACTTGATTATTTTTTTAACATCATTTCCCTTCAGGAAATAAACGATCATGACTCTCTACAGATTCCTTTTCTCTATTATCTGTGAATTGCCATGGTATTCTTGAGAAAGATAGTGGTATGGTATCCTATTGTTTTCTCTACAGTTTGAAATTCAGAGTTTTCCTTCTCTTAGACTGGTAGTCAGCTAAGGTTACACAGTCCAACCTACCCTGTTTTGAATCTATAACTTGAATTAGTCACAGTCAGCACCCGTTCGCATCCGGGCATTGGGATCATCGTTCTCTCTCCGAATTCCATTTCTCGCTACTGGCGGCAGTGGCAGAGATGGTAAACCTTGAAGTAGTAGAGGCACATCCATGCATTTCCAAACAGCATAAGAATGAAAATGGATTAGCTGCGGATTTGAACTTGGCTCTCAGATTCCACTGTCCTTGATCCATTACATTACATGTACATCCTAACTTCTTGTTCAGACACTCCAAAGCACTTCCAGACTTTCAACAAATCTACAATTTGACAGCACAAGAAGTAAGACTGGTAAAGGACACTACTACTTCAAGCAAGAGGACACCATGCCGCTATCTTTCCAAAGAATGCCATAGCAATTCACAGATATTAAAGAAAAGGAATATGTTCTGAAGAGATAAGACGTTAAAAAAAACATTTAAAAATTCAAGTGATTATTCTCTAAGAGATTTAATTAGACATCACAAAAATAGAGTCAAAATACTTTATCTTATAACAATAATATCATAACCTTTCACCTTTCATCTTCAGACTATTGTTTTATTTCATACAACATGGAATGTCTACTTGGCTTTTCAACATAATGAGGATATCAAAAATACTTTAAGGAATGTGTCAACTAAAAACTGGAATTAATCTTTCATGGAGTTGGTATAGGAATTCTACATTCAACATATAGTATATGTTGAATGTAGAAGAACTTTCTATACCAACTCCATGATCATTTACCGTATTGCATTTACTGGATGGATGTTGTCATGCAGTCAAAAATCTAGTTGACTTCCTTGGCTAAAAACAAAATACCTTTTCTTTTCCAAAACATCATTTAAATGAGTCAATTGCTCACTGTAATATTGTACCTTCTTTTTGGGCAATGCTTAGTAAAATAGACTAGTTGAGCATTACTACTGAGTAGTGAATTTGGTCCTCCATGAATGCTCTATACCTGTGGTCTTGTGCTAAAATTAAGGTAAGCTTAATAAAAAACATTTACCAAGTTCCAGCAATTTGTAAAGAATTCTCTTTTCCCCCAGTAGATAGGATTTAAGAAGACATGTTTAAAGTCTATTCTGTATCTAGATCTGGTTTTACTTCAAAATTTTTTTTAATAATTAATTTGTTTTTCATCATCAATGACTTTTGCTTTTTGATCCAGGTTGTAAGCCGACAAACCACAAAACCATTTCCACTCTCTTGATAAAAGCGGAATATAAATTTATTTACACTACAGGACAATAATCTAGTGGATTAAATGACGGGTTCATAATTTATGAGTTCAATCCCTGGACCAGGCAGTTTGTAGTTGACCTCAGTGGATACAGTAACTGAGCAGTACTAAAAATAAGAACTAGATGAGATATCCCTAGACATGGGGAGTGGAATGAGAACAGCCTACCTCCATAGATTAAATAGAGGGTTCCCTTAAGAAGTCTCTGTAGGTTACTCATTTTGATATATACCTGATGAACGCTAGAGTGTATAATGCTGAAATATGATAGCAACAACAAAGACTAGGACAAAAGTCCACTTGTAAATTGTATAAATAACTCATCATCACAGAAATTCAAACAAAAACTAAAAATATTCTAAACAATAAATTATGGTATATAGAGATGAAGTAAAGGACACATTTACTGTCTATAGTACCATTTATTGTTGACTTCATTTGGTTACAGTGTTTAAAATGGTTGACTATCGTCAGTTCTTTTTTGTGATTTGAGAGTTCATACAGGGTTGTTGTGTGCCTTCTGCTTGGCAGAAATTAATTTGTTACATTCATCCTTTCTTCTTTTTTCTCTTCTGGAGTTGTACCTCAGGTCAAACTCACAGCCAATGACTCACCAACCTTTACATCTTGAGCTACTACCTTGAACCAAGTTCCTCTCCACTGCCGCGTCTCTAGTCTCGTATGTGGTTTTTTTCTTTTTATTAGGGCTGACACATCCATGTTTCTCCATTTGATTTTTGGTGGGATGTGTTGTCGTTGGTTGATTTTTTTTTATGTTGTTCACTGACCCACATAAACAAAGTCTGGGTTCATGCTAAATGCAGTTCTTATGATTTTATAATTTTAAATAATAGAATAGTTTGAAGGACTTTAAAACGATATACCAGAAGCATATAGTAAAATTAAGAATATAAAATTAAACAAAAATTACTAAAAGTTGTGTGTGCTTATTTATCACTGTTCCTCGTGGCACCCCTAGTGACCTCTTGTGGAAACTCTAGGAACAACGGTTGAGAAAGTTAGGATGATTACATTCGCCATTACATTTGGTTTGCACAAACGAAAATTACTTATGATTCAACCTAATACATTAAGAACACACATTCTAGACAAACCTTTTTTTTAAGACAATGAGATATTTCACTGTGTGTGTGTGTGTGTGTGTCTGTGAAAATGAGTGTAAAATTAGAAATATAACATATTATATAAATACATAAATATAAATAATATATAGCTCTTCCCCTTTGCAAGAAAAATGATAGCTACACAACATTGCATGAAATCTACAAGATGCTAGAGTCAATGCATACATAGATTTATATATGCCAGTGCATTCCAGAGTTATCCATAATTGAGTTCTGTTTGTCAGTTTTAACTATTGTAAATTTAGAGGCCTACAACATGTCCTCAATGTGCACATAGCGTAAAAGTTCTTAGTGCAGAAAATAGGATCGGTATGTTGAGTTCAAATTCAGGGCAAGGCCACTGTATTTAGCTTCAAATAAATACCCATCTCTTCCTCCCCACAGCTAGGAATTCATATCAGGGCAGACTGAGTTCTCTAGCCGTGGTTGTCATCCAGTCTAGGTGAAGGGCCACTCAAATTCTAAAATGGTGTGGTGTGGGCTAGCAACCCCACTCTGTAAAACCTGCCTGTTTCAGAAGCAACTGCAGCAATGCCCTGTATGGTGAGGCTGTGTTCCTCTAATACAGAGAAGAATCTAAAGAGTTGACATAATATTTAACATATGCTGGACAGGGTTCAAATTTGGGGATGACAGGGCCCAATGAAAGGTTAGTGTTAGGGTTACTCTGAAAGTCTATTGAATGTTCTTCGAATCAGTTTCATGTCACCCATGAAGAATGAGGAGTTATGTTTTTTTGGTGAAACAAACCGTCACCAATGGGAAACATAAGAAAATGCAAGTAGTCTGCAACAAGTCACACCTGTCAAGACAGACACCAGTTTCACTACTTGTACTTTTCAACCCACCAATGTGTGTGTGTCTGTATATATATATATATATATATATATATATATATATATGGAAAAAAGAGAGAGTGTGTGTGCATGTGTTTGTGTGTGAAAACACAGAATTGACCACTGTATGGTAACTGTTAGCTTCAATGCACTTTTTGGATTTTAAAGAGGTGAAACTTCCAGTTACCATCCAGTGTTCATTTCAATGTCAGCATGGTCTATATCTATAAAAATATAAATCCCCAATATTGAGCACTGTTTCCCAATATATATATATATATCCAGATGACAGAAAGAATAGATAAAGTTCCACTGTTTGTAGTAATTACTTTAAAAAAGTGCTCAATATAAAGCAATACATTATAATTAGAAAAGATTATAATAAAAACATATTGAAATCACTATACAAAAGCTTTCATGTTTCTATACTTTGATTGTATTTCTTCAGGCAACAGAATCATTGTCTGAAGAAGTATAATCATAGTATTGAAACATGAAAGCTTTTGTGTAGCAATTTCAGTATGTTTTTATTATAATCTTCTATAATAAAAATAAAAATACTATGAAGAAATATATTTTAAGGTATGCCATATTTATGAGATAAAGTGCTCAATATCAGAGATAGAGCGTGTGTAAATATAAAAGTGGACATGGAAGTCAGCACTTAGAGGCGACAGTCTGTTTTCATGCTAGTGCAATCGTCGTTGCCTGACGATTGCACTAGCATGAAACAGACTGTCGCCTCTAAGTGCTGACTTCCATGTCCACTTTTATATTTATATATATATATATATATATATATATATATATATATATATATATCATGAGATAGATACAGAGAGAGACTGCACCAGCCTTTATTAATCCAATGACTGCAAATGCCTTTCTCCAAAATCCTTTCATGACAGCAGAGACTGTGTTATTCTCTCTTGTCTAACCACCAAATTCTGTTATTTTATCATTCCATCTTCTGTCTTCTCTCTTCCATTTACTCACTATTGCACATGAACAAAGCAGCCTTTCACCCGACCTGTTCTCATTATGTGTCCCACCTGCCTCCATTTTTGTTGTTTAATCCTTTTAATATCTTTTATCTTGATCTCTTCTTAGATTTACATTGACCTCTTTCTGTCTCTTTGACTTATCCCTAGCGTTGTGTTTTTCTGCTGATCTTTGTGCATTTCTGATTTTGTTTTCAAGCAATTTTTCTGTTACATACCCATCAATTATGCTCTTTACATTTAAAGCATATTGGCAACATGCATTTCTTCATATTTCTGTTAAATACTTTCCAATCTATCATCATACATTATTTTCATGATCTTTCTTTAATGTCATCACCTCTCCTAAATATATATATATATATATATATATTCTTGGGTTTCTTCCAGATGTTATTTTCTATTTTTATCATCTTTTTCACATCATTACAACATAACATTATTTTTTTTTCTGTTCATTTTAAAACCTACATTCAAATTTTTCCTGCTGTGATCATTTAGCATTTCCCATAAATCAACCGATGATTCAGATATTAGTTATATAATAGATACTTTAAGTATTCTCCATTAATAGCTATTGTTTCCTTGTTTATTTTCTGGGACATACGTTTAAAACTTGATTCAGTAAAAAATTATATATCCTTGTTTCACTTTTTTCCTCATCTTTATTTTATCTGTACATTTGTATAGTCAAATTATTGCAATACTTTTATCATAAATATTCTTAATAGCTTTTATGCAATTAGGCTTGTACTCAGCTTCATGTTTTACAAAGTCAAATATTTTTAATAATTATCCAAAACTCCACAATAGTTTGATATAGTCTATAGTTTTTTGATCAGTTGATCTGTTGTTGTATACTGTTGAGTAGCTAGATACACATAAAACATGCCTGTCCACATGGCTAGTAGCTTTAACTTAGGGTTAGGGTTTAGTTTGTTTCTAAGTACATTTCATATTTTTATATGTTCAGTATTCGTGCGATAAGACACTAGATTCCAAGATCTTTATTGTTTCATTTTTAGTGAAGTGTAATTACTATTCCTTGATTGAAATTTTGATATGTTTTCTTTTCTGTATATATTGGGCTAATAATCTTTTCTGGAATTCTAAAAACGTCTGTTACTTTGCCATCTCCAACTTTAGAATTTCAAAACTTATTTCATCTTCTGTTACCTTAGGAGCACTACTAGTGCCTGCTTAAATGTCGTTGATATTATTTTTTATTATTTGAAACATAGTTTTGCAAAGTAATCCTTGTTTATTCTTAATATCTTATGCCAATATTACCCATTTCTGGTTTTCATTGAAAGTAACTGCAGTTTATTTAAGTGTCTTGTGGGTTGAATCTATTTTAAGCTCTTCCCTTTTCTGATTGCCTCTTTTATTCTTTCCAGGTTGCTAATATTCTATTATTTATTATCAATACCTATATTAAATTGCGTTCCTGTTTTTAAATACCAAATCCCTTCTGGACATAGACAAATGCAGCTCTTCACAAGTTCCCTTTCTTTATCTGTTAATCGCCATGATAACTTCAGGAAGAGAATGGAGTGGCTTTCTCATTAGATTCTCCATGGTTTTTATTAGAGAGTTGTCCTTCTCCTAGACTTTCTACCAGCCCATGTTGGGGAGCCTAGTCTATGCTGTTATTTAACCCATAGCTGGGAGGCAAAGATATAGATAGATAACTTCCAACAGTATGTAAGTGAATTCAACAGACTAGGCCGGAATTTAAACTTTGAACATGTTTGTTCTATTTTCACCACTGATACACATCATCTTTGGACATATCCTTGAACCACAAAATGTTTTTAAAAGGGTAATTAAGTGCATAAACCTAACTGAGTAGATAATTAGAAAAATAATCTACAGTCAAATACTTTTTCATACAAGTGTATATACACTATATATATATATATATATATATATATATATATATATGAAGAAATATAGTCTTAAAGTGTGCTATATTTATGGGATAAAGTGCTCAATATCAGAGATAGAGCGTGTGTAAATATAAAAGTGGACATGGAAGTCAGCACTTAGGGGCGACAGTCTGTTTCATGCTAGTGCAATCGTCAGGCGCCTGACGATTGCACTAGCATGAAACAGACTGTCGCCCCTAAGTGCTGACTTCCATGTCCACTTTTATATATATATATATATATATATATATATATATATATATATACAGAATGTATCAAAAATACTTTTACAAACTTTGGTTCCTGACACCAAAACAAAGTAAAATGACCACCCATATAAACAGATGTCTAAAAGGCCATCATTGTACTGCAACACAACAACTCATAACAAATTTTCAAAATATCCTCCTCCACTTGCTTCCAGACACACTTGCACCCATCGGATCATTGACTGGCAGACTCTTTCAAATACTCCCAAATGGTGTCAAAAGGTTTTGCAGGCCCCCATGACCCACTGATGAAGCATCTCTGCATTATTAAAAATCCCGAGGATTAAAGTTGGGGGAAGATGCAGGCCATGGAACCGGTCGTCCTCTACCTGTCCATCTTTCATGTTAGATGTCAGCCAGTGCATCGCAAACAGTGTAACTAAAATTTGCTGGAGACCCCATCATACATGAACCACATTCATATTAGTAGAGGGGTACATATCTTGCAACAGTTCTGGAGAAATGTGTTTGAAGCAAAGTGTCCCTGTAGACAGCTCCCGTAGGGCATGCTCAGAGAACATATGAACCTACCGGTCACACCTGCAATTCCAGCCCACACATTAATTGTAAACTGATGCTGGTATCTAGCCTGTATTGTACCATGCGGATTCCAATCAGCCCACAAATGTTGGTTGTGTAAATTTGTTATTCCATCTCTTACAAACAACGGGTCAGCTGTTTGTGCAATAAATCATCAGCAAAAGTTCTCACATGGTGAGTGATCAGAGGACGAAAGACACTACACATGTTGCAAATGATACGTATACAGGAGCTGCTCTTGAAATCCCCTTCATGCAGTACTATGAGACGTATGTTCATGCTAGGGCCACTTGACTTGTGCTGATACATGGAGTGTCTCTGACAGCCTGAAGAATGTCTTCTTCATGGTCAAATGTATGAGCGGATCTCAGTCTTCCTCGATCCATAGTTTGTGGTGCTACAGATCCTGTTTCAGCAATGATATACAGCAGCAAAGGTTGAATTAAACAGCTACCATCAGTTTGGAAATGCAATCAGATACAGCCATGCAGCCTCACATCCATTACCATTTGTAAAAATCATATCTGCCTGCTCACGATATGAATATAATGCCATTGTTAAACGGAACACTTCTCAGTTAACTCACTACTACACACGTTAAATGTTGAAGGCAGACTAGCGTGCACAAATGTACACGAATGACAAATGTAACCTAGTCTACATACAATAGAGATCCATCTACTGTAAACTTTCATTAGACTTAATAACTTAAAAATGAAGAATTTATGAACATATGTTTATATAGATTTTTGATACACCCTGTACATTTGTATTGTGTGTACATATATATATATATTACTGGGCTCTCCTGTCAATTTCAGAGTAGGAGTGTCAAGCAACTCAGTTCCTAGAAACCAACAACCAGACCACCTTCACAAATCATTTGATTATATTGGTGAAGGTTTTGTGTAGAACCAACCATACTTTTTGAAGGGCCAAGACCTGGCATACCATGTGTCACAAGGTCCCCAACAACCCTCTACAGGTTTTTGAATTCAGAGTTGTCCTTCTCTTATACCATACAAGGCTACAAAACTCAGTCTGTCCTGTTATTTACCCACAGATCGGGGGGAGAAGAAGAGGATTCATACCTTTCCCAAGGATATTAACACGTAAGGGAATGTAAAGGATTCAAGCGAAATTCGAACTTGGCTCTCCGATTCCTTAATCCAGGCTGCTATCCATTACTCCACTGTCTCTCCTTATATATATATATATATATATATATATATATATATATATATATATATATATATATATATATATTTGTTGTATTCTGTGTGTATATATATATATATATATATATATATTGTCATAAACTTTTTTACTCTGGTGTTTCTGTTTGCATAATTAATAACTGTAAAGAATTTATAGGACAAGCAAATGTCAGAAGAATGAATTTGAAAATACCCTTCGGTGAAGATACATGCATTAGGCAACAGAAATAAAACTTTGAACGGAATCAAAAACAGATGAGTTTCGAAAGAAAACTTGTTAAGCCACCTGCTAAAGCTCAGGAAAGCATGTGTTAAAAGACGTGTAACAAGTAAAGAACTGCAGTAGATCATACAAGAGTAGGAAATGTAATTTTGAAATATTTCAGAACACATTTCCAGGCACAAATATGTGAATCAATTTTACAAGCAGTGTGTGAATAACAACATGCAAAATTAATGCAAATTCATGAATACCTGTCAAGATTTTTACTGCTCTTGGGAATATTTCTATAAAGATTTCTAAAGTCCACAGGCAAGCATTTACCAGAGCAGACTCAGGATTACAAGAGGATTTATAATGGACCAAAAAATGAATTATTTGGAGAATATGCCTTGAAAAAAAGCATTTCCATGATTATGTTAATATAAGCAAAGCATTAAAAATTAAATTACTGGGATTTAATAATTTGTTAATCATTTCACCCAAAGCAAGGCAATAAAGCCATTAAGACACTAAGGGTTACTGAGTGTGAAAGAATATGAGGAAAACTACTATCAAGGAGATAAAAAGGACAACAAAAGAATAAGAATTAAGACATTGGATTTCAATTTTTTAAGATCAAAGTTGACTGGGAAGCAAGAAGTCAGATAAGAGTTCCACAAATGAGAAGTGGAATAGAAGAAACACTTAGCACAGAACTTATGGTTACATTTAGCAATTTCAACTGTTAAATTATGAGACCTTGACACCAATCTAGTGCTGTGCGTAAATATATAAAATGCACAGGAAAACTATGTTTTGGCAGTGGTAAAGGGACTGAATCTGAGATGCCAGTTCAGGACCAATAACATTGCAGATTCTTCTTTGGATTTTATCAAGAATCTCTAAATATATAGCAGGAGCACAAGACCAGATGTAGCAGAAATATTCAAAGCATGTATGAATGGTAGATTTATAAATATGTAAGATAGATTCTGGCAAGAAAAATTGTCTAGCACAACACAGTGAACCAACTTTTTTAGCTGCAAACTTAGCAATTGATTCAAAAACGTTTCTCTCAGATGATTAAGCGGATTATAAGCAACTTCATAGTGATGGTTCCAATCCAATGCCCATCGTGATTGGTAGAGATTCCACTGATTTAACAATTGATTCAATATACTCTTTCTACATCATGTCAGCTGAAAACATTAATCCAAGAAGGCCTAATGAGTGACTCTCCTGGAGGTTAGCATCAGCCATGCTGATGAAAGATAAAAAGGTTTCTCTCAGATGATTAAAGAGGGCAGTTTTATTTTTGAGGAGTTAAAATTAACAAGCCAATCCTGACCCCATTCAACAAGAGATTGTAGGTCATTTTTGACATCGATTCCAATATGATCTTATTGAACCAATTAGACAGGAATAAATTTCTGAAGTCTACGTACCATAGCAAAGTGTTCATCAGAACAATTGCCCTTGGAAGTGTTTATAGAAAAGGCACAGGGAAGTTATGTTATGGTGGTGGTAAAGCGACTGAATCTATAATTCCAGGTCAGGACCAATAACATTGGAGGTTTTTTTTTGTATTTTATCAAGAATTTCTTAATATATAGCAGGAGCACCAGACTAGATGTGGCAGTAATATTCAAATCAAGGATGAATGGTAAAATTATAGATATGTAAAATTCTGACAAGAAAAATTGTCTAGCACAACATAGTGAACCAACTTTCTTAGCTGCAGACTTAGTAATTGATTCAATATACTCTTTCCACTTCATGTCAGCTGAAAATGTTAGTCCGAGTCTGGAGGTTAGCATCAGCCATGCTGATGAAGGGTAAAAAAGGTTCTTTCATACAATTAAAAGAGATTAATAAAGGATTATTTTCAAAAATAAATTGGCCAGCCAAGCATAGCATACTGACAACTGAATCTAATAATATCATTTGCCCATAAAGGAGTGTATGCTATTGGATCCACCTGAATAAGATGATAGCATCTCTGTAGCAATATATGTTATTTTCCAACAATTGCTTATTAAATGTTGATGCCATGGCAA
Source organism: Acanthosepion esculentum (assembly GCA_964036315.1). NCBI lineage: Eukaryota > Metazoa > Mollusca > Cephalopoda > Sepiida > Sepiidae > Acanthosepion > Acanthosepion esculentum. Next base: position 9,966,864 of record OZ038483.1, read on the forward strand.
TAGATTTATATACATCCACGATGCTGTGCAAATTATTTTTAACTGATAAAAAAATTACAGGAAAAGAAAAGAAAATATAGTTCTGGAAATGAATCAGATATTGACAATCATGGCACTAGGCTAACTATATGTATTTTTTACTAATATGCAGCCTATAAAAGGGCCAAGAGCCACTCAAGATAGAGGGTTACTGCAGGCAGGTTTTGTAGAGCAGTAAGAATTATGGGAACAGTTTATGTGGATATATGTGAATAATAATGGTTAACTGTAGACTTGAAGACGTTAAGATTCTACAGGTTGGACAAGCATCCTCCAAGGATTCTGTTCCCTTCATATACATGGCATATGTTAGGTCTTACCTAGGAGAGTTGGGGGGGGGAACTAAGGAGTGTAGCTCATCTTAATATTTTCTGTGGAAATAGCAATAGAAGAGAGAGAGAGGCTTGCAACATTTCATTTATGGAAAACAGGTTGTAAGGTAGAAGCCAACTCATCACCCACAAGGCTGCATAGACATTTTTGGACTCGAGATTGGAAAGTGAAAACTAGGCAGCTCTAACCCAGATATGGTAGCAGCAATCCATTTTTGGCTTGATCTGGCATTTGTAAACGTAGAGCAAAGCAGGAGAAGGCAGGTTCTTACTGGTGTGCTACATTTAGCTACATGCTAGCATCTTTAGCAATGGACTGTATATATGAGTTCATCTTGGAGCTGTTTAAGGCAAGATATTTAAGGCAAGGGGCCATTTTGAGAAAAATCTATTCATTGTGATAGACAGCAATTCAGGGTGTCTTGGATAAGACAATAAACTACATCTGACAGCAAGGCTTTTGATCAGGAGGTTTTGAGGAGCATGGAACCATCTCTTAATTGCTGGTGTTCAACATCAGACATCCCATCACCAAGCTGACCGCAAGCAGGCTAGATCAAGCCCTGATTCCCCCTCTTCAATCAAATGCTAACAGAGACCCTGGCCCTTACCCTAAATTGGATGAAAGTAGAACTCATTTTCTGTGCACTTGATTAGATGTTTGTAAAAACCAATCCACTGCTCGGACTGAATTTTTAAATGGGCCATAGAGGGACTGGCTCCATTTATTTTTATCGGATGGATTGCAGCATCAGTAGATAATCAAGGATAAATTACTAGAAATTATCCAGAAACTCTTCCAGTAGAATAATTTTTGAGAATAAAAAAAAGAATATGAGAAGAACTTAAGAAGGTCAAAAAACCAAACTAGAATTTAAACCTAAACAAATTAAACAACATATGAGGAACAATTTCAGGAAAAGAAAAAACATTATTTAGTTTAAACTCCCTGTTAACTTAGAGGTAAAATGTAAAATAGGTATTTTTCAACTTGCTTACTAAACACTTCCCCCAAAAATTCAGAATTGCATAAGATAAATAAAAAGACAGTTAAATTAAGCTACAACTGCACAGTAGTAACTTAGAAACAATAATAAATAGAAAAAATGCCCAAAATCTCAAAGCTAATGTGTAGCAAAATAATACTAGTAATTTATGCAACTGAAGAAATAAGAATAGATGTCCATTAAATGGAGCTTGTAAAACAGAAGCCATAATTTATAAAGCAGAAGTAGCAGATATTAATGGCCAAAATAAAATGTACATAGGGTGTACGGAAGATACTTTTAAAGATAGATGGTACAAAAATAGGTTGTCATTAAAACTAGCAAATCTTAGATACTCTACCAAACTAGCTAACCATGTGTGGAATTTAAAAGAAGAAAAACAACAGAGATCTGTCTGTAAGGTGGAAAATTTTAAAAAAGCAAAAACTTACAAAAATCACAACAATATTTGCAACCTCTGCCAACAGAAAAAATTAGTTAATATGATATTTCCGGATCCCAAAAACATTTTAAACCAGAGATCATTGCTTCTATATCAGAAAATTTGAGGTGGGATATAAAAAAAGTAATTAAACCTTCCATCATCATCATCATCATCATCATCATCACTACTACTACTACTACTACTACTACTACTACTACTACTACTACTACTACTACTACTACTACAACAACAACAACAACAACAGCAACAGCAACATTATTCTTCTTCTTCTTCTTCTTCTTCTTCTTCTTCTTCTTCTTCTTCTTCTTCTTCTTCTTTCATGACATCCCCCTCCTCCCTTTCTTTTGTGCCCAATGTCATGCATTTATTTATTTTTGAAAATAATAATGTAGTGTTCTTTAGTTTTAAAAAAAAATAAAACAGCATTACGTGGTCATTTGATAAAAACTGCCAGAGGATACAAGATTGAAACCAAGGTAGTGGATTAAACTGTCCTCCTGATTTTTAAAGTGATATATATATATATATATATATATATATATATATATATATATATATATATTAGCGTTATTAATTTTTTGTAATCCCATGTTGCTGTGTAATGTTGTTGTTTTTTGTAATCCCATGTTGATGAACTTTTGTTCAAAAGTAATGAAAAAGTAGTAATTATTTTAGTTCTGGAAAAAAACTAAAAATTTTACCATATACACAATAAGGTTAAAAAAATCAAAATATTTCAGAGGCTTTATTTTTCAATTTTCTAATAATGTCACTGGATAATACTTATATATTTTTAATGCATTTAATAGTTTATAGCTATAGCATAACACACAAAGTTACAATTAAACAAAAAGCTGTTCTAAATGGTTCCAGAAAGTCATAGTACTACTATACTTATATACAATCTTAGAAATTTTGTGTTGGGGTTGACAGTTTTTTTAACAATAAAATAAATCAAATCCTTTTTCATCACTTTTTAACAAAAGTTCATCAAATTAGGATACAAGAAATCAAATATTTTATAAAAAGTCAAAAAGTAATAATCCTAATATATATATATATATATATATATATATATATATTAATATATTTTCTGTTTATACGTTATTTTTATTGATACAAATATATAAGTAAATTCTCTGTTTATAATAAACAGTATTAACAACATTTACCAGCCTGAATATCTGAGAAATTTCAATGAAAATATCCTCCAACAGGAATCAAACCTGTATCCTACACAGAACCATCATATAGCCTGACCTGCTATACGATTTAGCTACAGATGAAGTGTCTGATTAGCAAATCAAATTCCTCTGAAGCTAAATGGTATAGCACATCAGGCTATATGACAATTCTGTGTAGGATACAGGTTCGATTCCTGTCGGGGAACATATTTTCTATGAAATTTCTCGAACATTCAGGCTAGTAAATGTTGTTAATATTGTTTATTATAAACAGAGCATTTACTTAAATATTTGTATCTTATAAAAATAATGTATAAACAGAAAATATAATAAATAACTGTCAGACTTAGTAAATTTCATTATATATATATATATAATTCAAAAGAAAATATGCAGGACGATGTTGTCTTTAACATTCAACACAACATGTTTAAAAGATATGTACATATATACATATGAAATATAAAAATGGACACTGAGGTCAACACCCAGCAGCGACAGTCTATTTCATGCTAAAACACAATCTTCCGGCCATCCTGTCTATATTGTATATTTAGATAGTAATCCTTCTTTTAAATATGGTCGATTGCATAGATAAGGAACATATTTTTTATTCAGTTTTTCTTGTATCAGAAAAAAAGCAAATCTATCAGAAATATATGGTCTTTAATCAAACTTGTATTAATGAAGGGCTTTTGCCAAAATACACATTATATTTCTATATACCCACACAGGGCCATATCATTTTTCTCCTCATTTATTATTACAAACACATACACATGTCACTATATTTACATAAAAAGATCTATCAATACCTCACTAATAAAAGCAGTAAATCCCCATGTTTTAAGGCCTATTTCTGGTTACACTCAAGTGGCACTTCCCTACCCATATCCCAATGAGACTCCACTTGCTCAATATATATTGTAATAAATTTGGAAAGTTATAAACAAAAAGAACAATGCAGAATTACACAGGCTGTCCAAATAAGGTTATTCAACAAACGACAAGGCTAGCCACTTTGTAACACAACGGATAAGAATATTTACTCAATTTTGCTGTGAATGGGATATACTCATTCATTTTCAGAAACTAAAGTTAAGTACACTGTGCAACATACATATATATATATATATATATATATATATATATATATATATATATATATATATATATATATATATATATATATATATATATATATATATATATATATATATATATAGGCACGGTGGAGTAATGGATGACGGCTTGGATTGAGGAATCGGAGAGCCGAGTTCGAATTCCAGTCGAATCCATTACATTCACTTACGTGCTAACACCCTTGGGAAAGGTGTGAATCCTCTTCTTCTCCCTCCAACTGTGGGTAAATAGCAGGACAGACTTGGTTCTATAGCCTTGGACGGCAACTGGTCTAGGAGAAGGACAACTCTTAATTCAAAACCTGCGGAGGGTCGTTTGGGGACCTTGTGGCATTCGTTGCACCAGGTCCCTGTATTCGTCCCTCCAAAAAGTGTGGATGGCCCTACACAAAGCCTTCATCACTATAATCAAATCTTGTGTGTGTGTCCGGCTTTCAGTTTCTGGGAACTGATCTGTCTGGCCCTCATACATCGAGTTCGACAGGAGAGTCCATCATATATATATATATATATATATATATATATATATATTTTGCACAGTGTACTTAACTTTGTATATATATATATATATATATATATATATATATATATATATATATATATATATATATATATATATATATATATTGGGCAAGTGACTGAGTGGTTAGAATATTCGCTTTCTAACCATGAGAACCCGGTTCAAATCTCACCACAGTCGATTTGTCAGGAAGGAAACTTCCTGATGTTATTGGTCTGGAGGGGGACAATCCCAGCATGCAGAACATTTGGAAAGTGCATGAAAACCATACCGTGGGTTGACCCAAGCATTGTGAGTGAAATTGGGTAGACAAAACACTTGGGGGATTGTCGATAGCTGTGCTAGCATGAAAGTCACAAGTCATCATGGCCAAGGGTTTCAGTGTGATGGCCTTGTTCAGATTGTTGATCACACTTGATATCACGCTCTCACCAAAAAACTGTAACTAAGGTCTGCTCAGCATAGTTGCAGTATAAAACACAGGTGGGCTCTGCGGGTGTTGAACAAACGCAAATATGCCTGAGTGAGTTTCTGTAATAGGGATTGGCTAGCCACCCTAAAAGATGGGTATCCTCGAATACAAATGGCCAGCTACTTATTTATATATATATACACATAGACCAAGAAAGAGTGAGAGAATTTGTGTTTTTTGGTATATTTATTGATAAAAATAATAAAGATTGTGTTTTGTCAAAAAAACAAAGTATTTATGGAAAATAAAATTTTTAAGGCAAAATGTCTTAGTATATATAGTACTTCATATCAAGAACATTAATATTAACAAACAAAATTAAATGTTCATTTATTTTGTTCCTTTGCAGAAATGAAATCTACTTGTCAGGAGATTTGATAGTAAAATTGAATTATTAATTTTTTTAAAGTTTTATCAAATTTTTTTAGATTTTAATCTCATTAAGAATTAGTTTTAAAAAATTCATCTTTACATTCGTGATGTATGGATGCAATCACCATGAAAATCTGAACAGTGACAAGATAAGTCAGCATTATATTTTATGCATTGCTATGAAATTAAAAATATATCATAAAGATGCACTGAGGTGTGCCGATAGCGATGTGCCCTGGTTTCATTGAGAGATTCAAGTTTTGCAAATCATACTTGCTCCACTTGTAACCCAACCTTTTTCTGCCTTGATCACAACACTATGAAAAGACATGATCAATGCGACAGTTTTTTTTTTAAGTATATCACCCCGAGCAAGGTGGGAGTGCCACTAGCACACAAAGGATTACAGAGAGTGAGAGTAAGAGTAAAGAGAAGTGTTCGGGGAAAGGATAAGGAGAAGAATAGGGATCAAGATCAAGGCAATTGAGATTACATTTAAATATTTGGAGATTATAGCTATCAGGGAAGCAAGTAAGAGGAAGGGAGTTCCACAGATGGGAAGTGCGAGATAAGAAGCTGTTGGAATAGAAGACACGGATACATTTAACTGTTTCGACAGTGAAAGTGTGAGACCAAGATGCCAACCTAGTAGCATGCTTAAACTCATGCAGTTTGGGTACAAGTGAATAGCTCGTCAGTGCAGTTGCCATGAAAATATTTGTAGAAAAGACAGAGGGAAACCACAGTACATTTGTGAGAAAGTAACTGTAGATGAGATGCCAGATCAGGACCTATCACATTGCATATCCATCTCTGAATTTTATCAAGAACCTTGAGATGAACAGTGGGGGCACCAGACCATATACAACAGTATTCAATGCAAGGACAAATGGTAGATTTGTATATTTGACGGATGGACTCAGGCGAGAGAAACTTTCTGGCACGACACAGAGAACCAACGTTCCTTGCGGTAGATGAAGCTATTGACTCAATGCAGTTGTTCTACCTCAGGTCATTAGAAAGCCTGAAACCATGCAGGCACAGAGAGGCACACCCTTGTGGAGTTGGGCATCAGCCATTCTAATAGGAGGCAGGGAGAGTTCTCTATGGTGGGTAAATGAAAGCAGTTTCGTTTTGGAGGTATTAAAGTTTACAAGCCATTTTGAACAGTTGTACTATGCGGTGCCAATCAAGTCACTCGACATGTGCTCAGTCGTTTTTTTTATTAGGCACATTCTCCCTTAAACACAATTTTCCTGCCAAATGTTTCAATTGTTACTGACACCCGACAATAAGTCACTGTATTATTCAATGCTATAAAAACAGACATATTGAAAAATAAAAATAGAAAATGTGAAGTAGAAAGTAAACAAAAGGAAATGTAAACACAATAAATAGCAATATCAAAAATAATTATAAGAAAAAAGCTGATGAGTTTTTATTCCCATCTCATCAGAGATTTGATCAAGAAATTAAAAATGCTCTGCACAATAACTAAAAGAAAGGGTGGGGATATGAAAATAAGAAACACATATCAATAATATACTTTAAAAATCCAGAGATCAGTTGAATCCATTACCTTGGTTTCAACCTTATGGTATCCTCAGGCGATTTTTATCAAATGACCTCTTAACGCTTTATTTTTGAAAAAAAACTAATGAACGCTATATTATTATTTTAAAAAATAATTGGATATTGGGTGTAATAGAAAGGGAGGAGGAGAATGTAAAGAAGAAAGGAGAAGAAGAAGAAGAAGGAAAAGGAGGAGGAAGAGAAGAAAAGCAAGGGTATTATAAATGTATCGGTGGGGGGGAGGGTAATTGAACTGTACATTAATTTTTTTTTATCCAGCCTCATATGTGCTTAAGAAGAATTTTCTAATATGTACGCAAGGACTCAAGACTTCGGATTACATATTAGAAAATTTCTCTTAAGCACATATGAGGCTGGATAAAAAAAGTAATGTACATTTCAATTACCCCCCCCCACCAATACATTTTTAATACCCTTGCTTTTCTTCTCTTCCCCCTTCTTTTTCTTCTTCTTCATCTTTTCATTCCTTCTTCATATCTTCCTCCTCCCTATCTATTACACCCAACACCATTTATTTATTTCTGAAAACAATAATATAGCATTCATTAGGTTTGTAAAAAAAAAAAAGCATTAAGAGGTCATTTGATAAAAATCGCCTGAGGATACTGTAAGGTTGAAACCAAGGTAATGGATTCAACTGATCTCCTGATTTTTAAAGTTAAAAGCTCGACATGTTATTTTTACTTTTATTTTATTTTTTCATATGTGTATTGAGCACTTTTAATATTACTGTTTCCTAGTTTTATTCAATTCTGACCATTAACCTTTTATATATATATATATATATATATATGTATGTATATATATGATATTCATTGTATTATCTTAATTTTCCACTTGATATTCTGGGATAGAAAAATAAGCTGGCGGAGAATACACATTAATTATGATTTCGTAAAATAATAAGTAAAAATATATAAATTAACCTAATTGGCCGGTGTTGTATTTATAATTATATAATAAATAAAAAACAAATGGAAAACTGTTCTTTACCAATGTGTTTCATTCCATGAGAAACTTTATTAAGGTAAATATGGAGATTTGAATTTGTAACATGTATTTAGTAAAGGGGAAGAAAAATATCATTAAGTTCAAATTTAAAAGAACGCTCTAAAATATTCTTAAAGCTAGGTAAGAAAAGGTAAACTGTTGAGGAGATTAGTTGATGTAATTTATTGGCTAATGTTTTTGCTGTTGAATTTTTATTTATTTATATATTTATTTATGTGTGTTATGCACACAAATATTGCTCTACTTGATATTGAGCACTCTTTTAAGAATAGTGTTTTTGGTTATCACAATTTTATTCCATCAGTACCAATCCTGTTTTTGGGTATTTATTTATTTATAAATGTAATTATTATAAAAAATAACCATAATTATAAGTCAAAAGATATTTGTTAGATGAAAGTAATTTTGATACTAATTCTCGGTGCATGACCAATTGGATCCATTTTACAATATCAATAAGTCCATAAACTAATGATAAAAACAGCTCTTATTTTATGTCACAAATGTTGGTTTTTCAGTATATTCTCATTTACTTACATTATTCGGACTGTTATCCTCATTTTCATTGCCATATTCACAAGGACACATGGCCCAGTGGATAAAGATGTTGGTTAGATCCAGTGACTAGCTTCTAGTGATATAATGGTTGTCTATATCCCTAAGATGAGGTATTATGATTATTTGCATTATTTACATTATTTGGACTGTTATCCTCATTTTCATTGCCATATTCACAAGGACACATGGCCCAGTGGATAAAGATGTTGGTTAGATCCAGTGACTAGTTTCTAGTGATATAATGACTGTCTATATCTCTGAGATGAGGTATTATGATTACTTGCATTATTTGGACTGTTATCCTCATCTTCATTACCATATTCACAATGTTTCAAGATCATATGTCCCAGTGGATAAAGACTAGTTAGATCCAGAGACTAGGCCCAAAGAGTTGTGAGTTCAATACCAGGCCACAGCAGTGGTGAACCAAACCATGAGAGTTGAGTTAAAGGGAAATAACTGAGGCACCCAGAATAGGCATGGCACGTGGAACTATACAGAAGAGTTGCAGGTGATCCTGAAGTCGTCTGGAAGCTATGGTTGAAGCTAATGGCTATTTTATTGAATAATTTACTCTTTAGTATTTCAAGATATTTTTGTGTAATTTTGGTAAATATATCTGTTAAAATGAGATGTCAGTGTTATTTTCATTTTTGCATAATTTAGACGACAATTTATCTATCGCGTCCTGTATTGGTGAGAAGTTAGTTCCACTCAGACAGCTTCTCCCTAAGAATTGCTACTTGTAGAACCCTACATATCCTCATAATCTGCACTTATTTCCTCCTCTTAAAACAATTTCAGTTAGTCACCCCCTACCTTTTAGTGTCTCTTGGGCTTTGTACTGGGTGAATATTTAGTAAAAGAAAAATGTATGTGTATGTGTGTCAATTTATTAAATTGAACTGGCAAAGCTGCTCTCTTTGTTTTCATTGTACTTTCCAGTCTTTTATTCCATATTGTACTTTCCAGTCTTTTATTATGTTATTCAGTCTTTTATTCCATATTATTTGATGACTGCAATAAATACTTCAGACTTATCATTTCCAGTAAAATGTTTAAAACATCGAACATAATTATTACCAATAACTTGAGACCTCAAAAAGCCTGCTTATTTAAAAACAATTTATGATTTCACTTATTTTGTGGGAAGATGCAGAGTATTTTATTTTTCAGCATTCCTTGTTGCTACCAAATGGGACACAAGGTCATGGTTTAAAGAGGGTTTAATTAATGTGGAAAAATTGCCTCAAAATCAAAAAGTAACATTAATTTCTTATACTGTATATCTATTGCATCAAAGACACAGTTTTGACACAAGGCCGAAAGAGTGGTGGAGGTGAGTTTGGTCATAACTGACTATCCTAAAGTTAGCTAATATGATTTTCAACCCATTCATCATATCAAAATTTACTCATTCACCACAAGAACTCATTCATCACCATTCAATCCAACATGTACCACAATGCCGCATATTCATGGGGATCCTACTAAAACACCTATGACATAAAAATATCAAAATATATACAAATGTCTTTTTTTCTTTTTTCTTATAAAAATTGCTAAAAAATATATGACATGAAATAAGGAGTTGGTGGGTAAACCCAATAATGAAAATTAAATACAACAAAACCATTAATTTCTTATACTGGTCCCATAGGCACCACACATTTTCGCATATTAACTTGTCACTCAATTTTTCATGTTCAGATAGATTACTTTAGTTAATAGTAATCAAATGAAAATATTTCTTTAGAATATTCAGGCTTAGGGCCATATCACAATGAATCACCAGTTCAAATACAATCACTGGAGTTAAGCAAAATTAAGTCTGGTCAGTATCTAGATGGGTGACTGCTCAGGAATAACAGGTGGTATAAACTTGGATGTGCTTGTGGTATAAGCTTGCATGTGCAGGTGGTATAAGCTTGCGTGTGCAGGTGGTGTAATGGATAATGGCACAGAATGAGAAATCAGAAAACCGAGTTCAATTTCAACTTGCATTCATTATATTCACTTATTGAGAAATATCTCTGGAAAAGATATCTTGCCTCAATTAAATAGTAGGACTTGTATCTGAAAATAAAATTATCTCCAAAAAATTGTTAATACAATATTAATTTGCCAAAAAAAAATCTAACAATCTACAAATATATTTGTGGCTTAAATAACCTAGAAAAGGTTGATAAACCATAAAGAAAACAAATCAATCAGTCAATAAATTTAGAATGATCAGTGTTATATGATGAAGTCAAATATGTTGAAAATACCCAAATTAATCTTTAAAAATCATTTCTTAATCACTGTGGTTTCTATGAAATTTACACCCTTGTGCAAATTAATTGAAACAACTGCTTTCTTTTCCTTTCTTTCACCACTGGAGTGACAGTGTGTAATCAGTTTCTATTTTTTCCTCAGATTAAAAGTACTGCACAGCAATATAATCTATTTTCATGGTGTATGTTGAAATTTGTTTGACCTTGAAAAATATTGTGTCATCCATGATTGCATCAGATTTTCATCACACCCAGTCACTATTTTCTCAACTGTTGATTAGTTGTCCTACAGCCATTGTCTACAATGTACATTACTCCAAGGAAGTGTACGAGTATTGTAACACTGCATGAACACACTGGCAAGCCTTACCAGTGAGCAAATCAAAATATTATCTACTGGCTTTTCTGATTTATATCCAATCAAGAATCTGTGGTCAATCTGCAAGGAATGACTTCATACTAACATGTGCACTGGGTCATATTTCATTGAAAAAATACAAAAAAAGTAAATAATAATATAATTTCTCATTTTGTTTCAATTAATTTGCACAAGGGTGTATCTGAACAAAAAATGCATCTTATTTTCATGTGCAATTTACTACTTAAATATTATGAAAATGTTTAGTTCGAGCAACAAACTAGTTTTTTAAACACTTTAAAGAAAGTGATGATGTGTCTATTGTAGGACTGGAAAGGTGTAATCTACTAATTCTGGAGAACAAAAGAACTGTTCCAAACAAATACTGATTGCAGTTAGACCAACTGAAGACAGTAATTAACAAAAAAGTATTTTGAATTACTTACGTGAAACATTTTAGCATCTGGAAAATGCTACACTAAAAAATTATTATTGGTCAGTTTTCCTTCAACTAGTTTTCTTTCAAACAGATTTAAAACCTGCAGATTACCATTTATTCTGGTTCTTTACAGTTTTCCCTTAATCACAAATATGTGAAATCCCTTGAAGGAATTCTTTGCTAAGAAAGAAAAAAATGTTGTGTGAAGTTAGAATGATGAAATTGCTTGAAAGTTGGTTGAAGAACAAATTGGTAAATATCTTGTCCAATTCAGTTAACATTATTAACATTAATTTATTAATATTAAGTTAATTATTAAGTTAATAATATTAACAATATTAATAAATATAATAATATTAATAATAATTATAATAATAATAATAATTATAAAAATAATAATGTAATATAATATAATATATAATATATAATAAGCATATATAATAATATATATTATAATATATAATATATATAAGAATATATATAATAATATGTGATAATATATAATATATAATATAATATATAATATAATGTAATATAATATAATAATAATAATTATAAGTATAATAATAATAATATAATTAATAATAATAATTATAATAATAATAATTAATAATAATATTAATATTAATCAATATTAAGTTAATAATATTAACAAATTGGCAAATATCCAGTTCAATTAAGTTAACAATGAAAGTAAAGAAGACATTTATTTTTACTCAATAACGGGAAATTAATTTTTTTGATAGCTAATACCAAAGGGAAATTTTAATGTAATGTTTGGGTATCATAACTTTTATTTTTATTTACACAAGTGTCACTTGGAACTATTTCCAAACAACTGAAAATTCCCAGACCATCATAAGAATTTTAGTCTGCTGGGACTGTAGAGTTTTTTGTTAAAGTCAGCAAAAAGGTGAAAATATGAGAATTATAAAATGACAATGGGCCAGAATTGTTAAAAAAGTGCCAAAGCAATATAAAAACTCTGGAGAGTTTAGTAATCTACATGCACAAGAGACTAGAAGTTAACCATATAACGGTTCACTTAAAATTTTCAAATATTAGATTTGATAATAATTTAGGGAAAGTATATTACTTTTGTACAAAATAGAACTTTAACAGTTTCGGTACAAATGACCTACGGTAGGTGTGGCAAAACCCTAGAAAAATCTTGAAAACAGAATAACATTCCTACAGTAGAGCTAATGTTGGCAAAACGATGTGCTTCCAATGGTATTGACTCTCTTTAACAAGTTAAAGTAAAGAGAAAGAAATAAAACTGGGTAAAAATCATGGAAAAAAATCTAGTCTTCATCAAAACATTTGAAATTGAATCAGATAAATTGGGACTTTAAAAAAATTGTCCAGAGAACACTTCAAAATTTCTATCAATTTGGCTGAATTAGAATAAAATTAAATTTCATTAGTGGCCATCAAAGAAGCCCGATCTCAGCCCCATGTAAAAAATGTGAAAGTTCGCTCTAGAAAAGTAGCAAATCTCACTCAGTTAATGAAATTTACAAGGGAAAATAAAAATAACTCTAGAATTTTGTGAAAAGCTGGTTGTAAATTTTAAAAACCACTCAGTAGTTGTTAAAGTAGCAAGATAGAATGAAATTGAATATTTTAATTTTATGTTTGAAAGCATTTGACACACTTCTCTACGTTTAAATTATTGTCATTTTTGTTTTTATCTCAAGTTCATGCAGTACCAACACTCAAGGGCCACTCAAGTTAGAAGGTCATTGAGTGAAGATTATTATAAGGGAGCCAAAGACACGAAAGGAGGAATAAAGGGTGAATATTATGAAAATATGTAAAGTAGATTTCAGTTGACTCAAGACTTAAATAGGTAAAGATTGTAGTAATTAGTGAAGCATCCTCTCAGGAGACTGTTTCACAAAATAACAGTTAGTGTTGGTATTGTAGAATTTGATCAAAATCATATTTGGATTGTTTTCATTTAGACGTTGTATAGCAATCCATCCTGTTTAGTTTGTGTTTGTATATTTCACAAAACTTTTAAAATATAAATATAATGAAAATTATCATATTAATATAAACTTTTGATTGAAGATATATATAAATATATATATATATATATGTAAAATGTGTATGTATATAAATAAATATATATATATATATATATATTGTCATCCACAGACAGTTTCACTGTATCACAGCTCATCAGTGTGGCTAGATGTCCATTTGCCTCTAGCTAGGATCGAAACCCGGCTGCATTGGCGTCAGTCGGCACACGGCACGGATGAAGGTGAATTTAAGTGTATTTATTTTTGTTGTGCCCCTCTGTACTTATTAAATTTTACACGGGCTTTTTAAATGTCAGGGTGACATTAGAAGACTATGACTGCTGCTGACTTATGATCATGATGACAGGTCATAGGCTCCTGTGCTTAAATGTGTACATGCAGCTAGTTCCAGAAATTCTCTAGATATCTTAGCATTTTCTTTTAGGACATCTCGAGCATCAGGAATTGATCCTGACCCTTCCCCTCGCTTTCTGTTCAAGAGGGATTTCGGTATTCACTTATTTTTGTTTCTGACCAAAAGAAAAATATGCATAGTAGACAAATGTTAATATTTACCAATTTTCCTCACACTCTATTAAACCCTTTAATCTGCTGGAACATATACATTTAATATCTGATATCCAAAGATGAAGCACTATAATTCTATCCCAATAATAGAGTAATAATAATAATAATAGTAATAATAACAGTAATAATAATAATAATAAGTAAAGTACAATACATCGACTGAAGCTGCAAAATACTTAAAAAAGAAAACAAAAACAAATTAAGCTGACCAGATACAGAAACAATGGTAAGATAAACCGCTTCATGGCCAATGCTCTGCCTGTACCAAAAAAGCTGATGTAGGCAAACCCCATACCCATCAGTGGCTACGTAGTGCAGGGTTGAAAGCTGAAACTGAAGGAATTATCCTTGCTGCACAGGACCAATGCTTGTTAACTAGAAATTATCAAGCACACATACTAAAATATTGTGTTAGCCCAAAATGCAGGTTCTGCGATAATTACCCAGAAACAATTGATCATTTTGTATCAGGTTGCACGGTATTGGTACCCACTGAATATAAAACCTGGCATGACAGAGTTGAAGAATATCTGCACTGGAAAATCTACAACTTCTACGAGAAGGAAACTGAAAGAAATTGGTATGAACACCACCAAGACCTAGTTATGAAGATATGACCTGTTACAATTTTATGGGACTTTACAATGCACACAGACAGAACAATCAAAGCTGACCACCTAGACATTGTTATTAGAGACAAAAAATGTGCTTCCTTATTGATATGGCAGTCCCTACAGGCCACAATGTATCTTTGCAGGTCTTAAAAATCTATCAAAATACAAGGACCTTGAAATCTAAATCTCAAAAATGTAGTTCATGGGAACATCAGCAATTTGTTGTAGTTGGAGTCCTTGGATCTATTGGAAAAGATTCCAATAGACTCATTGATGGGAATCCTGGTAGCCCATGCTTTAAAGACGTACAGAAAATTGTTCTCATGAGTACAGCCTACACCTTATGAAGGGCTTTATCTATTTAAAATATGTTTGCCTTTTTTGTTTTTTTCTTTTTAATTGGTCAGTGGAAAATGTCATGATGCCATTTGTAACCTTAGGTCTGTGGGCAGGACCCAGAAAGAAATGTGTACACACCAGGAATCAATGGAAATAAAATAATAATAATAATAATGGTAATAATAGTAATAATAATAATAATAATAAATAATAAACGCTGATGTCGGAGTAAACGGACGTGTTTTTCATGGCTGTAAGAAAGCGATTTAAGGAAAGTATAGATTGCTTTTTTTTCTTTTTTTTTTTTTTAATCATACATTATATTTACTTGTTTATTAGTTTATGATATTTTAGTTTCATTTAAAGTATTTAATATATGTAATTTATAATTTTATTGTATATGTTTACCTATCTTTAGTCGTGGTATTCAATGATTTTTCTTCTTTTTTTTTCTCTTTCTAACTTTTTCTTTAAAAAAAAACAATCGTTCTTTCGCTAGTGAAATTCCTCGCTAAGAGTTATAAGAATATTTAATGTATTTTATTTATTTATTTGTTTAATTATATAGTAGTATGAATAATTTTAATTTATTTATATCTAAGAGTAACATTTATCTGCTGTTGTTTTTGCGAAAGTGGACGTAATTTTCGGAATTAGTGGAAAACATTTTTTTTTTTTTTTTTTTTAATGTTTATTTTGATTATCTTTGACTAGTAGCTCATTACCGCCGATTCTTTTTTTTTTAAATCTATTATTATTATTAGCTATATTGAAAGTTTCTTATATAACCTTTAGTGTGAATTACATTTTCCTATTTTTTTATTTGCTAAGTAACGTAATTTCAATTTTATTGTAAATGCGTTCCAGTTATACCGTTATTTTGTTTCGTTTTTACTTCTAGTCAATTTGTCTATTTTTATCGTTAAATTTTTTAAGCGACAAGAATAATAACAGCAACAATAGTAATAATAATAATATTAATAAAATTTTATTTTATACTTATGATAATTTAAATATATATATATATACACACACAGAGGTACATATATAAGAACAACATTTATAACAATAATTATTCTAATAATCTTATATTTCTTTATTTTATTTTATTAATAGTATTTAAAAGATATATATAGCATTTTATCGACACATTTAATTTCGAACTGTTTACTCCGACTTCCAGCAAAAAAAAAAAAAAAAAAAAATATCCCCTTAAAACGCAAATCTCTAACAATTTTAACGAATACGAATGAAATTTCATACCGGATCGGTCGTCTCCCGGGTCAACAAGGGCCGCGTCTCTCAGAGAGGAACCAGTCTGAGGACGAAAAATCTGTTACTGGAACAAACTCCTCCACGAACGAAGAGACACTAGGTCACCAAAACCGGATTATTGCCAACCTTGGACCAAGTGACTCAATACCAAATCGACTAATAAAAAGAAAACGAACTAAATGGACCCGCGAAGAGTATCGACAAGTCATGACATCTTTCTTCACTGCTCTCGAAACCCCAGCAAACACCACCAATCAAACTTACCAAATATGGAGAAGTATGGTGGGAAATGATATAAGACCTAACCTCAATCCAAACATGTTTTCTAATGTCCGTAGGGACATTATGCGAAACAACAGACTCTCAAAGACAGAAATAGATAGGATAAAATTAGATATAAGACAAAATACTATGATCCATCACTCAAAATGTAATGAGATGAATGTAGATATAAGTAGTGTGACAGAGGATGAGGTAAAGACTAAAACAAATGAAATACGAAATAACCTACCAGGAAATAAAATCAAAGACTCTATCTTAAACACAACCTGCAGTTCTCCAGACAATGTTTCTGAAGATGACTCCAGGTACATTATGTTAGAATTCCTTGAAAACCACAAAGCGGAAATCACCGAAGCGAAAAACCACGTAATCCAAGTACTCAGCAAAGTAACTTTCATACAGTTGTCAGAAAGAGACCAGCTACCCAAAATCCATATGACGAATTCCAACAAGCATATTGTGAAAATATACAACGCTGCTCTGGAAACACTGTTAACAGATAAACCACCGGGAAACATCACAAAAATTAACAACGTAATATACGCAACAGCTTTAGCAGCGACTCTGAAGCTTGGGATCAAGACAATAAATAAAGTTAACAGACGTAGAGAACCAGCTTGGAAAGCAAAATTGTTACGAGAAATAAAACAAATCAGATGTGAGCTTTCTATATTAGATGAGCTCACCAGAAACCCTAATATTTCCACGCGCAAGTGCAAAAAGATCCAGAGGAAACACAAAATTAAATCACTAATTGACATTCCACCAACCACGGAAATGCTGAAGCAGAAACTTCAGCTAAAAGCACAGAGAACAAGGCGATACGAAAAACGTTGTAGGTTCTATCGCCAAAATAAAATATTCCAAACGGACCTTAAGAAATTTTACAGGGAAATTGGAAAAAAAACTATACATGTCGAAAGGCCACCATCGATTGATACTGTACAGACATTTGGGGAAAATATTTGGAGCAGCTCGAAGGAATATAACCCAAAAGCTGAATGGATCCGGCGTGAAGAAGAACGAATGTTGGATACACCTCTGCAAGAATGGGAAAATATATCCACAGATGATGTTAGGCAAGCTCTAACGAAATCGCAAAAATGGAAATCCCCAGGAAATGACAAGGTTCCCAATTTCTGGCTTTATCATCTCTCGTCTATCCACAAAATACTTGCGGAAACATTATCAACGCTTGTAAATAATCCCAATAAAATCCCGGAATGGATTACTGAAGGTATTACATACCTCATACCAAAAACAAATGAAACAGATGACCCGAAAAATTATCGACCGATAACATGTCTCTCCACAACGTATAAGTTGATCACGTCTGTCATGACGAACCGTGCTTACTCCTTTTTAGAAACAAACAGCATTCTTCCACTGGAACAGAAGGGATGCAGGAGGGGTTCATATGGCTGCAAAGACCAATTACTAATAAATAAAATGATTCTGGAAAATTGCAGGAGCAGACGTAGAAATCTCAGTGCAGCGTGGATTGATTATCGTAAAGCTTTTGACAGTGTTCCACATTCTTGGATCCTTAAGACTTTGGAAATGTACAAAGTCTCACCTGTGGTATTAAATTTCCTTAAGCACAGCATGGGAATGTGGAACACCAAACTATACCTTAGTCACACCAGGGGCACTGCTATATCCAACCGACTAAATATCCGACGTGGAATCTTTCAAGGAGACTCTTTGTCTCCACTTCTGTTTTGTTTGTTCTTACTCCCCCTTACGCATGAACTGAACAACAGTAGCTATGGCTACAAAATAAATAACAACATATTCAATCACCTACTATACATGGATGATCTCAAACTCTTTGCCAAAGACGACAATGAGTTGAAGGGCCTACTTAATATTGTAAAATACTTTAGTGACGACATATGCATGAGCTTCGGATTAGATAAATGTGCTAAAGTAACATTTAAGAAAGGTAGAATTTTAGAAGCACCCTTAATAGATTTAGATTTTGTCACGAAGATTTGAGAATTGGAGCATGGTGAAGCTTATAAGTACCTAGGAATTAGTGAGGGAGATGGCATACAACACTCCCAAATGAAAGAGAAGGTAAGAAAGGAGTACTACAGGCGTGTACGCCTGGTACTAAATACCGAGCTAAACTCAAAAAACCGAATATCAGCTATAAACACCTTAGCTGTTCCTGTGGTGCAATACAGCTTCAATGTACTTAACTGGACCATAGCTGAAATTAAGCGAATGGACGCCAAAACGAGAAAGCTCCTCACTTGCTACCGCATGCATCATCCCAAAGCTGATATTGATCGCCTGTATGTGCCCAGATCCGAAGGAGGCAGAGGACTAGTTCAACTAGAACTATCCTACAAAAGTACAACAATTGGCCTCCAAAGATATTTGGAAAATACAGAAGACTGGATGATGGTATGTGTCAAGGAACATGAAAGTAGTAAGTGTCTCTACTCTGTAGTAAAGGAAGCCGAAAAATTCAAAAAAGAGCTTCAAATGGGCACAGAAATTCAAATACATCACTGTACACCGGCTGAAGCTGCAAAAAACTTAAAAAAGAATGCAAAGAGAAATGCGACCGACCAGATAAAGAAACAATGGCAAAATAAACCGCTCCATGGCCAATACTCTGCCCGTACCAAACAAGCAGACGTAGACATAAACCGCACCCATCAGTGGCTACGTAGTGCAGGGTTGAAAGGTGAAACTGAGGGTTTTATCATTGCTGCACAAGACCAATGCTTGTTAACTAGGAATTATCAAGCACATATACTAAAATACTGTGTTAGCCCAAGATGCAGATTCTGTGACAAATATCCAGAAACCATTGATCATCTTATATCAGGTTGCACGATATTGGCACCCACCGAATATAAAACCCGGCATGACAGAGTGGGCCAATATCTGCACTGGAAAATTTGCAACTCCTATGGGAAGGAAACTGGAAGAAATTGGTACGAACACCACCCTGACCCGGTTACGGAGATAGGACCTGTTACAATTCTATGGGACTACACAATACACACTGACAGAACAATCAAAGCCAACCGCCCAGACATTGTTATTAAAGACCACAAACAAAATAAGTGCCTCCTTATTGATATGGCAGTCCCTGCAGACTGCAATGTGTCTTTGAAGATATTCGAAAAACTGTCAAAATACAAGGACCTTGAAATAGAAATCTCAAAAATGTGGCACATGGGAACATCAACAATTCCTGTTGTAGTTGGAGCCCTTGGACTGGTTGGAAAAGATTCCAGTAGGCTGATTGAAGGGATCCCTGGAAGTCCATGCCTCAAAGAGATACAAAAAATTGTTCTGACAAGTACAGCCCACACTTTACGAAGGGCTTTATCTATGTAATTATTTTTTTTTTTTTTTGCAGTGGAAAGTGTCATGATGCCATTTCTAACCTTAGGTCCCTGGGCGGGACATGGAAAGAAATGTGTAAACGCCAGATATCAAAGGAAATAAAAATAATAATAATAATAATAATAATAATAATAATAATAATAATAATAATAATAATAAGCAAGATAAACTGCTCCATGGCCAATACTCTGCCCGTACCAAACAAGCTGACGTAGACAAAAACCGCACCCATCAGTGGCTACGTAGTGCAGGGTTGAAAGGTGAAACTGAAGGTTTTATTGCTGCACAAGACCAATGCTTGTTAACTAGGAATTATCAAGCATATATATTAAAATAATGTGTTAGCCCAAAATGCAGATTCTGTGAAAAATATCCAGAAACCATTGATCATCTTATATCAGGTTGACCGATATTGGCACCCACTGAATATAAAAGAGTGGGCCAATATCTGCACTGGAAGATCTATATAATTATTTTTTTATTTTATTTCTTTTTTTGCAGTGGAAAGTGTCATGATGCCATTTCTAACCTTAGGTCCCTGGGCGGGACCCAGAAAGAAATGTGTAAACGCCAGATATCAAAGGAAATAAAAATAATAATAATAATAATAGATTCCCAAAATGACTTCAACATCCACAAAGCATGGGATTGTGTGTAACAAACTTCACAAGATTTGGTACTTCAAACTTCCATCCTCCTTAAAAGTCAAAACCTTTCAAAACAACCAGTCCTAGTGTTTGGATTAGAAACTTGGACATTATCTGTTCGTCTTAAATGACGACTGGATGGAACATATACAAATCTACTTAGAAAAATCCAGAACATCAGTTGGAGATCCAACTGATTTATGGAGAACTGAGACGAATCCATCCTAAGCTCAAACAAAAACCATTACAGTTAGCTGGCCACTGCCACCAAGTGGACAGGGAAATCATCTGATCCTTACTCCCATAGCATCAAGAATTGAGCCCTAAAGACATGGAAATAATTACAATTTTCATCACAGTCGTTTAGATTTGAAAGGCACGCTGCGAATCAGTGTAATTTCTTGTCTTCAACAACTTTATAAACGAGCCTTCTTATTTGACCTCTAAACCTCCCTTTCCTGTCCTAATTTATGAAAGGGCTACAAGTCTTCAAAGCTCAGAAATTTGTGTGATGTTGACGACCCTAAAATGGAACTGCGCTCTTTTACTTGTCTCAGAGAACCTTTTTTACCTTCCGTGACTAATTCTACCCTCCAGGAGAGTGACTCATTGTGCATTTTAGAACTAAAGTTTTCTGCTGATACGAAGTGGAAAGAATACATTGAATCAACTGTTAAGTCTGCAACTATGAAAGTTGGTCCACTGTGTCATGCTAGAGAATTTTGCTTGCAAGAATCTAAGATATTTATATGTCTACCATTCATCCTTGCTTTTAATATCGCTGCCAAATCTGGTCTGGTGCTCTTGATACATATTTAGAGATTCTTCATAGAATCCAAAGAGTCTATAATGTTATTGGTCCTGATCTGGCATTTAGGCTACAGTCCCTACCCACTATCATAATGTAGCTTCTCTGTGACTTTTCTATAAATACTTTTATGGTAATTGTTCTGATGAACTTTCTGCTACAGCTACCATAATACCATGTAGAGACTTGAGGTATTATGGTGGCTGTAGTAAAAATGGTAAGCAAGAATGTGCTATTTTGGTGTAAGGAATACTGTGGTATGTTTGGGTCAGTAATCATGGCTAGCTAATTTTAAGATAAGACAGACTGAAGGCCAGCCTCCTTTCCCTATCCCCCGCTTTTGGCCTTGTGCCACATTTTTTGCATTAAAATTTGTGGAACTCTCTATATATTGGTATTTATTTCAAGTTTATTAGAAATATGTGCAAATGAAATAATGTAGAGTCATATTTCAATTTTTAAATTCCAATTAAAGATTGAAACATAACTCCAAATCATCTAACTTTCAAAAATTTGTGATGAAAAATAACTAAAGAGCACGATATGTAAAATTTATATATATAAATTTATTTCATATTTTATGCATGCTTCATTTTTGTATTTATTTTATATACCTTACATTGAGCACAATATCTGTAATGTCTACAAGTTTTGTTTTCTATACAGACAGCAACAGATAAATTGTCATATAAATTATGCAAAAATAAAAATAACGCTGACATCTCATTTTAACAGATGTATTTACCAAAATTATACAACAATATCTTGAAGTTATTTAATAAAATCGCCATTGGCTTCAACCACAGCCATCAGGTGACTTTACAATCTCTTGCATCTCTTCTGGATGGTTTCCTTGTTTAAGTTGGTGAATGCTCTGTAATCCTTGCCTTCAGTTCATCCTTGATGTTACAAGGTGTTTTGCTAGTCTCTTGATCAACTGTGCCCCACACATAATAATCAAGGAAGTTGCAGTCTGGGGAGTTAGGTAGCCAAATATAAGGGGTGATGTGGTTGCAGAAATTGTCTGACAGCCATGACTGGGTTTTCCTGCTTGTGTGGCAGAGTACAGAATCCTGTTGCCAGACGTGTTTTGATCCCGGCTTGAAGCAATCAAACATCTAGCCACACTGAGGAGCTGTGACAGAGTGAAACAGTCTGTCTGTGGATGACTATATATGCTCCCGGAAATCCGATTGAGCTCTCTAGGGAAAGGGGGTTTTAAAAACAGTAGCTCATACTACTATTAACCATTACTCTAGTATAGAGAAAAACATTAAAATTCCTTTGCGGCGATGGCCTAGGGGTAAGATATCTGACTGATGTCAAATCAGTTGGGTTTCTATCCCGGCTTTGAGCAATTGAACGTCTAGCCACACTGAGGAGCTGCGATACAGCAAAACAGTCTGTCTGTAGATGACTATATATATATATATATATATATATATATATTATATATTATAAATTAACCATATTTTTAATATATATATATTATAAATTAACCATATTTTTAAATCAGTTAATTTATAATATTTATGCTCTGTAAATTTACATTGAGCATTGTTTTGCTGGCCTTGTTCAAATTGTTGATCATGCTAGATAACACACTCTTTCTCAGAAACTGTAACTAAGGTCTGCTCAGCATAGTTGCAGTATAAACCACAGGTGGGCTCTGTGTGTGTTGAATAAGCACAAGTGTGCCTAGGCAAGTGTCTGCAATAGGGATTGAATAGCCGTCCTAGTAGACAGGTATCCTTGAATACGAGTGGCCAGCTATACATTATTATTATTATTATTATTATTATTATTATTATTATTATCCCTTACTTTACACAGTATAAAATTATTCTAGAGATTCCTACTTTATAGTTTTCTTTAACAAGTCACTTTGACATCTTACAGAGAGGATCTTTTGCAGGATGTTCGCACTTCCTAGTAATGCCTGATCTGCTGAGTTGGAAAGTGGGGCTTCATACCAAGCATTTCCAGGGTACTGTTCAAAGCTCTGGGAATGGGGACTTATGGTATTTAGAAAGGTTGTGTGCTTGTGTGCATTTTAGATGTGTGTGCGTGTTCCTATATGGTAAACAATTAAGAAGAAGCATACAAATACTTGGGTTTCTACCATAGACCGTTTATTCTTTTTATGGTGACAATAGTGAAACAATGTTCTTGTTGTAGCATACCTACAGACGATAATGAGTATGTCCCCATTCACAAAAATACAGTAGTAAATATGTTGGTCTGCAGTTGGAAATTCATTGTAGAATTCACTTCTACGCGCCACTGGCAAATCTTATATGTGTTGTTTTAGTTCTAAGTATTATCGTTCATTGCCGACCTTCGTGTGATTATTCTATTCAGTAACCTTCCCTAAGTTACAACAGTTCTCAATGCCACTTGAATATGCCTGTTTTCCTTTTGTTCCAGAAGTTAGGGTAAGTAAGTATAAGCATTGTATTAATGGTCGATCTCAAGTCAGCCTTGTGCAGAGTTGGAACAACAAAAGAAAGGTTTGTACCTACATTATCGTTGGAAGGTTTAAACATGGTTATTTGTCCAATTTCTTTTTCTTGATTTAAAAGTTATAGTATGTATACGCATCATATGAATGGTGAATCTCAAGTCAGCCTTACGCGGAGTTGAAATTGTAGACTCGTCCACGACAACCAGTTTACCCTCTGCTAGGAAATGCATTCTTCCTGTTACATTATTACCAATATCATACTTACAAATAATCAACAGGCATTCATTGGTTAATCACCGTCAATCTAGCTTGCTGATTGGTCAGTATCGACCAATCAGATCGCTCCCACGCGCACGATCAATTTTGGCGCAAATCCTTCTCGAAGCCAGTCACGTGATAAGACATGATATTTAAACCCAACACGTGTGATTCTTTCAGAGTAGCAGCAGAAGAATTCTTTGTTTCGACGCGGACTCTCGAACCTAACTTCTCTTCGTCACTCAACACCACTGCCAAAATGTGACTTTCAAGAACTCCCGTCTTGACTAACGCAGCCAGACGTTAAAGAACTTTGCAACATTTCACGCAAGTACAATCTCTGAACTCTTACCAACTTGTCCAATAGACAATCTCTAACATGCAACATACTCAATCTTCTAAATTGCATTTTTAATATCAACTCTTTCATTATGAGTCTAGATACAAATAATTACCTAATCAAAGGGACGCAACTCACTTTTCAGTTAACATTCATGTAATTTCAATACGTAATAAATTCAGTTGTTATGTTTTTAACTCTATATTCCTTTTTGTATTTCACCATTGCTAATAATTTCCACACCTTTCCTAACAAAAATAAATAATTGTGGGGAACAGCCTTTTCAACACGTAACTAACATGGTTAATCAAAACACACGCCATCTCACACAGGGCCCGTTTCCCTACAAAATAACCAAAAGAAGGTTTATACCTACTCTAGTAGTAGTATCCTATATTCACTATGTACAAGCAATGGACTCGCCCCAGTTAGCTATTTAACTTGTAACTCTTGTTTTCCTTTTTGTAGTTGAGTGTCGTTTAGTTGAATAAAGGTTAACATTTTCACTGTTGTCCTGAGCTCTGTTTACTCTTGCAATTACTATAATTTATTCAAATAAATGCGTAGATAAAATCTAGTATGGAAACAGCATGGAAGCCAAAATGCTTGGATGATGAACCTTGTTCACCAACAACTGCCAGAGACTACCGCCATTGGCGAACTATCCTACTAAACCTTATAGATGATTACCAGGAAAGAATACCTAACAAATATCGGGCTCTCTTGAGTTGTATAAGTTCCAGTGTATTTGAGTATATCGAAGGATGACTTCGACGTGACTATAAGAAAATTGGACGCTTTATTTAATAAAACGCCCAACGAAGTGTTCGCAAGGCACCTGTTGGCCACAAGACGACAGAAGATGGGAGAGTCTCTCAACGAATTTTTCAGAGAACTAGGAAAGCTGAAAAGAAACTGCATTTCAAATACCGTACTGCTGAGGAACGCGGTAATAAAGCTATAAGAGCTGCCGTCATTTCAGGCTTAATTTTGCATTCCATGTGGCAGCGTCTCTTAGAAAATAAAACCCTAGATCTACAAACAGCTTACACTCAAGTGTCTACACTGGACTTAGCACAAAGAAATAATGACATATACTGCCCCAGAAGCACAAATGGCAACGATAGTCGACTCTGACCCTCCACCCCACCAAAAGTATGTGATGAATTTCCAGTCGAACCAGCAGTAGCCACGACTTATTAAGCCAAAGGTCAATGCTTTTTTGTGGATTTGCCTACCATTCGCGGGACCGCTGTCCTGCTCGTAGAGCTACTTGTAAAAATGCTCAAAGAAAGGACACTACGCTCGTGCATCTCGGTCCAAATCTTTGTTAGCAGCAGTGGCTGGTTCTCATACACTGACCACGCTTGCTAAAGTACCACGGGAGCTATATCCCGCTGCAATACATGTAGTGGTTAATAAAAAAAGACAAAGTGCTCTACTCGATTCCTATAGCACTGATAGTCATATCAGCGAAAGAGTCGTGCGAGAACTGAACTTGGAAGTCCACCGACCAGTAAAGATATCACCAGAAAACTTTAAACACTAACTCAAGAGGCTATATAGCTTCAAATCTAACCCTTTGCCTTAACGGTCAGTCGTATGTTACCACCCGTCTAGGCGTTTTAAAAGATTTATGTTTTGACGTGATACTTGGTCAGGATTTTCTGCGTCAGCATCAGAAAACGACGTTCAAATACGGTGGGCCCCTGCCCGAATTAACTGTGGACAGTAGTCATCAGGTTTGTGCATTAAACGCGGCGGAGATAGAAAACCCTTCACTATTTTCCAATTTATCACCAAACTTTAACTCATTGCCGTCAAGTCGAAACACTTTAACAAAGAGGATCAGTCCTTCACCCATAAAGAAATTCGGAACCTGCTTTCTGAAGGCATAATCGAAGAAAGTGTTTCTTCATGGCGATCCCAGCTGGTGGTGGTAAAGGACCCCACTCACTGTCATAAAAAACAAATGTACGTAGATTACTCGCAAGCGATGAATCTGTATACAGAACAAGATGCTTATCCTCTACCAAGAATTGATAAAATGATCACTGACCTTGCTAGATGCAGCGTTTTTTCTACATTCGACCTCAAAAGTGCCTATCACCAGATACCGCTTAAAGTATCGGATAGAAAAAAAACACTGCTTTTGAGGCGAATGGTCGCTTGTTCCAGTTCTGCAGAATTCCGTTTGGGGTCAAAAAGGGGGCTGCTTCGTTCCAGAGAGCTATGCACAAAATAATAAAGAAAGAAAATATACGCGGCGCTTTCCCTTAGATTGATGACATTACTATTGCTGAACAAACGGAACACGACCAAAATGTGAAAAGGTTCCTGGAGGCGAAAGCCAAAATTACCCTCAATAAATCGAAATCTGTGACTTCGGTACCTTCCATCAATGTTTTAGGATACCATGTCGGTGGTGGAATCATTAAGCCTGACCCAGAAATACTTCGCCCCTTAAAACTACCACCTCCAGAAAACTCGAAATCAGTTTAAAAAAAAAAAGGCGTTGGGCATGTTCGTGTATTATGCGAAACGAATACATAATTTTTCTTATAAAATTCAACCTTTAGTAAAAAATTTAAAAAATCCCAGTTGAGAAAAAAACATTCGAAGCTTTTGATCAATTAAAAAAAGAACTGATGGAGGCCGCATTAAAACCAATGGACGAAAGTTTACCTTTCGAGGTGGAATGTGGCGCGTCAGATGTGGCTATTTCCGCAGCCCTTAACCAAAGTGGACGCCCAGTAGCGTTTATGTCAAAAACATTAAAGGGAAGTGAATCAAAGTATCACAAAATAATAGAAGGAGGCCATTGCAATTATTGAGGCGGTTCGGAATTGGAGTTACTATTTGTCATGGCAACATTTTACCCTCATTACTGATCAGAGATTGGTGGCCTTCATGTTTACCAACGAAAAACGTACTAAAATTAAGAATGCCAGGATTCAAGAATGGGAGTTAGAACTTTCAGCCTTCGGCTACATGATAAAATACAAGGAGAACGTAGGAGAACTTTCAGCCTTCGACTACACGATAAAATACAAGGAGAACTTAGAACTTTCAGCCTTCGACTACACGATAAAATGGCAAGGAGAACGTAGTTCCCGATGTACTTAGTCGAACTTACGCTTGTTCAACCATTACTAGTTCTACCCTTACCGACATTCACAATGGTCTATGCCACCCAGGAGTTACTAGACTCTTACATTTTGTTATAGGGAAAAATCTTTCTTTTTCTACGAAGAAGACAAAAAGGTTGTGTGCTCCTTGCAGAATCTGTGCAAAAATTAAACCTCGTTTCTATAACTTGCCAGAAGACACTCTTATCAAGGCGATCAGACTCATGGAACGACTAAGTATTGAATTTAAGGGACCCATATCTTCTGCCAGACGCAACACATATTTACTGGTAGTAATTGACGAATACTCACGGTTTCCATGCGTTTTCCCATGTCCAAATATGCACACTACCTCAGTAATCAAATCTTTGAATCTTTAGTTCAGCTTAGCAGGGATGCCCAGCTACAAACACTCTGACAGAGGTGCGTCTTTCATGTCTAAGAAATTGAGAGACTACCTCTTCCAAAAGGGGTCACGACAAGTAAAATCATATCACCCAACCGGGAACGCACAGGTTGAACGATTTAATGGCACTATATGAAAGGCGATACATTTAGCGGTTAGATCGCGAAACATAGCTGAAAAGTCCTGGGAATTGGTGCTTCCCGAAGTGCTACACTCTGCAAGATCGTTGCTATGTACTTCTACAAATACAACCCCCCACCCCACATTAGCATTTATTTGAATTCCCTCGCCGTTTATCACACGGGAGTTCTCTCCCATCCTGGCTAATGTCACCAGGTACCATATTATTAAGGAGGTTCGTAAGAAATAGTAAAACCGATCCTTATGTGGAGTGGACCAAGTCGAACACTTAAAAAGTAATCCGACTTATGCCAACATAAAGTATCCAGATAGAAAGGAGTCTACTGTATCTGTTCATGATTTAGCATCCTACCCGGAAGCAGAGTTAACCCCTGAGTCTCCCGCTGTGGAACAAAATAGGAGTATCTGGGGTGTCCCCATACCAGAGGAGGACACACCGCATAACGGAGATGATGCTGGTGTCCAACAGATCTGGAGGTCCGAACGGACAACAAGACTCCCAGATCGTTATGGATGGTAACGTTACATTTTTCTAGGAACGAAGAATATTGTAGTAGTATCCTATGTTCCCTATGTACAAGCAATGGACTCGCCCCAGTTAACTATTTAACTTGTAACTCTTATTTTCCTTTTCGTAGCTGAGTTTCGTTTAGTTGAATAAAGCTTAGCACTTTTACTGTTGTCCTGCGCTGTTTACTCTTACAATTACTACACCTACTTTATCATTTGAAGGTTTAAACATGAATAGGCGATGTCCATTTTCTTTTCTGTCCAGAAATTAGCGTAAGTATAAACATCGTATTCATGGTTATCCTCAAATCAGCCTTGTGCTGAATTGCAGCAATGAAGGCAAAAGCTTGAACTTACTTTATAGAATTGAGATTTTTAGATGACACGTGTGAGCGCCATGCATTGGAAAGTGGAAAGAGAGTTCAGTCATCAGTAGACAGGGGAAACTGTAATTATCACATGGTGCTACATCTTGAAACAAGGGAGAGAAAGAGAATGGGGCAAGAAATGTGTGCCTACTTTTAGATTTAACCAGTGCCACCTAAAAGTGTTTTTCAAAACCAAGTGGAGTAATCTTATTTCCAGTTCCTTTACTCTTAGCATCATGAGAAAATGCATTTATTATTATTATTATTATTATTATTATTATTATTATTATTATTATTATTATTATATATCGATTTTATTTCATTTTCCCACAAACTAATGCAAAAATCATGATAGCTACAGTGGTAGTACCCACATCCCACAAATGTGCCACATTAGTGCTTAGATTAGTACAACTACTGAGTTTCTCAGCGATTTTCTTGACAAGATTTTGATCTGAGCAAGTAACAATTATAAGATAGCACTTTCTGTTAACCTTATCAACCATTATTATTATTATTATTATTATTATTGTTATTAGTAGTAGTAGTAGTATTAGTATTATTTCCAGTTTTCCGGATCTGCTGTTTTGTACAGTCCTCTAGTATGTCTTTTAACTGAGACTTGACATAAAAGAGGGATTTCTTCAAATGTTATCCAGCAAATTATCATTTATCTTTTTGACTTGTGTTTCTTACATTTTCGGCATTTTCAACTATGTCTGTCTTTAAATCTCTAATCAGTTTTATTTTTAATATTTTCTTCTAGTTCAGCAAATTGTCCATTTGTCAGTGATTTTTCTTTAACGATGTTTCATCTGACATTTCCGAGTTTGAGAGTGTGAATATTTTTACTAATGTTTCAGAATTTCTTTCCCATATTCTGTAGGTCACATTGGCGATGCTGTATTTGAAGGATAGTATATAGCATAGTAATATGCTGGCATAATATCTTTAGAATCTATTTCATTTTTTCATTTTTCTTTCTTTGGTTAGTGATTGAGGTGGACCATTATCTGAGGTCATCTGTTGACTGCAGCCATTCATAAGATTTGAGCAATTAGTAACAGTAGGAACTTTTCTGACCCAAGGCTGGTTAAGCTCTATGAGCAGATATTTGTTTAATTATCAGTTGCTAAGTTTCCATTTTATCCTTTCCGACAAAAGGTGTTTTATTCATGGCTCCATACCTTTTCTTTTCTCATTTTAATACTAAATATCAAAGTAAAGTGGTTGTCATGATATATATATATATATATATATATATATATATATATATATATATATATATATATGTGTGTGTGTGTGTGTGTGTGTATTTAGTCAGCAATCCTTCAATTATACATGTTTCATTAAAGACGACAGACAGGGTACTACAATTAAGCTATTTATTTAATTTTTCTTGTGTTCAAACAATTGTTTTCTTTTCTGGACACAGAGTATGTAGAAACAGTCCAAATGTTCTATAATTCCGAGCGTTTCGGCTATACTTTTAGACATTATCAAGGATGATTTCATTTTTGCTTTTTAATTGGGTGCATAGGTTGTGTGTATTGATCTGAATAAAAAAAATCAAATTAATTACCTACTACAAAAAATTTAAAAAAGCTAACCTTATCCTCAAAAACAACAACACACCAGCAAAATCAAAATCACAATGGACGAACATTATTTATGAGTTCAAATGCCCCTTAACGAACTGGGTTCCTGATCAAACTGAATTCATAAATAATTACATTGGTCACACTACTACATGTCTATCCAGACGCCTTACGTTGCACCTATATGACCACAGCTCTATTAGAACCCATTTAAACACACACGCAAACTTACCAGACTCCATCCAAAACATACTAGTAGAATATACAAACATAATAACCTCGTCCACATGTAAAAACAGATTAAATATAATGGAAACCTTAATAATAAAAAGAAAAAGCCAACACTTAATAATATTAACTTCGAACACAGCCACAATAAAACAAGAAAATAAAGTTGGGGTACCAAATGGAAAACTCATCAGAATAATTACTATTAAAATATTCATAGAAAAAGCACAGGGAACCTACAATATGGTGGTGAGAAAATGACTGATGTCAAGATGCCAGGTCAGAACTGATAATTTTGCAGATTCTTCTTTGGATTTTGTTATGTGTGTGTATGCTTAAAACCTATTATTATTATTGGTTTATTTCCTTTGGTTTCTGGTGTATACTCATTTATTTCCGGGTCCCGACCAGAAACCTAAGGTCAAAAATGACAACCTGACATTTTCACTGAACAACTAAAAAAAAATCACACATATTTTACATAGATAAAGCTCTTTGTAAGGTGTGTATATTTTGTATTTCTTTAAGGCATGGACTTCCAGGAATCCCTTCAATGAGTCTATTAGAATCTTTTCTAATCAACCCAAAGGCTCCAACTCCAACAGGGATTGTTGATGTTCCCATGTGCCACATTTTTGAGATTTCTATTTCAAGATCCTTGTATTTTGATAGCTTTTTGAAGATCTTCAAAGATACATTGCAGTCTGCAGGGACTGCCATATCAATAAGGAGATACATGTTGTCTTTGCGTTTAATTGATAGCACTTTTCTTATTATATGCGATGTTCTTAGTAGGGTGATATTCTGGACAACTT
Organism: Acanthosepion esculentum; assembly: GCA_964036315.1. Lineage (NCBI taxonomy): Eukaryota > Metazoa > Mollusca > Cephalopoda > Sepiida > Sepiidae > Acanthosepion > Acanthosepion esculentum. The sequence continues at coordinate 9,998,820 of OZ038483.1, forward strand.
GTATGTTGATGCTACCTGGGACACAATTAGTAAAGTTGTCCATTCCTTTTTTTCATGAGGCCTAGAACTCCAATTACTATTTGTACAGTCTCAGTCTTCATTCCCCGCATCCTGTTACTCTTGATCTCTGAGGCCTTGTTTTCGGACAATTTCTCGATAATTTTATGGAGGTGTTTCTCTCAGATGGTACTACTATGTCAATAAGCATGCACTTCCTGAATTTCTTGTCTTTTATGATAATATCAGGTCTGTTGGTTGTTATTTCCGTGTCAGTTTGAATTGGCATGTCCCAGGGGATAGTTACATCATTATTTTGGGTAACTGAGTCTGGTTGGTGCTCATCTCATCTCTCAGTAGGTTTTATTTTGTGCTTCTTACATATCCTCCAGTGCACATATGTCGCTATCTTGTTATGTCTATGGGTATATCCATTTTGTGCTAATTCCGGACATCCTGAAATAATATGGTTGACAGTTTCATCAAATTTTCCACAGATCCTACATTTTCAGGTTAGTTCCATCCTTGATTCTGTGACATTGATAGGATCTGGTTGTGAGGCTTTGGTCCTGAGCTGCAATAATTAGGCCTTCTGTCTCAGATTTCAATCCAGTGCTCCTCAGTCACTGATGCATTTTCTGTTGGTCTACATCTGCTTCTTTCATTCTTTTTAGGTATTTGCCATGCAACGCCTTGTCCTGCCAGCTTTCTTGTAATTTCATTTGACCAAGCTGTTTTGCTCGTTTGGCATACATGGTATTCACTTCATTTTTTGTTGGTTATTATTATTATTTTTATTATTATCATCATCACTATTATTATTAACACTATTGTTATTATTATTATCATCATTATTATCATCATTATTATTAGTATTATTATCATCATTATTATTAGTATTATTATCATCATTATTATGATGACGATGATGATGATGATGATGATGATGATGATGATGATGATGATGATGATGATGATAATCTAATTTGATATGTCCAAATTGTTATGAACAAGTAACTGGTAATCAAATCTATGGTACTGAATGGGATATTTACTGTAGATTGATATAATCCAATAATAATTTTAAAAAGTGTTTGGTTCGACTACAAACAGAAATTACTATTGAAATATTACTATTCAAATATACTAATACATTTTCCTTTGAAGTAGATCACCAAATCACTTGATGTTCAATCCTCTTGATTTTTGTAATAGAACAAAAGACTTCTTAAAATCTAATTCTCTTTGCTATCATTGATAATTACCATATCAGGGCTTCTTTTTAAATATCATATTAGGTTTTCTTTTTAAATGTGATATTAGGGCTTCTTCTGAAATATCATATTACGGTTTCTTTTTAAATATCATATTACGGCTTCTTTTTAAATATGATATTAGGGCTTCTTCTTAAATATCATATTAGGGTTTATTCATAAATATCATATTAGGGCTTCTTCTTAAATATCATATTAGGGTTCATTCATAAATATCATGTTAGGGTTTATTCATAAATATCATATTAGGGCTTCTTCTGAAATGTAATATTAGGATTTCTTTTTAAACATGATATTAGGGCTTCTTAAATATCATATTACGATTTCTTTTTAAATATCATATTAGAGCTTCTTCTTAAATATCATATTAGGTCTTCTTTTTAAATATCATATTAGAGCTTCTTCTTAAATATCATGTTAGGGTTCATTCATAAACATCATATTAGGGCTTCTTCTTAAATATCATATTAGCGCTTCTTTTTAACTGCCATAAAAATATAATCTTAGGTTTCATTCATTTGATTGACCCTTGATAAATAATGTAACTCTCACACAGGTTTCATTGTACAGCCTTTTGGGCACAATCTCTTGTCAACTTTTTAACCCTTTCAATCACTCTGGGGCGTAAACACATACACGCATGTGAAAATTAATTATCCAGGAAGATGTGTAGGGCCATGATCACCTACACCCTTGTGCAAATTAATTGAAACAAAACAAATAATTCTATTATTATTTACTTTTTTTTATATTTTTCCAATGAAACATGATCCAGTGCACATGTTAGTACTACATATGTCCATTCCACAAAGTCTTTCCTTGCAGATTGACCACAGATTCTTGATTGTATTTAAATCAGAAGAGTTTTCCAAGCCAGTCGATAGTAATTTGATTTGCTCACTGCTAAGATTTGCTATTGTGTTCATGTAGTGTTACAATTTTCATACACTTCCTTGGAGTAATGTCCATTGCAGACAATGGCCATAAGACAACTAATCGACAGTCGAGACAATAGTGTCTGGGCATGATGAAAATCTGATGCAATCATGGATGATGCAATATTTTTCAAAGCCAAACAAATTTCATCATATACCTCAAAAACAGATTCATATTACTGTACATCACTGCAAATGACTTAATCTGAGGAAAAAATAGAAATCGATTACATGCTGTCACTCCAGTGGGTCTAAAACTGTCTCTATGGTGAAAGAAAGGAAACTAAAGTAGTTGTTTCAATTAATTTGCACAAGGGTGGACATCATCATATTTATTCACATACGCCTTGATATTTTCTTCATCACAGAAGAAGAAAAAATCCTCTTCATTTTTCTCTGCTGTGCTTGGTCAATACAATTAAATGCTTCCCTTTTCTTGAACTGAAACCACAAACCTTGCAGCCTTCATTCTTTTACTCCACTTGAGAACAGGAAGCAATAAATGCTTTCCCTTTTACAGTTATGTACCTTAGTTTAAGTTGACCTTCAGGTCATAACTTTATACTTGTTTAACCTCGGCTGGGGTGGCAAACAACAGCAAAATCATACTGCAACATGGCCAAGAAGACTTGTTCTGTGTTTGGATTCAAATGCCTGCTGATCACATTCAGCTTTGCATGTGCAAGAAGAAAACAATTGAAATGAAACATCCTCACATACTCTATAGATAAGGTTAATTACTTGTAATAGAACATTCTTTCTGCTCTGATCCACAACTCCATTATATCTACTGCACTCAAGTAAATCATGATAAATAAGGTACCTCAAGCCAAGACTTAGATCCAAGACAATAGTGGGTTCATATACAGTCCTGAGCCAACATAATGGGTCATACCCAAAATGTAAAAATTCTGCTAATAGTTTGGAATACAGAAGAAAGTTGTTTTTTTTAAAGAGAATCAATCAGATATTTTTAAAGATGAAAATGCTCATAGCCATATTGAAAAGATCACCAAATGTAGCTTGAGTACAAGTCCATCTTACTTTTTGGCTCCCTCACAATTCTGATCTTAAGCCAAGAGAGAATATTTAACCTTACACTGAATAAAAACTAACTGGGAAACATTTTTCAACTTCTCATCAGCTGTTTGGGGCTATCAACATTGAATAAAACAATACTGATTCTCTTTTCATGAACGAAACTGTCCACAGATTTATCCACAAAGCTTAGAGAAAACACATTAAAAAAGTTATAACATGCTAAGTTACTTTATGTTTAACTGTTCTTATTTTTCAACAGAAGTTGTTTTTGGGGTGTTTTAAATTAAGGTTCAACAAGGCCTCGGGTCTACTTGAGGTAGAGGGTTATGTTAAGAGGTAGTTTATGCAGATAAGAGAGGTAGATAATGGTTAACCCTAGACTTGAACAGGTTAAACATCATCTTGGCAGTTGGTTCCACAGAGTAGTGGTTCACAGGAAGAAGTTTAGTCAAACTTACCTCCCACCAGTAGAATAGGGACTGAATGTGGATGGTTTGCTATGATGTCAGTGATTCTAGCTGTGAAGGTTAGAATTTATGGAACCAAGGAATGTAGCTCATCTGAGAATTTTCCTTGGAAGTAGTAACAGAGCAGTGAGAGGTTTACCATATTCCACCAGGGAGAGAGAATTTGTTACCTACATAGAATCAGAGACGCTTTAAGCAGATCGTTTATTTAAAATAGAAAGACAGTTGAACCAAGAAACAAGCCTTGGGTGGACACTTGCATTGATCACCTGGATGTACACCTGCATTGATTGTTTGGGTAGACACCTGCATTGATCACCTGGGCGGACACCTGTGCTGATTACTTGGGTGGACACTTGCGTTGATCACTTGGGCCTGGAGTGGTCATTAACAACCTTCAGTGGCCTACCCATTAGCAAGGACCTGATAATTAAGAAGACACTTCCAGTGATTCCATTGCTATCGAGCTTGTACAGTAACCCTCTATGCCCCTCATTATTAAAGACCTTTGATATATCTAATACGATTGTCCTTGAACTGTATTTGTTGTCTAACACCTCATTGATCTGTGAGTAATGACAGTGGGAAGGCAGGCAATGATACTCCAGACAAGTCAAGATTAGAATTGGGAGAGAAGTTACAAGCAAACTATTCTGCTTTATCAACAAAAATGAGTGAAGAGAGGTGAGATAAAAAAAACTGGCTAGGATGAATAAAAGAAAATATTTTATTCTGTTGACTGCATTTTCAAAATGGCTGTTGTGTGAAATCATTTGTTTTAAGAAATCAATATTGAATTTGATATTTGAAAAAAATTTAAAGAATTTAAGTTAAAATTAATTATAATGATGCAAAATGATGCAAAAATAAAGCATTTATATGCTTAATAGGAACCATATCTTGTCTCATTAATGTAGATATTCTTTTTTGGATGATACTGATTCATTGGTGAAACATGTTAGTTTTCCAAAATTCTCTTTTATATTTTAGATTCCACCAAATTCTCATCCCAACTTTACTATTATTATTATTTATAGTAAAAAAAACCGAAAAGGTTATGTCCAAATTCCAGCTACAATTATTGCATTCACTTCTATAGAAATAACCTTGGGAAAGGTATGAATCCATCTCTTTTTTCCCTAGCTATAGGACACATCTTCCTTCTCTGGCAAACAGTCTAGAAGAAGAAAACTCTGAACTCAAAACTGGCTGGACATGGAGTTAGTGACTCCACCCAGTAAAACCTACTTGTTGGTGAAACTATAACAGGTTCACTGATCACCACTTAGGCTGCTCTGATTAAGTCACATAAGCATTTCACCCCAAGCAAGGTGGGATGCCACTATCAGGCAAGTGGTTATAAAGAGTGGGAGTGAGAGTAAAGAGGCATGATAGAAGAAAGGATGAAGAGAAGGACAGGGAGATGTCGCTTGACATTACATTTGAATAGTTGGAGCTATCAGGGAAACAAGTAATAGGAAGAGAATTCCACAGATGGGAGATGTGAGACCTGAAGCTATTGGAGTAGAAGAGATGGCTACATTTAACCATTTTGACAATGAAAGGGTGGAACCAAGATGCCAGCCTAGTAGCACGTTTAAATTCATGCAGTCTGGGAACTAGCAAAAGTAACTCGTCAGAGCAGTTACTGTGAAAGTATTTGTAGAAAAGAGAGAGAGAGGTGACAACATGTCTGTGAGAGAGCGACTGTAGATGAGATACCAGATCAGGGCCAATCACATTGTATATCCATCTCTGGATTTTGTTGAGGACCTTAAGATGAACTGCGGTGAATCAGACCAATATGGCAGCAGTATTCCATAATAACATTTTGTTTTTTAACAACTGTTGCTTTATTGCTAGAAAACTGGTTCCTAAACTTTTTTTACTCATAATACACTTTAGAATGTGCAAAATATTTGGGCACACTTTGTACATAGATTCAAAAATTCTGCTTGTAACTGACTGTTATTTATGAACTTTTGAAATCAAGTTTGTATTTTATACATTTTGAAACATAATCTTTTCTTGCATGGTACATCTAATTTCAACTTGGGGTATGCCACTGTGCCTTTATGTATAATTTGAAAAATACTGCACTAGAAGATAGATTATAAAATTCTTAATGTGCTAATATAAAATGTATCCTATTACAGTGGTTTCTAATGGTGAGTAAATTTTATGGTATCACCAAGAAAAGTTTTACATAAAAAATTTTGTTAAAAAAAAACAGATTTTACTTCAATATTAACTTTCAATTTTTTGTTAGTTTCCCATATTTTTTCAAAATTTCAGCTTACAAAGGTAGGATCTTCATTATAAGATATAGTTCTCTTCTAACGAGTCCAAATTTCATCATGTGAAATGCTCTCTGTTATCAAACTTCAAGATAAACCATAAATTCAGTTTTTAACTGCATCAAGAATCCTTTATCATTAATATTAGCTAAATATTACAACATGGAGTTTAATATTCTTTATCAATTTAATTTTGTTCTTACAAATATTGAATAATTTTTAAAAAGAAAATTTAACAAAATTTTGTGTGCTTGTTAAAAGTAATTAGCTGAGGCCATAAGCCTTGACACTATAGTACAAAAAATGAAATGGTTGTAAGCAGCTCTGTAGCAAGGATGAAGGAACTTGGCTTCAATGAGCCTCCTCTTCAGAGATCTAGTCTAGAGTTGATGGAGACCCACTGAAGAGATAGAGGGAAATCTTGAAAAGGACCTTCATCTCCCATGGATTTAACAACTGCCAATGGAAAACAGAGGCAGATGACAGTATGACATGGAACCTACAAGATCTATCAGATAACCCCGCCCACAATCTGAAGCACACAAACTACAGAAAAAGAGCAGGGAAAAGAGACAGTTCTGCAAGGTTAGAGTCTCAATTTGCTGCCAGATGCTCTTCTACAGGCACTGTGAAAAGAAGAGCAAGAGCCAAGAATTAAATTATCAAGACTAGCTGGAAATTTGTATAAATAAGCATATTAGAAAATAGATTTTCATCTTAATTAAATTAATTTACATTTTTGAACATATACACACTTGTGCAAATTAATTATCGAAGAAGATGTGGAGGGCCATGATCACCTACACCCTTGTGCAAATTAATTGAAACAAAACAAATAATTCCATTATTATTTACATTTTTTTTGTATTTTTCCAATAAAACATGACCCAGTGCACATGTTAATACTTTGTAAGTTCACTCCACAAAGTTGTTCCTTGCAGACTGACCACATATTCTTGACTGGATTTAAATCAGGAGAGTTTCCCGTCTAGTCTATAGTACTTTCATTTGCTCACTTATAAGGCTTGTCAGTGTGTTAGTGCAGCATTACAATTTTTGTACACTTCCTTGGTGTAACATCCATCATAGACAATGGCTGTGGGACAGCTAATCGATAGTTGAGACAATAGTGTCTGGGCATGACAAAAATCTGATGCAATCACAAATGACACAATATTTCTCAAGGCCAAACAAATTTCATCATACACCCCCAAAATATATTCATATTACTGCACACCACTGCAAATGACCTAATCCGAGGAAATAATAGAAATCGATTACATCCGGTCATTCCAGTGGGTCTAAAACTGACCATATGGTGAAAGAAAGGAAACTAAAGCAGTTTCTATTAATTTGCACCAGGGTGTATTTCTGAGATGAGGTATTGTAACTATTTATACTATTTACATCATTTGGACTCTTGTCCTTATCTATACTGCCTTATTCATGTTTCACCCATTGTACACTCTAGTCTTCTTCAGGTGTTATTATTTGGAATTTCAAATCAAACACTTTATTTAGTCCACAGGGGTAGATTGTTCTAATTCTATGTGCCATGCCTTTGGATAGCTCAGTTTCTCTTCATTTCCCTTGTTAACATCCTTCAACATCTGTCTATATTTCTGAGATGAGGTATTTAACCATTATCAAGCTAGGTGTGACTTCATTTGCTGTACAAAAAGTTTATCCTCTCATTGAAGATGATTCTGATCAATGAACAATACTGTGTTTGAATTTCATAGATGTGTTGTCATATCCTGCTATGGCAACAACTTCGAGGGAAATTAAGAACAAGGATACTGCAATTGAGAGGCCTTGAAAAAGAATGTAGTGAAAAGGGAAATAATATTAATAATGCACTGTGCTAAAGGTTAACTTTGCCATTTTAAATATTCAACAGTTTTTAAAGCTTTATGAGAACAAAATGGGTACATTTATTTTGTGTCTATGTTAAGAGCAATTTCACCTATCATCAGGACTATTTGTAAATGTGTGTGCATCTGATCTTTATTCTTCTTTTGTAGTTGGAAGATTAATCTCCTCTTGCTAGTCAATGCCTGTAGAATATGAATTATCCCATTTTCATAATGGAAACAAGAAATCAGGAATAAAAAAATATTATCAGTTCTTTTAATTTAGACATTTAAATATTGAATTTTTGCTCAATTTATATCACAATAATAATGAGTAAAGGAACAGAGAATTTCAATTGAAATTAATATGTAAAATAATGAGTTTATATTGAAATACACATACACACACACAGAAACTTACTATTTAGTACCGACTGGACATTTGCATATTTTATGTTCATTGATAAACCATCCGTTTGGCATGAATTGTCAAAAATCCCAAAAGTGCAGACCCCATAAAGCACTTGAGTCAGATATTCAATAATAATTCTGTTAAGAATTGGCCAACTTATGAAAATCTTGAGAGGACAAAGAACAGACAATTGACCCTGTTGACCCAGGAATGATTGGTCTGGTGGGAATTCTTTAAAGATGGGCTTTGGTGGTAAGAGCTCTTAAGAACTTCAGCCTGTAGGTACTCAGCTTATCTCAAAGTTGAATGATGATGAAGTTACCAGAAACTGGATGCTGACAAGAGACATCATCAAAAATTACGAGGTTGTAGTTTATCCTTACCATTTCTAAGAGAAATCACTTTAATGTGTGCCAAGATTGGAATACTTCAATTTATAAACATGCACATAGACAAAGATGTTTGTGCATACAAACACACATGCACATATACGCACACACACACACACACACACACACACATACATACACACACACACATATATGTATATATGGCACAATCAATATATATATATATATAATATATGTGTGTGTGTGTGTGTGTGTGTGTGTGTGTGTGTGTGTGTGTGTGTGTGTGTGTGTGTGTGGCTAGAGGAGGCATTGTGGAGTAATGGATAGTAGCTCAGATTGAGGAATCGGAGAGCTGAGTTCAAATTCCAGTCAAATCCAATACATTCACTTACATGCTAATACCCTTGGGAAAGGTATTAATCCTCTTCTTCTCCCCCCAGTAACGGATGAATAGCAGGACAGACCAGGTTCTATAGCCTTGGATGGCAACTGGTCTATCGCAGGAAGAAATGACAACCTACTGTGGGAAAATCTGCCTCGTCAGTCATGTATCAAAAGATGCATGATTGCCTAAGCATGTATCACGCATGGCACACAACTGACTGATAGATAGATAAATAAATAGATAGATAGATTGATATCACATATCATGACACTTATACAATATGCATAGATTTTTATTAATTTTGGTATCCCCCCCACAAAAATTTGGAATATAGCCAACAAAACGTTTATGCTGACAACATCTAGATCTTGATATTGACTGAGATGGTGAAAAGTACTTGAACAAAAGCAAAACAAAACATGATGTTTAAATTTTTATATATATATATATATATATATATATATATATATATATATAAATGTACACTGAAGTCGACACCAAGTGGTGGCAGTCTGTTTCATGCCTACCTATGCTCTATCTCTGATATTGAGAACGTTCACCCATAAATATAGCATACTATAAAACTATATTTTTATCATTCATATATATATATATATATATATATATATATATATATATATATATATTCAAGTATAGGATTGGTGTATAGGGAATAAATTCCAGTAACCAAAGATACTATTCTTAAAAGAGTGCTCAATATAGAGTAGAGAAAATATAATTTAATCAAAAATGTTAACATAAACATGTTATAAAATCACTACAAAAATAGCCATTTTGTTTCAACACTCTTGATAAGACACCAGAAGTGTTGAAACAAAATGGCTATTTTTGTAGTGATTTTATAACATGTTTATGTTATATTTTTTGAATAAATTAAATTAAGAATAAACTAAATTAGTCATGTAAAAATGGCTAAATGTTGGCCCAAGGATGTAACCCATAGAGATACCATTGAATTGTATGTATATATTATTTTTGTGGTCATAAAAAGGAACTTCTGTGGTGCACATCAGGAGTATTATATTAACAATTATAACAAAAACATGTTATAAACCACTACATAAATGCAATCATTATTGGTGCTTCTTCATATATATATATATATATATATATATATGAAGAAATATAATTTTAAGGTGTGCTATATTTATGGGATAAAGTATTCAATATCACAAATAGAGCATATGTGAGTATAAAAGTGAACATTGCACTGAAGTCAACTCTCAGAGGCAACTGATGATTGCATCTAGCATGAAACAGTCTGTCGTTGACTTCAATGTTCACTTTTATATATATATATATATATATATATATATATATATAGGTAGTAATCCGTTGGTATAATCCAAGCGAGTCCTATTAACTCAACATATAATTAAAAAAAATAGTTTAAGGAGTTAAAACTGACTCACAAAAGAGCACTCAATGTTATTTTTATTAACCAGAACAAATTTTCTTTACAACTTCAATTAAGATACCTTTAGTTAATGGTCATTTTCAGCTGTGAATTTTAATTTAAAAATTTGCAGGATTTTTCAAACTGTTTGAAAACCATAAACAGTTTGAAAAATAGTCATTAACTGAAGGTATCTTAATTCCAATTGTAAAAAAAGTACATACATATATTTATATATATATATATATATATATATATTTATTAATCGTATAGATTATAATATATCTGGTAATATATTGCAATGTTTATAATATATTTAAATTTTGTAGCGTATTCTTCGATCTTTTGGCTTGTGTATTGGAAATCTTTTTCACGCTGTCACATAAAAATCTACGCCATGCACGTGATATAACATCATCGCGTCTTTTGAATTTAAAAGGAATTTGACGTTTTTAGTTTGTAAAAAAGTAGCAACATGATTACGCTACAAGATAATTGGCAAATGTTTGTTTAAAAAAAAAAATTTTTGACTAAAATATTGACCCTGAAGATGAACAATGATGTTCGAAAGCGCTAGGTCATCGTATGGAAAATACATATTTCGGAACTATTTTCAAATAAAAAGTCTCATTAGAGAATATGAGAAAATTCAAAAGAAAATATGTAAGACTATGTTGTCTTTAACATTCAACACTACATGTTTGAAAGAAAAGTTGCTGCCAAATTACATATATATTTATATATTTATATATACATATATATAATACATATATATATTTATATATACATATATTTATATATATATATATATATATATATATATATATATATATATATGGTGGACTCTCCTATCGTAAACAATAAATGAGGGTCAGCATTCGATGGTGCCTTTCGTTTTACACTTATGCATGCTAGCAGGGGCTATTGTGGAGAAAATCAGGTAAAGGAAAGACATATTTTATTTGTACTTTCTTAAGTGTGACACTAGCCCATCCTTGCTGCGGGTGAGAAAGCCACACTGACAGAAGAAATTTCTTAAAGCAGGATTTTGATGGTGTCTCTGCTTCAGAACTTGACGAAGCTGATCACGGTGCTTCAATCTACTGTCCTCAAATCCCTTTAACTTAATGAAACATCTTATGCCACTCCTTTAGGTTTAATGCTTGGCCTTCCCAGGCTTTCAGATCAAAGTTGAGATGTTTCAAGTTCTCTTTCAATTTAAATTTGTAGTGTAAAAGTGAACAAACTGCTGAACGCTTGGAGTTTGGTAGTTGTCCATACAGTACCTTCTTTGGAAGCTTATGCTCATTCATTCTCACAATGTGATGATCCCACCTAAGTTGTATATTTGCTAGAATGGTTTCAGTGCCTGTGATGCTGTTACATTTCTTCAGTAGTGCACTGTTTTTGACCCTGTCATCCCATTTTATATCACACATGGAATAAAGACAGTGCATGTGAAAGGCGTCTAGTTGATTTATGTGCTTTTGATACAGGGTCCAAGTTTCAGTACCATAGAGAAGAGTTGAGAGAACAACTGATCTGTATATGTCAATCTATGTTTAAGTTTACCGAATACTGTGCTGGCTTTGGCTATTCTGGATTGGATTTCTCTTTCCATTTTTCAATCCGAAGAGACTGTTTATCCAAGATATGTGAACGCCTCAACATTTTTTTATGCTGTACCATCAATGAATACGGAAGGATTTGTGAGTGATTGATTGCCTGGTACTGGCTGGTACATTAGTTCAGTCTCCTTTATGTTGATAGTGAGTTCAAATGCATGATTTACTGAACTTTTAAATACAAGTATATACATTGTGTTACATTAATATTTACTAATAACTGATACAATGTATTAAATTATTATATATTGTTACACATTTTAAAGTGCATCGAATTTACTCCTCCTTCATTAACATAAAATATTATTGCAATACACAGAAGGAGGTTGTCAGTTTTGATTGCAGTACAGTATGCACATGCTATTAGCTAGCAGATATTTTGATAAAATATTCAAAGTCTACAGTATACTTATAATGTATCAGGACTTGTGCTGTAGACGGTGATACATGCTGTGATAAGGTTCAGTGTGGTGAAAGAGACTAGCTGAAAGTAGGTACCACACAATAAAGATGCAGATGTTCTTTGTTCATTTAGAGCCATTTGAGAGACTTTAGATTGTAGACTCTCAAGAAACTTTTAGAGAAATGCTGTTGGAAATGATTCACTGCAAAGGTTACACTAAATATTCTGACACATGTAGACCACAGTCACATTACATATGCTCACCAAGATCAAAACATTGTAAAGGCCACAGTAAAAGACTACATGATGCCTGCATCAGAAATCAGAGAAAATGCAGTCTCATGTATGTAGACTCAGACAGTTAGGAATTATTTACTTGCAGCAAGTAAGGAGGCACGGTGGAGTAATGGATAACGGCTTGGATTGAGGAATCGGAGAGCCGAGTTCGAATTCCAGTCGAATCCATTACATTCACTTACGTGCTAATACCCTTGGGAAAGGTGTGAATCCTCTTCTTCTCCCTCCAACTATGGGTAAATAGCAGGACAAACTGGGTTCTATAGCCTTGGATGGCAACTGGTCTAAGAGAAGGACAACTCTGAATTCAAAACCTGCGGAGGGTCGTTTGGGGACCTTGTGGCATTCGTTGCACCAGGTCCCTGTATTTGTCCCCCCAAAAAGTGTGGATCGCCCTGCACAAAGCCTTCACCACTATAATCAAATCCTGTGTGGCTGTCGGGCTTTCAGTTTCTGGGAACTGATCTGTCTGACCCTCATACGTCGAGTTCGATGGGAGAAGCTTACTTGCAGCAAGTACATGAGCCTCTGGCCAGATTTCTACATATTCCACAACACAACAATCTATGTCTCCATTTGTATTGCAAGGGAGTCATCTGTGGAATAAACAGCGCTAGGCAATGTCAAATGAACAGAAGGGAAATAACAGGTTACAAATATGTATATACCTATATATTTTTATGTTTTTCTTTGCATTCAGCCCTATATAAACTTTTGATGTTACATCCTAAAATATGACTTATGTTAATTGTAGTGATATGTAAATGAGGTCCCGTATAAAAGGCAGTATCAATATACCTACAGGAAAGTTATCTTCTCTTGATAATGCTATATCTGTCAGAGAGAATACCTATCATAACAATATGGCATCTACGATCGGTTACTTAAATGTGATGAAGGATCCTGAATATATTGAAACCTGGCTTAGGTTTTTTGCAGTGTTGGTGAGAGTGAAAAAGTTAAAGGAACAAAAGCTGGTGGAGGAGAAAATAAAGTTACAGATTTGTTTTTGGCTTCAGCAGGGTGTGAGGCCATAAAAAAATCCTCATCATGGTCTATCCCAAAGTGTTGGAAGATTCAGCCTATGAAGAAATTGCTGCCATTATAGAAGCAAATATACAAGCAAAAAAAAAAAGAAAAGATTGATCATAGCGGAAAGAACTAAATTTCTTGAAAGTAGACAGAGACTGGACAAAACTATAATGCAATATGTACAGCAGTTGAGAGAAGTGTGAAGATTTTGTGAGTTTGAAAGAATGGGTTCAGAACAAATGCCTATCAAAGACGAGTTAATTGTGCCAAGACTCATCGACGGAAGGTTTGACATCTCATACAAGCGTAAAATTCTAGAGCGGCTTCAAACTCATAATATAAATCTGGAAGCACGGGTGTAGTTCTTACAACAATTGAACTTGATTCAAAAATTTAATACCTCCGAAAGCAGGATGGAGATTAACAGTGCTACTAAAAGCTTACTTGTATGCAAATATTGCAATAAGGAACATGAAAAGAGCAAAAATAAGTGCCCAGCCTCTGGGTAATGGTGTTTTATGTGTAAAAAGAGGAATAATTTCCAGATGGTATGTACATATGAAAAGTGAGTGAAAAAAGTGGAAAATATAAATCCACTAATTGAAAATATGGAATGATTTGAGATAAAAGCACAGGATAAAAGTAAGAAAATGGTGAAGTTTAATGGAGTAACTTTACTCATGCAGGTGGATACAGGAAGTGATGTTAGGTCGATAGTGAGGAATTTGGGGGAAAGAATGGTAAACCAAAGTTAAAGAAAAGAATCTCCAGTTGAAACAGTTTGATGGGTCAATCAACAAAATCTTAGGATGCTTTGAAGGCACATTTGAGTCAAAAAACAGATTTGATAGTTGTGGAAAACATCAAAAGCCACTCTTGACATGTTAAGAGTGGATACATAAAAGTTGATAAATTTTATGAAGTCTGCAGAACCGAATGTTGGATTATTAAAAAGACACGAGGTGAGTATTTAGCTTAAAGAAAGCAGTCAACCAATGTATTTTCAAGCTCAAAAAGTTCCTGTTCACATGCTACCCTTGGTGGTTGCTAAGCTGAACAAAATGGTGGAAGAAGGAATAGGGTGGTAGCAATTGGGCTTCACCCATTGTGGTGATGCACAAGCCGAATGGAGATTTAAGAATTTGTGGTAATTTTAAGGTGGGTCATGAACCACCAGATCTGTTTGGATTCATTCCCATTGCCAAACATTGAAACAGCATGCCATGAGTTTGCCGATATGAAATACCTTGCTAAAGTTGACCTTAAGTCAGCATATAATCGGATAATAAAATGATAGCAAATTTCAAAAAGTCACCACAATTAACACACCTATTGGATTAATAAGATAGAATCATCTGCCGTTTGGAGTAAAAATGTCAAGTCACATTTTTCAAAAAGCCATCAAAAAAGTTTTCGAGGGGATTAAAATATAATTTATATCAGGACAACATTGGCATTGGTGTGTGCAGTAAATAAGAGCTCAAAAGTAAAACGGAGCAAGTTTTGAGAAAATTAAATAGCATGGATATGACAATTAATTACGATAAATGTGAATTTAATTGTAAATAAATTTCATGCCTAGGATATCAAATATCCGAAAACAGTATATTGCCAGATGATAAACTCATTAATAAGATATCAGAGATAGCTGCACCCATAAATAAAAAAGAGTTACAATCTTTTTTAGGATTAACCAGGTATCTGACAGGACATAGTGACCTTGAGGAACCATTTAATGAAATAAGGAAGAAGAATACCGAATTTCACTGGAAAAAAAGACAGGAGGTTGCTTTCAAGAGATTAAAAAAGGCACTCATAAACAAACCAGTTGTTAAAATTTTCAACTCAACAAAAGAATTGACATTAACTTCTGATGCCAGTGATTGTGCTATAGCCACAATATTGTCACAGAAGGATCACCCTGTAATGTACTTATCCAGAAAACTAACATCAACGGAGGTGAATTATTCAAATATTGAGAAGGAGGCATTGGAGATTGTGTGGAGCATAGAAAAAGCTACAAATGTTTTCTTGGGAAGGAAATTTCTATTA
The DNA here is from genome assembly GCA_964036315.1 of Acanthosepion esculentum. Taxonomy (NCBI): domain Eukaryota; kingdom Metazoa; phylum Mollusca; class Cephalopoda; order Sepiida; family Sepiidae; genus Acanthosepion; species Acanthosepion esculentum. The sequence continues at coordinate 10,014,657 of OZ038483.1, forward strand.
AAATCTGACCATAACTCTTTGGAATTTATATTTAACCCCAGAAGAGAGTTGCCAAAGGTCACATCTGCCAGGATATTAGGATAGGCAGTTTATGGCATTTGATTTTGACATTGTATATATTAAAGGAAATACTATTCTACATGCGGGAGCATTATCTTGGTTAACTTGTTGAAGCAAGTAGAAATTGTGAGGATAGGATTTTGTACTGGATAGAAATAAACATATTACCCTAAATTCAGCTTAGGTTGGGAATTAGGCAGAATCCAGTGTTGAACAGAATTATGGATAGAGTAAAGGAAATTCAAGGAGTAATTGCACTATAGCTGAGATTCAAGACACAAATTAACAATAGCAAAAGTAGCCAGGTCAACTGTAAATTGGTGGGATCTTGACACCAGTCATGTACTGCACTTAAATTCAAAAAGTCTAGGTACTATAGTGAAGATCTCATGTGAACATTTACCATGAAAGTATTTATAGAAAAGGCACAGGGAAGCTACGTTATGGTGGTGGGAAAGTGATTGAAGCTGAGGCACCAGATCAGAACCAATATTGCTGATTCTTCTTTGGATTCTAGTAAGGAGCTCAAGGTAAATAGCAGCAATATTCTAAGCCTGGATAAATGGCAGACCTATAGATATGTAAGATAAATTCCAAAAAAGAAAGATTTTCTCACACTACACAGTGAAACAACTTTCTTAACAGCTGACCTAACAATGGATTCAATATAGTTTTTCCGCTTCATTTCAGCTGAGAAAATTATCCCGAGAAGACGCAATGAGTCACTTTCCTGGAGGTTAGTATCAGCCATGCTGATGGAAGGCTGAAAGGGGTCTCTCAGATGATTAATGGAGAGAAGTTTAGTTTTGGAGGCGTTAAAATTAGAAAGTCTTTTGCCCCAGTTAACAATGGGCTTAAGGCTGTTTTGAACATTGGCTGCCATTTTGACCTTGTCAGATTGATCAGCCTTGCTATCAAAGCAGAAGTAAATGATTGTGTCATCAGCATAGATACCAAGTTGAGAGCTGATGTCATCAGGAATGTCATTAACGAAAATTAAAAACAGGGTAGCACCAAGAATGGAACCCTGGGGGACATCCACATTAATACAAATGGATTTTCATGTGAGGAAATGTCTTCAGAATAAAACTAGTATTAATCAATCAATACTGGTAAAATTTTCAGTATGTACCGTATTTCTCATATGCTAAGACACTACAAGTGATAAGATTCATCCTATAATTAGCTCGGTATTTTTTGGAAAAAGATCAATTGACTTAAGAAAAACTTTATACATAAAAGCAATTAAAAGCTTTTCTTATTTTGATTGCATTTTTTATTTTACAATTCAGAGCAAATTGTCTGTAACTGAGGACCCAGATTAACCAAAAACTTTCATGATTTAAATTCTCTGAAGATAAACATCAAGTGCTACAAAAAAGAAAAAAAAAGAAAATTAAAAAAAAAATTTTAATTTTTTCTAAAAAAGATCAAAAAATATAATTTAATAATAAAAGATTCTTTGGTCTTTCCTCTTTTCCTCATAATGATTTTGATGAAAAAGCCATTTTTCTTTTATTATGTTTTGGGTATTTTTTCATCATGCAAGCTCATTTTTAGTGAAACATTGGAGGTAATTTGGAGGGTATTTTTTCATCATGTATGATCATTTTTTAGTGAAACTTTGGAGGTATTTTTTAGGAATATTTTTTCATCATGTATGCTTATTCTGGAGTTATATATTATAGTTTATAATTAATTGCTTTAAGCTGATAAACTATACACACATTTTACTCCTTCAAAGAGAATTATTACACAATTTATTTAATTGATGCTCATTATGTTTTTATAAAAGTATCTAACATTCAGGTAATTATCATAGAAACTTTGAAGATATATATATAATTTCCATATACTCATTTCTGAACATAACTAGGGGAAATTTGCTAATCCCAGTTACATAAGTCTGCTCAGGTACATTTGTACTTATTAAACATCCAGAGAGCCCACCTGTGGTTTATATTGCAGCTATGTTGAGCAGGCCTTAATTACAGTTCTGGCAGATCAACAGTTTTAAACAAGTTCCATATGTTCAAGCACTTGATCAGGATGACTTGTGTCTTCATAATAGCACAACCATCAATGGCTTCCAAACAGTTCTGCCTGCCCAATTTCAATCACAACTTAGGGTCAACCTGCTGTTTGGTTTACAGACACTTTTCAAATGTGATACATGCTGGGATCACCTCCTCAGACCCATAAAATCAAGATAGCAAATCATACATGGTGAGTATCAAACCCAGGTTTCATGGCCAGATATTGAACATTTTAACTAATATGTGACATGCCCATTTAATATATATATATATATATATATATATATATATATATATATATATATATACTTTATTTTAGGATATTACATCAAAAACATGTAAAAACTCTACACAAATGCAATCATGTTTCAATGTGTATTATCAACATATCTCATCAGTATTGAGCCCTCTTTTAAATTGAATGTCACAAATGTCATAATTGGATTCTTTTCATTCTCATTTCACAAGGATATATATATATACATATATATATATATATATATATATATATATATATATATATATATATATACATACATATATATATATACATTCACTTTCATATATATATATATTCACATTATTTACATTATTCGGACTATGGTCATCATCTTTGTCACCATATTCATTACAATGTTTTGGCCGTTGTATGCTCCGGCCTTCTTCAGGTCATTGGAATGTTGAACTGAACCCTTTATTTTGCTCATTGAGGGAGACTGTTCTAGTCCCATGTGCCATGTTTAATGGATGTCAGTTTTCAGTTATCTCCTGTTAATTTCCCTCTTAAAGTTCTCCACTGCCTTAGCCGTGTATTGAACTCACACTCTTTGGGTCCTGTCACTGGATATAACTAACGCCTTTATCCACTGTGCCAGGTGCCCTTGAGGACAAATAAATATGGCAACAAAGATGAGGACAATAGTTTGAATAATGTAAATAATGTACATAATACCACATCTCAGAAATACAGACATATATATTCACTTTCCAAAAAATATTCAGTGGTGTGTTCATTCATTCATTTTTAGCAGAAGATTAGAAAAACTTTACAGACTCTGATTCAGTTTTCTCTTTTTATTTAATTTTTCTTTCTGAAACAGGTGAACTGAAACTTTCTGGATCATATGAGAAAACTGCTTCCAGATTGTTTGATGTATACATACAGAAACGTCAAGAGAGAAAAAAAAAAACAGATATAAAATTAGCATCCACAAAATTTGTTGCATATATGCTAACCCACAAAACTATGCAGTTTAGTTATACATTGAATAATTGAGACTTTGTTTTATGAAGGCTGTCCCTTGGGCTAGATTGTTATATATAAATATTAATGTTTTTTAAAAAAATCAACAGAATTCCAAGGTTTTTGACTTCATTTGAGGTATTTTTCCACTTATTTTAAATCTATTAAGAGAATTTTGAAAATTCTTTTTTCAAAATAACACAACTTTTTATAAAAGTCAGTTCTACAAATAAAACAACATGATTTAAATAGATAACTCCTTGAGGGATTTAAAATAATTTTCAATATTTTAATTTTCTCTAAAAACTTATTTGACTATTAACATTTTAACAAATTTCAGAAAAACTGAAAAATTAAATCTTTTGAATTTTAATTACGTTTTTAAAATTAAGCATCAATCAAAATGATAAATTAAGTGTTTGTACCCTTATAAAATCCATTACAAACTTCTTCATAAAATAAAATAGAGCATGGTGAGTGAACATACATAAATATCTTTTTCAAACTAACCTTTTCACTATTTTATCAGTATTTGAATATAAATAATAAAAATTTTCATTCAGTTGAATTTTATCAGGTTTTTAAAATTGTAAGCTGTTGCAAAACTCATCTAGTTTTGAAATGGCACAGAAATTTTGAATATGCAAACATAGATTCAAAGCACACATAACTCTCTTTCTATGCAAAGGTTAAAAATAATTTTTATATCAGATTTTTTGAGAATGAATCTTCTTTTATCTGCACAGAGACCCATGTTTAATTTTCAGCTGAAAATGGAATTTCTTATTCTTGTCTTCAGATATAATTTGCTTCAGTAGAGAAAAGAAGTAATGACACAATGGAATAAGTAAAAATAATAAACTCAGTGAACTTATTGCACCTATGCAGTGAAGCAATTTTGACAGAAATAGAAGTCCTACTAGGATTCATTATTGGCAGCCACAGTCTTAACAACATAAAATATGCAAATGACACAATGTTAATAGCAGAAGCCAGAAAGAACCTACAAGAATTCCTACAGAGAGTAATGAAAGAAAGTGTAAGAACATAGAATGTATGGTTGTCAACAAAAGGTACAGCCCAACATCCAAATTACAAATTGGAGATAGCAAAATCAAACAAGTGCAACAATTTAAATATCTGGGAATAACAGGGTATAGAAAGTGCAACACTGAAATCTGAAGCTAAGCAAAATATTAAGAAACAGAAAAATTTCATTAGAAATGAAGAAAAACATACTAAATTTTACGTAATGTATACCCTTATGCAAATTAATTGAAACAACTGCTTTAGTTTTGTTTCTTTCAGCATATGGTCAGTTTTAGACCCACTGGAGTGACAGGTCGTAATTGATTTCTATTTTTTCATCAGATTAGGTCATTTGCAGTGCTGTGCAGTAATATGAATCTATTTTCAGGGTTTATAATGAAATATTTTTGGCCTTAAAAAATATTGTTTCATTTTTGATTTCATCAGATTTTTATCGTACCCAGACACTATTGTCTCAACTGTCGATTAGTTGTCCTACGGCCATTGTCTATGATGGACATTACTCCAAGAAAGTGTATGAAAATTGTAATGCTGCACAAACAGACTGGCAAGCCTAATCAGTGAGCAAATAAAAGTTTTATAGAATGGCCCGGAAACAACTCCTGATTTAAATCCAATCGAAAATCTGTTGTCAATCTGCAAGGAATGACTTTGTGGAGTGGGCATACGAAGTACTAACATGTGCACTGGATCATGTTTCATTGTAAAAGTACAAAAAATGTAAATAATAATGGAATTATTTGTTTTGTTTCAATTAATTTACACAAGGGTATAGGTCCTCCTATATAGCAGTGAATGGTGGAAAATCTCCACACAGACGAAGAAGAAACTTAAGGCAACAGAAATATGGTTCTATAGAAGGATGCTGAGGATACCATGAACTGAACAAGTGAGCAACAAAAAAGTTTTAGAGAAAATAGAAAAAAAATGATATTTTTTTCTTAATATCAGAAAGAAGGAATTGAAATTTCTAGGGTACACAATGAGAAAAGAGGGATTGGTAAATTTGATACTCACAGAACATATAAAAGGCAAGATGGACAGAGGATAACAGCACATAACCTACCTAATCAAGATTCAAGAGTTCTGCTTTTTAACCTTTAGCTGAGGGGAGAAGAGATAGATTCATTCCTTTCCCAATGGTATTTGTGTAAAAGAGAATGAAGTGAACCAACCAGAATCCATCCTGGGTAAGACAATAAACTACATCCAATAGCAACCTGATCTGGAGGCTTCGAGGAGCATGGAACCACTTCTTAATTGCTGGTGTTCCCAGGTCCACTCTGACCTGGGATGGTAGCACTTGTTATGGTCCCAGCTATGGGTAAATAGTTAACTTCCAAACTGGAGTCAAAACACTATGAATGTGTAAAAATAGGTATTAATACTAGCAATATATTTTTGTAAAAAAATTACCAGCAATAAATTTTTGAAGAAAAAATTATTAACAGCATTACATTATTACCAGCAATACATTTCTGGAAAAAAATATTACCAACAATGCATTTTGGAAAAATATTACCAGCAATAAAAAAATAATATTACCAGCAATAAAAATCTTGTCGGCATTAAATAACCCATTCAAACAAACCAAACGAAACCAACCAGAATTTGAACTTGCTTGAGAATTTCCCCTTGTGAGCTGCTAAACATTATCCTACCTGCACATACTCGCAGACATATTTATGAGGGCATATCCAAATAAAACTGTAAATCTTAATATGGATATGAACTAGATGATTTGCACATTGCATCATGAGTTACCAAGAGCCAATTCTGTTTTTAGGCAGTCTGTCATAAGGTCTGGTTCTTGACTGAATAATTTGTTACCCACAAGTTTTTTTTCTGGCATTTGCAAGCATGTTTGGTGACTTTCATAACAGATGATCAAAGAGAACAGAGTGTGCAGGAAGTTTTGATTTTTGCTTTTTGTTTTCTTTCAGAGAAGACTGCTACTGAAACTGTTGTATTGTTCTGGGAAGATTTTAAGAAAGAAACTTTAAGTAAAAGACACGAGTGTATTTGTGTTTCAAATAAAAAGCCACTTCAATCCAAGTCATAATCTGACTGACCCTCAACAGGATGAAAGGAGAAAAACCTTGCAAAAGTTTGCTGAGCAATCAACAAAGACCATCATTTAGATACCTGAGCTGATTTGTTTCTCTCTAAGTTTATGCCAGTAACTGTTAACAGAATAGTTCAATAGAAAACAAAATTTCCATAAAACTTTTGCATCATTTGCTGACAGTTCCCGAAAAATTAAAGAAAAAAGCAAAAATTGTGCCATGACATGAAAGATCAAAATTACCTTTAACCTCTTTTCAAAAGAATATGTCACAAAACTTATTTTGTGGACACTCACACATACACACATACACACACACACACACACACACACATACACACACACACACACACATGTATATTGTGGACTCTTTCGTCAGAGATTAATACGGGCTGTTGACACACACCTACCAGGGATCCTAAGCACAGCTAAGTGGCAGAAGGAAGTGACAACTCCCTGCACGAACTTTGCCACTATACCTCACCCTCCAGTATATGAGGGTCAGGCTACTCAGTTCCTAGGAACTGACAGCCAGACAACCTGCACATATGATTTCATGAGTGCTGAAGGTTTTGTGCAGAAACAACCACACTTTTTGAAGAGCCGAATACAGAGACTTGGTGCAGCAAAACCCAGTCTGTCCTGCTATTTACCCATAACTGGGGGAGAAGAAGAGGATTCACATCATTCCCAAGGTTATTAGCACATAAATGTAAATGAATGTAATGGATTTGACTGGAATTCAAACTATATATATATATATATATATATATATATATATATATATATATAAGTGGACACTGAAGTCAACACACATAGGCGACAGTCTGTTTCATGTTAAATGCAAGCATCAGGCCATGATTGCATTTATCATGAAATAGACTGTCATCCCTGGGTGTTGACCTCAATGTCCATTTTTATATTTACATATATGCTTTTTTCCTGATATTAAGCCCTTTAACCCATAATTATAACACATCTATATTTTATCATATACATATCTATATATATCTATATCTATATATATATATATATCTATATATATAAAATATATATATATTCTTACTATCTATGAATACATTAACGAAGGGGTTGTTTTGTCCTTGTTAAGTTCATATGCAAACTTAAGTACAGAGTTTTTTTTAAGTTTTTTGTAGTTTGTCTATGTAATCTATGTCTCTGACTAAAATAAGAATGTCAACTGCATATCTTAGGTAAATGGAGGTTTATTTTGTGGTATTAAGTACATTATTTTCTAAATTAGTCATGTAAAAATGGCTAAATGTTGGCCCAAGGATGTAACCCATAGAGATACCATTGAATTGTATGTATATATTATTTTTGTGGTCATAAAAAGGAACTTCTGTGGTGCACATCAGGAGTATTATATTAACAATTATAACAAAAACATGTCATAAACCACTACATAAATGCAATCATTATTGGTGCTTCTTCATATATATATATATATATATATATATATATAGCACTTTGGCTGATTGGCATTTGTTTACATTTGTAAAAACAATACACTAGATTTAGTTGTGTAACTCTACCGAGTGAAGATAGCTCTGGCTGACACCAAATTAGTTGTGTTTCAATCCTGGCTTGAGGCATTCGGAAGTCTAGTCGCACTGAGGAGCTGTGATACAGCGAAACAGTACTGTCTGTGAATGACATAATATATATATATATATATATATATATATATATATATATATATATACATATATATTATGACAATATATAGGCTCCTGAAAGATTTATTTCGGTTGAGCTCTCTGGGGTGGAAGTGTGGGTTTGTAAACAGTAACTATTACGGCTCATAATGCAAGACTCTTCGGTAAATCGAATCGAGTTCTCTCTGTCACTGTGTGTTTATCTAAAAATAAATATGCTTAAATTCTCCTTCATCCCTGCTGTGCGTCAACGGCTTAGTGGTAGAATCCCCGACTGACACTAATTCAGTTGGGTTTCAATCCTAGCTGGAGTCAACCGGACATCTAGCCGCACTGATGAGCTGTGATACAGTGAAACAGTCTGTCTGTGGATGACAATATATAGGCTCCTGAAAAATTTATTTTGGTTGAGCTCTCTGGGGAGGAAGTGTGGGTTTGTAAACAGTGACTATTACGGCTCATAATGCAAGACTCTTCAGTAAATCGAACCGAGTTCTCTCTGTCACTGTGTGTTTATCTAAAAATAAATACCCTTAAATTCTCCTTCATCCCTGCCGTGTGTCAACAGCTTAGTGGTAGAATCCCCGACTGACGCTAATTTAGTTGGGTTTCGATCCTAGCTAGAGGCAACCGGATGTCTAGCCACACTGATGAGCTGTGATACAGCAAAACAGTCTGTGTGTGGATGACAATATATATATATATATATATATATATATGAAGAAATATAATTTTAAGGTGTGCTATATTTATGGGATAAAGTATTCAATATCACAAATAGAGCATATGTGAGTATAAAAGTGAACATTGCACTGAAGTCAACTCTCAGAGGCAACTGATGATTGCATCTAGCATGAAACAGTCTGTCGTCTCTGAGTGTTGACTTCAATGTTCACTTTTATATATATATATATATATATATATATATATATATATATATGAAGAAATATAGTCTTAAAGTGTGGTATATTTATGGGATAAAGTGCTCAATATCAGAGATAGAGTGTGTGTAAATATAAAAGTGAACATAGAAGTCAACACTTAGAGGCGACAGTCTGTTTCATGCTAGATGCAATCGTCAGGCCACGAGTGTTGTTATTTTTCTCGGCTATTTATATATACGGGTCAGTGGTGCATTGTGGGTAGTCTATTTTGGCAGATATTTTATCGGAAGTCGTTTATTTTTAGTCAAATAAACGACTAAATATTTTACTGGAAGTCGTTTATTTTTAGTCAAATAAACGACTTCCGGTAAAATATCTGCCAAAATAGACTACCCACAATGCACCACTGACCCATATATATAAATAGCCGAGAAAAATAACAGCACTCGTGGCCTGACGATTGCATCTAGCATGAAACAGACTGTCGCCTCTAAGTATTGACTTCTATGTTCACTTTTATATATATATATATATATATATATATATATATATATATATATATATATATATATATATATTAGAGTTCATAAGTTTGAGGTCTTCCCTGGTAATTTTTGAAATTGGCCCAGAAAGTAGTTGTTTTGTACTTTAAATAAGAGAAAATTATTATACATGGTTAAAAAAGTGAGACATGATATTTTTCATTAGAAATTTTATCATGGCTAAAAGCAAAAAAAACATTTTATGATTAGATTTTGATCTTGTCAAAATATCCGCTTTTAGCCTTGATTACGGCAGCACAGATTCTTAGTATTCATTGCAAATGTTTCTCAAAGTATAAGTTTGGTAACTGATTCCATTAATTTTTCAATGACTCTAAGAGCTCTTTTTCACTTTTTGAAAGGTTTCACTTTTCTGTCAAGTACATCCCATGCTAATTCAGTGGGGGATGTGGGGCTTCAAACTTTTGAACTGTATATATATATATATATATATATATATATATATATATATATTATATTTTTTTAATATATCATTATTATTATTATTTTATACAATAAAATGACATACATATGACTGGTTATGACTGATCCAAGCTATTACAGTAAGATTAATTGGTGAATACACATAATGTACTCACCAACCAAAATTGCCAACCGTCATGATAGGAATGTTGAAACTCTATTTGAGTAACATCTTACAGTTCACAAGCTGTGTTTATTGGATCATTAAGCAAAATTGTTCTTGAGGAAGTTTATTAAGCAAAATTCTTCATCAAGGAATGGAATGCATTGGAAATAAATGTTTTCTGTTTATTATTTCTTTTATTAATATTGTTTTTACATATGCATATATATATAAATAGAAACATACATATATAGATACATATATATATATATATATGTAATATATATATAAATACATACATACATATATAGATACATATATCTATATATATGTATATTAATGCATGTTTCGTTAAATAATATAGACAAGTTTTGTCTATTTATTTTAAGTAAGTTCCTTTCAACAGATCCGAGCAAAAATTTAGGTTAATCATATACTACACTAAATCTGGTATATCCAACTTAAGTATTCGGAATGATTCTTCCCCCCTCCTCATTAGCAATTTGCAAAAAACTAACATAGTGTACAAATTCAAGTGCCCTTTGGGAGAATGTATCTCCAATGGATTAAATAATATTTATGTTGGTCACACCACAAACTCGCTTTCAAGACGCTTAACTCTACATTTAACTGATAACTCCAACATTTTTAGACATTTAAAACGACATGCCTGCCCGCATACTCAATTCTGGAAAATCCTTGTTGACAACGCAATTATACTTAAACATGAAAATAATAAACAAAAATTAAAAATCCTTGAAGCTATATACATAAAACAGTTGAAACCCAACCTGAACAAAATAAACTATGAAATCTTCGCAAACATTCTTAAATGCCTATAATCTACAGCAGAAGCCATTGGTTTATACCAATGGCTTCCCATACTTAATACTTCTTATTTTCACTCTTGCGTGGTCATGTGTGACGTCACAAGCTACAATGCGTTTTTCGCTTCCTTGGCTCGTAAATAAGAGTTTGTCGTTACTTTGAGCTTATTCAAACATCAAGGGCAGGCCATTATTGTGGTTTCGTATATGTGTTGTTTGATTTATTAAAATTGTCATCTTTGATAATGGCTTATGTAAGCCGAAAGCTTAGATTGGATTCAAACATATGTCAATATGGTGTTTTCCTTTCGTCTTTCAACGATAATGTGATTAAGCTTATCAGACAATACGAAAGGAACTTACTTAAAATAAATAGACAAAACTTGTCTATATTATTTAATGAAACATGCATTAATGAAAAATTGCTGCCGAAATATGCACAATATATGAATATATATACTGGTAGAAGTTCCGACTGCCACAAATTCAGTCGGGTTTCGATCCTAGCTAGAGGCAACCGGACGTCTAGCCACACTGATGAGCTGTGAAACAGCGAAACAGTCTGTCTGTGGATGACATAAATACATAATAGATAGATAGATAGATAGATAGAAAAATACATACATGCATATATACAAAATAAATAAAATATGTACATACATATCAATCAATTAAGTGCCACATGTGATACAGGCTTAGGCAATCATGTCTCTTACGATCCATGACTGATGAGGCAGATTTTCCCACAGTAGCTTGCCACTTCTTTCTGTGAATAGGCTGGTTGCCAACCAAGGCTAAAGAACCCAGTCTGTTCTGTTATTTAACCCATAGCTGGGAAAGAAGATATGGATTCATACCTTTCTCAAGGCTATTTGAACTCAAATAGAATTTGAACTCAGCTCTCTGAGTTCTCATTCCAAACCAATATCCATTACATCACAACGCATACATGCATACATACATACATACATACATACATACATGCATGCATACACATGCAAAATAAAATAAAATAAAAATACATAAAAATAAATCAATAATTAAATAAAAAAATAAATAACAGCAACAATATCAACTCACTTTTATTAATAAGCCAAAAAATGACATCACTTAGCATCTTCCATAGTTTACCTTTCTTCTACACAGTATGATTTTAGAATATGTTACAGCTTTCTCTAATCTAAAATAGGAAAATATTTCATTTTTCTTCTGTCTATAAATACAGGTAACTAAATAAAATTTCTACACTAACGTTCATAAAGTTCCTCAAGGAACAAAACTCAGCATAAAAGCTTTTTTTGTCTTTCCTTTTATTTATACATACACACACACACACACACACAGACGCACGCACACACACACACACACATGGCCAAATAAACAAAATAGCAAAATAAGCAAAATAGACAAGTAAACAAAATAGACAAATAAACCTGGCATGAGCACCCAAAAATAAAACTAGAAAAAATTACCTAATCTCAGTAAAAACAAACAGGACTCAGTAATTCAGAACAGATAATCTACAATATGAAAAAAATGTGGAAAAGAGATGGTGTACAAATTACAAGATCAAAGAGATACAGGACTTCACCATGACAAATAGTTTTATGTGATCCTCAGATGGTCAATATATATATATATATATATATATATATATATATATATATATATATATATATATATATATATATATATATATATATACACAAATGTGAGAAAAAGAACAGATGAAGTAAAATTCCGCTGTTTAAAAGCATTTACTTTTAAAAATGTGCTCAATACTGTTATATAAGAATAAAGTGTCACTGCCTACCCTGGAGTTTGAACACAGATCAACAGAGAGTAATTACAGGTATTCCCATTTTGAATAAGTAGATCACGTGATAGTAAAGGAAATGTATATATGGGAATTAGTGCATGGCATCTAAGTATTCACTATACAGATTACTATTTGGATCACTATTCAGTGATTACCTTTCAAGCAAGTATTATCGAGCAATTACTATTAGTGCAAGTGATATTTGAAGGTGTCTGACACCAGTATTGATCAACAGTGTTATTATAGTTGTATCTGCAATTACAAAGTCTCTACTACAACAAGCATTACAAAAGTGACAAGTATTCGTTGACATTACAAAAGTGGCAACGAGTGGTCGCTGACATCACAAAAAATATGAAGTAGAGCAATATATTATTATTATTTTATTATAAGATATTATAACAAAATAAGTTGGAATCGCTACACAATAGCTTTCATGTTTCGGCACCATGTTGTACCTTTTCGGGTGATACCATCAATATAGTGCCAAAACACAAACGCTATTGTGTAGCAACACAAAAGCTATTGTGTAGCAATTTCAATGTTTTTGTTATAATATCTTATAATAAAATAATAATAATATATGTATGTATGTATGTATGTATGTATGTGTGTGTGTGTGTCTGTGTTTGAATATATATATATATAATATATAAAATAGAGAGGTCATGCATATAAGATTTTATATCTATTATTCAGTTATGAGTCATTCAAGATCTTCTAAAGTTGTGATAGATATTTTGGGGTGTCAATCACAATTCCTCTTTGACTTAAAATCACCTGAGTACAGTAAATAAAATTTAATAAGACTGTCTGTTGGCAGAGAGTGAAATGCATATTTTGAGCACAAAGAGACATGTTTGCTAAATCACTCTCAGTGGTTTGCTGATAGAAAAAAATGCTCAAAAAAAGTTTCACTAATAAGGGATGTGTATATATGAATGTACCTAAATTGTATGTGTTTCATCATCACCTTTTCATGTATATGAGTATAGAAATCACCCTTTTCTCTTTTTAGATATATGTTCAGCTTTTTAGCATTAGATAACTGTGTGATTCTGATAGTAAATCAATTACAAAACCATTAAAACTTCATGTACAGATTCTAAAGAGATTTCTTGTGGGTCTGTGTGTATATGGGGATAGAACATAATTGAATGCTTTTTATAGTTTCGGTTATAGTTATAGTTGTCTCCCCCTTCAGCTTCGTTTTCTCCGTGCTGTGTCCATTCAGGGCGTAGGCACTCAAGGTTTTCCACAATTTTTTGTCCTTTGTAGCTCAAAATAAATGTTGAGTTTTTTGCTATCTTGCCGAAACCACATTTTGCCATCCATTTACTCAAGCTCACTAAGTATGTTAGGCATTGTTTTCCTCTGTCCCTCTTGCCTTTAATCTATGAGTATCAGATTTTCCAAGCCATCTTTCCTCATTATTTGCCTTAGAAATTTCAACTATCTCTTCCTGATGTTAATTATAAGTGTCCTTCTTTTCCATTTTCTCTAAAACTTTGTCATGGTTCATATCCTACTATAAAAGTAAATATTTGGACCCCATTTAGGTGCAATGGTTAAATTGTATTGAATAAAGCTTCATTACAAACTTAAATGTTTGTTTTTCTTGACAATAACATATTTATTGAAAGAGTGTCAATATCTCATGAACAGAATTTGTAGGTTGTATGTATACATGTTTTTTGTGTACTCTTGTGTATGTATGTATTTATACATACACAGACTTTAATACATGTACATAAATCTTTTATATCTGTCTATGTTTCTGAGATGAGGTATTATGATTACTTACATTATTTACATTATTTAGACTGTTATCCTCATCTTCATTGACATATTCACAAGGACACATGGCCCAGTGGATAAAGAGGTTGGTTAGATACAGCGACTAGCTTTTAGTGATGTAATGGCTGTTTATATCTCCGAGATGAGGTATTATGATTATTTACATTATTTGGACTGTTATCCTCATCTTCATTGCCATATTCACAATGTTTCGGCTATTGCATGCTCCAGCTTTATTCAGGTGACTGAAATTTCGAATCAAACCCTTTATTTCTTTTTGATGTCAATGAACACTTGTTGCCACTTTTGTGATATCAATGAATACTCATTGTCTCTTTCATAATGCTGGCTATAGTAGAGACTTTGTAATTACAGATACAACTATAGTACACCGTTGAACTATACTGGTGTCAGACACCTTCAAATAATCTCGCACTAATAGTACTTGCTCGATAATACTCACTCAAATAGTAATCCATATAGTGAAATAGTAGAGTGAATAGAGCAGATAAAAAGCATAGACTAGAAATACTGATTCATATAGTAATAGAGGATAGACTAGAAATGGAGATCATTTAGATGTCACACTACCTTCCATATATGCATTTCCTCTATGGTCACGTGGTCTACTTAATTCAATAATGGGATCACCTATGTTTGCTCATTGGCGATCTATGTTCAGCCACAAGTGTTAGCAGCGGCACTTTATTCCTATATAACAATTTTGTCCACCGGGGTAGATTGTTCCACGTGCCATGCCTCTTCCGGATGTCTCAGTTATTTCCCTTTAACTCAACTTTCCAAGTTTGGTTCACCACTGGCGTGGCCTGGTATTGAACTCACAACTCTTTGGGTCTAGTCACTGGATCTAACCAATGTCTTTATCCACTGAGCCATGGATACAGTGACTATGGATCAACAAGGCCATAAACTGATAAACAGTTATTAGCTGAAGTTTGATCTGAAATTTCTTCTGTACAATGTTCAGTCAATGTAATTAATGAAAGTGTATTGATAAAGAAAGATAATATTTTGAAAAATAAATGCATTTTTTCACCATGAAAATCTACATACTTCTGTATATGCTGTATGTATGCTAACCATGTATACATCCCTGTGGATACCATAGAAAGTAAACTCTTACAAGGTGGATTTGCAAGACTCTCACCCAACTGATTTTGAATTGAGCCGTGTCTTTCTCCTAGATTGATTGCCAATCAAAGCTAGAAAGGTCAGTTTGCTCTCCTGTAAGCTCCAGGCTCAGTAGAGATGGATTTATGCCTTTCCTCAAGATATTCATGCTAAAATGAACACAATGGCCTCAGTTGACATTTAAACTCAGCATATTTATCCAACTTTCCATAGTGTTAAGCACTACACTACATGCATGTTCCTCTGCTGTACTTGCATATTTCCAAATCAAATATATATATATATATATATATATATATATATATATATATATATATATATATATATAGTAAGGGTAGCCAATCCATTGGCATATACTCCAAGTGGATCCTAGTAACATAAAATATTAAAACTGATCCACAAAAAGAACTCAACGTATTTATTATTACAGAGCAGATAATTAATAAACAATAAAATCCCAAATCACCTCATATGGGGAATAGCCTATTTCAGCAGACAAAGATATCGATTGTCTGTCTTATCAACCTCAGTCCACACCAGGGTTGATAAGACAGACAACCAATATCTTCGTCTGCTGAAATAGAATATTCTCCATGTGAGGTGATTTTAGATTTTATTGTTTATTAATATATATATATGTGTGTATGTGAAAAAAGACAAAAGTAAAACTAATCTTAGCCAACATATTCTGTCCTCTGAGGGACTTTATCAAGGCAAATGTAAGGATTTTATTTTGTGACAAGTTTTTATATACAAGAGCAAAAATATTATTGGCTTTTCAAAATTTTTAGGTTTAGGAGTGAGCATGAATATTCATCAGGATAAAGGAAAAGTCAGCTCAGATATGTTTCCCTTTTGAGATTATTGATATTGTCTTTTTATTGATATATTGACATTTTTACACACACACAAACACTCTCTCTCTCTGTCTCTCTCTTTCTCTCTCACACACACATACACAAACACACACTCACACATATAAGAATAAAGACAAAAGAAAAACTAATCTTAGCCAACACATTCTGTCCTCTGAGGGCCTTTATTAAGGCAAATGTAAGGATTTTATTTTGTGACAAGTATTTATATACAAGACCAGAAATATTATTGGCTTTTCAAAATTTTTGCTATTTAAATACTAATTTAAATATATATACATACATACATAAAAAATACTTCCTACTCACTTACATTTATTAGGCATTGAACTGACACAACCCACGTACATGCACTCATCTGATGAATATTCATAAGCATCTCTATACCAAAAATTAAAAAAATCCAATAACATTTTTGCTCGTGTATATATATATTGTCACAAAATAAAATCCTTACATTTGTCTTTATAAAGTCCCTCAGAGTATGAAATGTGTTGGCTAAGATAAGTTTTTCATTTATCTTTTTTCATATTGTCCTTTTATAGATATACTCTATCTGAAATTTTCACATATATATATATATATATATATATATATATATATATATATATATATATATATATATATATATATATATATGAATTGAAACTTTCATGTGGATGTCATGTAGGATGCCAAACCTATTCAAAAATATCTAAACTGTCTGCTGTATACAACTGCTTTCTGAGATCAATGGTAAAAAAGGTTTTGAGTGAACCCAAGGGTTTTGGTAAAGACCATCCTTCTTTGAACATTGTGGAATGACGATACAGAATTACAAAGAACTGTATCAAATAACAAACACCACATCACTTTAGTACACTACTAACATCAGCAACAACTAAAAGGAATAGCACATATAACTAGAAGAGAAAATAATGACATAATCAAGATGTTGACATTTCACACTAATTCAAATAAAAGGTTAGGAAGAAAAACTCCATCAATACTGGAAAGCGCGATAACAGACTTGAGAAAGCTTTTTTCTTGAAAAATTGTTTTAAGAGAAAGATTTTATAAACTTCAACTGGAAAGAGTACTGCAAAATGTTTCCTTGGAAGGAAACGACTAATACTATTATTACCATTACCATGTATGCTTTGTTCATGATTATACTTATAGATGTGGGTGTGTGTGAGTTGGTGAATATTTCTGGTCCTTCTGTGACAATGTCTGCACGTGTGTTTGCTTGCATGTGTACATATTGTAAGAACATATGATTGTATATCCCTTACTCTCTTGTACTACTCATCTATAAAACCCAATAAAAATATATATAAAAGCATAAATGAAGCTACATTGATTCTAATCGGCTGTCATGTTCTGCCAAATGCAAAGGCATTTACATTCATACATCAAACGTTAGTATTTTTAAAATATGAGTGTATTTGGGTAAAAAGAAGCACCTAATTTTTAAATTAATATTTAAGAGTAAGTTATAAGCTAGTGCATCCCTTTAAGATAATGATCATTAAAAGTGAAATTGAAAGATCTTTCATATCGTAAAAGCTTAAGATTTTTGCTGTAGTAAAATGTGCTTTTTCGCAAAATATATATGTGTAAACATTCTTATGTGTGTGCTTCTGGATCTTTCAGTTTCTAATATTTGTGAATGGGTATGTGCATTGTTTGTCCAAGTTCAGGGCAATTAATTTTTTTCACCTTATTATTCTTGCATTTGTTAAGGTTGTGGATTAATTGTTGTTTCTTTGTTGATACAGATATTTATTTTTAATTCATTTATCTTTTGATTTTGTTGGATGCCTGTTGAACAAAATTAGCTACATACCTCTAATTGATGAAAAATATGGAAAAGACAAAACAAAATCCGAATATGCAAGTTTTCTGATTTTGTTTTGTTTTTTCCATATTTTTCATCATACCGTCGGATCTACATTCACATATTTCCTTACATACCTCTAATTCTACAGCAGGTGCCACTTGCCATTTGTAAGTGTGTATATATATATATATATATATATATATATATATATATATATATATATATATATATACATACAGTACATATATATATATAGTACATACATATATATATATATATATATATATATATATATATATATATATACATATATATATATATATATATATATGTATAGTACATATATATATATATAAATATATATATATATATATACACAGTATTTTCCTGCCAAGATATATATATATATATATATATATATATATATATATATATATATATATATATATATACAGTGCTGTTTGATAAAAGTGACTCACCTGATTTTTTTTACTAAATGTTCTCTTCTCCAATGAAACGAAAGTTGAGCTAAATTCAAAGGATAAGCGATCTAAAATCCCAAGAAGAAGCTTTGAAAGCTCTTTGAATTTAGCGGTAAGTACTGTCAAGCATCTGTTCAGTATAATGTTCTGGGGATGCTTTTCTTTTCAGGGAACTGATGCCGATAACTCCACATGGAATAATGTCAAATAATGTAATGATATTGTACTGATGATTAATGCATGTTTATATATCATTTGTTTTTAAAATATTTCAGTATTATTTTTATTTGTCATCATAATTTAATCATTTATAATAGCATATATATATATATATCTTTCTAGAGTTTTCAATGGACTAGGGTGTGATACATGTGGGTGTTCAGAGTTAAGCATAGCTTGATTGGGACTGAAAAGTTTCCAAGGAGCGAAAACAAAACATATCACCACAGCATCCTGTGGCTGAAGAGAGAAATAAGACAGAGAGAGAGACTGTTTGAAGCTTTGCTTTTCATAGTGCTTTACACAATGCCACATTATGGACATTAAGAGAAGTCTCCTGGCTGAAATGGTAAGGTAATCACATGCAGTAAATGACAATCGAAATCTGTAAGTTAAAAGAAAAAAAGCTACATGTAATAATTAGAAAAAATAGAGAAGCTACTAAATAAATATATATATGCACATATAAATATATATGTATATATATATATATATATATACATATATATATATGTAAGCAAATATGTGGATGTAGATCCGACGGTATGATGAAAATGTGGAAAAGACAAAGCAAAATCCGAATATGTGAGTTTACTGTTTTTTATTTTGTTTTTTGTTTTTCTGTCAACGTCAGACGTTTCGGTCTAATAGACCATCTTCAGGACATGGTTATTGGAGACATATTTATATTAAATTTAAGTTAAAATGAAGAGACGATAGATACAGGACTAGTCAGAAACAGAAAAACAAAATAAAAAACTGAAAAACAAAAAACAAAATAAAAAACAGTAAACTCACATATTCGGATTTTGCTTTGTCTTTTCCACATTTTCATCATATATATATATATATATGTAACGTAAATCATTCAAACGAAAAACAAATACTGAAGCTTTCGTTTGAATGATTTACGTTACATAAATTGAATACGCACTACAAAACCGATATATATATATATATATATATATATATATATACAGGGTGACCAAAAAAAACAGGAAATTTTGAAGTGCGTATTGCCAGACATGAGCAAGTGGCAACACTGCGAGACAGTGACCTTTGAGCAAGTAAACATTTCGCCATTTTAATAACTAGAATGAAATTCACAGTATCCCAGCTTAGATGTTGCAGCAGTCAATGAGGAATCTCAACAGCAGATTTCAAGAATGCATTCGTACAGGAGGACGCCATCTAGAGGACATAATTTAAAAAAAATGAAAATTCCATCATTGTTTCTTAAATGGCATGTTTTAAGGTTTCAATTACTATGAATTAAATGTTTTTCTTCCGTCACTCTTGGTTTTATTGAATTGTTAAAAAGTTCCCTGTTATTTTTGGTCACCCTATATATATACACACATACAGATACATATATATATATATACATACATACATACATATATATATACATAAATATATATACATATAAATATCTGTACATAAATATATATGAATACATAAATATAATTTTTTTCTTTGTTAAAAATATGATTCCATCATGACACAGAAAATTCTATGTTTCAAAATTGAAACTAAAGCTGTAAATTTAATTATAAAAATTAAACTTAAAATTCAGAATTTCATTCCATTGTAAAGCGATGTTAAGATCCTAAAAAAAATCCACATTACAACCAAAAACGTTTACAGTTTCTCTCTTCATTTTAAAATATACACTTTTCTCTCATTGGGACAACTATAACCTCGTCTGTACATGCTAGACGCAATTGTCAGGCCATGCCTGATGATTGCATCTAGCATGAAACAGACTGTCACCTCTAAGTGTTGACTTCAATGTTCACTTTTATATATATATATATATATATATATATATATATATACAGATATATATATATACACATATGTATATGTCTCTATATATATAGACACACACATGCATACACACACACATACACGCATATATATATATATATATATATACAGAAAACCCAATGATAAACCACTCTATATACACCCATCTTCCAACCACCCACCCTCTATAATCAAATAGATACCAAAATCGATTAACCGCAGGCTTTCCGACAATTCCTCCAATGAAACCATATTTAACAAATCTAAGAAAGACTACGAAACAGCCCTAAAAGATAGTGGATTCCCAGCAACACTCACATACTCACTACAGAACACAAAAATGCCCAACAGGAAAAGAAATATCATATGGTTCAACCCACCATACAGCAAAAACGTAAAAACAAACGTCGGAAATATATTCTTCAAACTCTTACACAAACACTTCCTGGAATCAAGCACCCTACACAAAATTTTCAACAACAAAACCAATAAAAATCAGCTACAGTTGCACCGAGAACATGGCACAAATAATAAAAAAGCACAACAAGCAAATTATCAACAAACCACACAAAAATGTCCCTTAAACGGTAATTGTTTAAAAAACAACGTAATATACCAAGCCACAATAAAATCACCAGATAATAAAGAAAAAGTATACATAGGAGTAACTGAAGGACCCTGGAAACAAAGAAATTATGCACACAAAACATCTTTCAGAAATAATAAATATGCGAACAGCACAATGCTTTCTAAGCATATCTGGGAAATTAAAAACAAAATGCACATCACACCAAAAATATCTTGGAAAATAAGGAAAATATTATTGGCCTATATATATATATATATATATATATATATATATATATATATATATAAATTGTCCAAATCATGTAACAGCATAATTTTTCATCCCATACAATGTTTAATATCTAAAAAAACAAAACATTAAAGTAACTGAGGTTTTTTTTTGAGGTTTTCAGATAATACATTTAGCTTGACACCATTTGTCATGAGAATCACTGAAAATCCTTTGAGTTATTCAGCTAGAAAGAGAATAGTTTAAAATCAATTTGTGTCAGCCCCATTGTCTTCCCAAGTGAGCAATGGTTAGAGGAAAAAGATAAGTAATCATACCAATATTCATACTCTGGCTTCAAAGTCCATTCAAGAACATTTCAATAGAATGTTGAATATGTTTAAAAAAGTGGGAACAATTGAGAGGAAGACTGTATCAGGAGGTTACAACAGGCAGAGTGATCATCATTTCAACTTAGAGCAAGAGAGATCTATTAGAAAAGATCCAACTCAATCTATAAGACATTTGGCCTGTGTCAGAGGACACATATTTTCTATCAAAATTTCTGAGACGTTCAGTAAAATACTGATTATTCTTACCAGAGCATTTACTTAAATATTTGTGTCTATTTAAATTACACACACACACACACACTCATATATATATTTATATATATATATACATATATATACACATTTATATACACATACACACACACACACACACACACATATATATACATATATATATATATAACTTGAGTCAGATGAGTAAAGATGCAAATTATCTCAAAGATTCTGACTCATCTCACTTTGGTTATGGGTTAATACAAAACAGGAATAAATTGTAGAATAATCTTTTCAGTCTCTTTATAGCTTAATTATATTATCAATATATAACAGAAATTAATATTTATTTTATCTTAATTTTTTAGCTGATATTTGATTGTAACTTTACTCAGGCTGTTCATCTATGACAGTGAGTAAATGTGCAGGATTAAAAAGAAAGTATAATTTCTTGGTAAGATTCAAATTCAAATCCCTTTTTTGTTACAGTGAGCACCCAACTGCTTTAACCACTAAGCTGTAAGAATTTGACAGCTTTGAAAAAAAATCAAATCTAACCTATAGCTCATCACTAAATTCCAAAGTTCCTCTCTCTCTCTCTCTCTCTCTCTCTCTCTCTCTCTCTCTCTCTCTCTCTCTACTATACAGGTCAGTGCCATTAAACCATACACCAATAAACCATGATGTCGCCTCAGCTGCGCATACACAATGGGCCCCAAAAATTTTTTATCATATTCATATTAGAATCATAATCATCAGTGGATCTCAATTCGAAACAAATTCAAACTTGATTACGACACTTTTTAAAGTCTGATTTTTTCTGTATAATTATTCAAATAAATTCATAAAATTGAATTTTAATACTTTCAGTATATCTGTATTTTCCCAGGCATTTACTATTATTTAGACTTTGGGATTTCACACTCACGACTCTGTAGTGGTTTGGATTAGCAATTTGCAGATATTTTGAATGTGAAATATGCAGCTTACAACCTTTATCCTAACTTAAAATTTCACATATTTACTTAACAAGATTTGATTTAATATAGATAATGTGCTTTCCAAATAATTTATATAATCTGCAGAGAAGAGCCATTTTAAATCCTGCTTTAAGGATTATTAACAGAGGTCACCATTGCAGCCAAATAACACCTTTCAACACTTTTATTTGGAACCATTTTAGGCTGTCGTCTTTCAAATTTATTCACAGTGGTGCAGATTTTTATGTGAAAATTAAAGGATTGTTTTAATAAATGTTTTTCAAAACTGCCAATATTCAAATCTTAGTATTGAATATGCATTTTGCATGCTTAGCCACTGTGGTACCCATTTTCGCGGATAACTCCATGGACTTGACAAGCTTTGTTTTGGTGGTCTAAGCTGGCAATCCTGACATTACGGCACACTTTTGATCTAAACCGCAGACCATCTAAACTGCAGATAGAAGTTTTAGACCCCAACTATCAGAGATTATCAGCACCAACCTGTATTTATGTTTCACACCCTGGGTAAAGTTATTATATAAAAGCAAGTAGAAATTAAGATGAAATGATTTATAATGCTCCATCTGATAAAGGTAAAGAATAAAAATAATAGTGCTGAAATCTCCCCAATGAAATGGCAGTCTACGCTTTATAAATATGATAGAAAAAAATTAAATACTAATGTAAAATTCCTAACAGTTGCAGTATTATGAAAGCATTATAATGTCATATCTGGCTTCTACAGCAGAGTGTTGATTCAGTTTTAATCCATTCTAAGTGCTCTGCAAATGTCACCATTTCCAAGACATTGTCCTTTTCCTGATAATTCTGCTTCTACATTCCTTGAAAAATGTATGAAGGAATATAACAAAGTTGTTTTCAAATTTCCCTTGCCACTTCAAAAGAACTGAGGATTAATTTTTGAAAACATGACATCAGATATGCTTAAACTTTTTTATTATTTTTCAACACATGATATCAAATATCCTTATACTTATAAAATCTGTAATGTACACAATTTAATAAGCAGTTAAAATGCATTTCTTAATACAGATAATAGTTCTAAACAATATCTTGTGTTCCACTGGAAATCTATGGTTGTAAGCCATGGCAAATTTTGATCTTTCTTTGACAGGAAAAAGAAGGCATTGCTTGGTCTCTACCCTTTAATGTAGAAAGATTATTGCTTACAACTCACAAACTATGCCATTTTGGTTGAGCTAAATAATAAGAGCTTATAACTGCATAAATATTTATTCTTTTCTAAACATTGTTGTCCAATTTCATTTCATACGAACCACATTTATTATTATGAAAATAATATTTTATACAGTGAATGATGATATTTAGGAATGTAATTAGCAATAATAACAGCAATTGTCTGAAATTTTTGGGAGGAAGCATTTCACAAGTTTTATTCACACAAATGTCCTCAGCTTTGTTGTCCTCTGATCTTTCTCATTTGTTTTTCTCTTCCTCATATTTACTTGAAATATTTTATTTTACACATTTTTAACCGTTCTCCCATCTTGGTTGATATAATCAAATCATTTCAGCCATTGTACACTCTAGTATTTAGTTGTTTATCAGGTAATATTGTCAGAAATTCAAGCCAAATATTTTATACAAGCTACTGGAGGAGACTATATGTCATATCTGTTAATTCTTCTCGTATTTTCTCTTTTGTTAATTCATCCTGGTTCTTACACTGAACCAGGGAATACCACTCTTCCATCACTGTCTAATCCAGTGATTGAACTCATAACCATCAGGTAAACTCCTCCTACATAGCAGTGCATGCTGGACGATCTCCTCACAGATGAAGGTGAGACTTGAGGCAGCAGAAATGTGGTTCTACATGAGTATACTGAGGATACCATGAAGCAAAGTTTTAGAGAAAATTAAACCAAAAAGGTAACTTATATTTAACACCAGGAAGAGACAGTTGACATTTCTAGAGCATATAATAAGGAAAGATGGATTGGAAAATCTGTTACTCACAGGACATATTGAAGGCAAGAGGAACAGAGGAAAGCAATGCATAACATACTTAGTGAGTTTGAGTAAATGGATGGCGAAACAAGGTTTAGGAGAAATAACAAAAAGACAAAATTTATCAAGCTACAAAGGACAGGAAATTGAGGTGAGCCATGATTGCCTACATCCTGAAGGGACACTGCACATAGAAGATATCCACTAAGCCATTATTGTATAGTCAAATTAGGTGGTTTAATTGTGGTGCCTTTAATTCAATGCCTGTTATTTTCCTGATCAAAGATTCTCAGTTTGGTGATAAAATCAATGCTGGGTTTACTGAAGAGGTTATTGGTCTAGAATATATGCTAATTCTTTCAATTTCCTTATTCTCCAATTACTCTTATCTTAGTTTCATCCCCACCAATTTTTTCTTCAATACAGGATACTTGGCTTTATCATCTACAATACTATTTCCAATTGCTGCAGCTTACCCACTATCTCAAATTAGCTAAGAGATATTCCAGTCATGAAGAAATGTTTTTTGAATGTAGAATATATAGCAAAAGGTTTTATTCTTTTTGTCAAACCACTCTCATTTCCTCTATATTCCAAAATGTAAGGTGAAAGCTTTTTGTTTTCGAACAGCTTTTCCAAAGGACTACTGTTTTATGGAAAAGACTTCCAAGGGAATACTTTTTTGAAAACTACAATCCTAAATGCTTCAGGTCAAGTATTAGTCATTATCTATCCTCCTCCTCGTAATTTTTGCTTCGTATCCCCCCCCTCCTCTTTCATTCACATATCATACCTCATTCAGTGCACCTCTATCTGTAGTGAATATCAAGTTTTGCATTGGGGAAATTTTAGTAAAAAAAGAAAATGATTCTATATACAGACCACTAATTTTCAATATTTTTTTAACCTTACATTTAGAAAGACACAACTCTATAGACTGCTAGACAAACTGTTCATGATCATTTTCTTATCTGATGGAGACTTGACTTTGGTCAGGTATTGTCAAAGACTGGAATTTCTTTTGACTACAATCCTGATATTGAATGGACCACATTTCCTATGAATCTTTTCCAATATTTATCTGTTCTGCGGTACATAGAATGTGGCAATTTTCTGGTTGTTGTCAACCAGCACTTAGCTCAAGAAAATGGATACTATTCCTACAAGATAATTATTCTTAATACCGACTCTCTCCTGTCGCTATAATTATAGTCACCACAAGAGATTTGCCTCATTTTGTAAATAACAACATCTTTCTTCATAGTGCATAAATTGTGGGAATCAAAATAAAGATACTGATGAGAGAATATGATAGATTTTATTTTGGAAGTTGATGGTTTAACTATAAACTTGGTATTAACTAAACTGATGATGGTGAATTTTCAGGATGTACTTATATTAATAAAAACAATAAACCATCAAATTATAATATCAGCTCTTCACCTTTAATAAGTTTATGTAAGGCTAAATTTTGTCTGTGGGTCTCCACCTTACATCAATAAACCAAAACACCTTATACAGTTAACATATAATGGATTTACTGCTGGCCTTTTATAAACATGCAGAAATAGAAATATATATATAGTGATTTACTATGTATTTCTTAGCTGTGGCACAAGGCTGAAATTAAGGAGCATCCCCAGTGAGGATCAAACTCATTACTCAGTCATAATTTATATAGTGAGACAAGCTTTCTAACCATTATACCACATTGAGGTGCCCATATAGTGATTTACTATGCATAGCTTAGATGTGGCACCAGGCCGAAAGTGTGGATCACCCAGTGAGGATTGAACTCACTATTCAGTCATAATTTATCTAGCTAGCCAAGCTTGATAACCATTAAACCATGTCTAGATGCCCATATAGGTATTTTTCAGTGTGCCCACATTGCTAACAAACATGACACAAAGTGGGTTTAACAGCAATACCATGCAAAAATTGCACAAGCCCCCTCAGCACTTCCCCTTTTGGAGACACAGCCAGAGCTCGGCAATAAACCCACCCTCTCCCAAAGGAAAGGTACTGCTTAGAGGAAAGTCCCCCTGGGGCTTGTGGTGCCTATATATATATATATATATATATACATGAAGAAATATAGTTTTAAGGTGTGCTATATTTATGGAATAAAGTGCTCAATATCAGAGATAGAGCGTATGTAAATATAAATATAAAAGTGAACATTGAAGTCAACACTCAGAGATGACAAGCTGTTTTATGCTAGGTGCAATTGTCAGGCCACGGCTGTTGGATTTTTTCTCGACTATTTATATATATATATATGGGTCACTGGTGTATTGTGGGTAATCTATTCTGGCGGTTATTTTGGCGGGAGTGGCTTGTTTATTTATTTATTTGGGTTAATTTATTTTACTTGTTTTTATTTTCATTTTTTATTTTATATTTTTATTTATTCTTTTCTGTTTTCAATATATATATAATAAGGAAAAAGACAATAGGAAAATTGTTGTTTTAGCCGATGCGTTTTGTCCAAAGTGAACTTTTTCAAGGCAAAAAACGAAATGAATTTATTGAAACAGAGTATCTATAAATAACAAACAAAATGTCGTTAGAAACTAGAAGAATTTAGAAACGCTATTGTATATTCATATGGTCAAATGAAAAATTATGTCAATTACTTTATGCTTGAATAGAATATTTTTTGATGAAAATATTTTCATGTGTAGAAATAATGTTTGTATTGTGGTGTCGATGGATTCACCCATTTTCTTTTGATTTCTTGATAAATTTGTTGTGTACATTGGCTTCTTCTAGTTAGACAAAATGCATCAGCTAAAACAACGGTTTTACTATTGTCTTTTTCCTTTGTACATATTGTCTTTTTCTACAGCGTAATTCTGAGAAATCTTTACATATAGATATATATATATATATATATATATATATATATATATATATATATATATATCTTTACATATACATATATCTTTACATATACATATATCTTTACATATACATATATATATATATATATATATATCTTTACATATACATATATCTTTACATATACATATATATATATATATATATATATATATATACACATTATGAAATGGACAAAGTCCGATAATTATTTAAGACATTTTTTTTATGTTTATACATTCTTTTTATAGATACAAATATTCAAGTATATAATAAACAGTATTAACAACATTTACAAGCCTGAATGTTTCATAGAAAATATGCGTCCTCAGACAGGAATCGAACCTGTATCCTATATGGAAAATTTCTATGAAAATTTCTCGGACATTCAGGCCGGTAAATGTTGTTAATACTGTTTATTATAAACAGAGCATTTACTTAAATATTTGTATGTATAAAAAGAACGTATAAACATAAAAAATGTCTTAAATAATTGTCGGACTTTGTCCATTTCATAATGTGTGACGTCATTTGTTTACATTTGGATATGCATTGAGCAAATGAATGAATGAGAGAAAATCATGCAGGATTGTGTTTAAAAACAGTAAAATCGACCTTGCTAACTGAACGCTCCTCTGTGACCCAATCGGTTAAGGCACGTCAGACTATATGACGGTTCTGTATAGGATACAGGTTCGATTCCTGTCGGAGGATGCATATTTTCTATGAAAATTCATCGGACATTCAGGCCGGTAAATGTTGTTTAATACTGTTTATTATCAAACAGAGCATTTACTTAAATATTTGTATCTATAAAAAGAATGAATAAACATAAAAAAAGTATTATATATATATATGTACCAAATTATTTTTATAACATCAGCAGCTTTTAAAAGTATATTTTAATAAATATTTTATTTGTGTTAGTTATTTTAATTCAAATTTTATAAGCAATGCCTCAGTCAATAATTCTTTAATTTATCATGTTTGTATAGAAAGAATTTTTATACACATTGTCAAAATCCAGTCTTAAGTTACCAGGAAAAATATCAATATGTTTACATTTAAAGAAAACATAAAATAAACGTAATTTTGGCTTCTAGAAATAACTTTTTTATAGAAGTGAACATAAATTAAATAATTTTTAAAAATATTGAAATTGTTATAGAATTCTATAATTTTAGGTCTGGGAACATTAGTTATGATCTTATTTCCTGCAGCATTCGTAGTAACCAATGTCAGCATCTGACATTTCACATCTCTACAAATTAGTTGAGAGAAGCTGAAAAATAAATTTACAGTATTACCTAAATAAGTTAAAATAATCTGTTTAATTAGAATTTCTTAAAAATATTTTATATTATTTAAGCACGTTAAAAAATAGTAAATTTGCTGAATTCATTTTTATGATTATTACTCATTTCTCTTGTGGTCAGCTCTATGTAGCTATGTTCAGAGAAGGAAATTCAAGTGGACTTAATGATGAAAAAATTTTAGGAAATAAATGTCTTGCTAAAAATGTTATTTATAGAGAAATTTTATAGAGGTATAATAACTTCTATTACAACTTTTCTCTGTCCATAGAACGGGTAGTATTTTGCAACTCAATTGTGTAATTCTACTTACAAAGACAAAAAAAAGCAGATTTCTCAACAGTAATTTTTAGTGATGAATGTAGAGCTACATTGGTTAGATCTGTGGTTGTGTAATTCAGTTCAGCCAACATAACTTATAAAAACAACAATGATGTAGTGGAATAAAACTACCATTGTAGAGGATTGTAAGCAATAAAATTTTAGTTCTCTTCAAAGTTGATCATGGTATCAAGATAAATGCAGAGATTTATTGTAAGACATTTTTCAGTTGTACTTTAAAATAAATGGTATATTTATGCCAGAAAACACTCTTTCACATTCTTCAAAGCTGGCTGTTGTCCAACTTTAAAAAAAAAAGCTTTCAAAAATATCAAATTAATATTTCCAGATAGAGTTACAATCGAAAACTAAAATAGATGCATATAAAATAGAAAATTATATTGAAGCAAAGGAGATATCTGAAGCAATAAAAAAAACACATTAATGATTTTAAAAACTGTAGAAAAGTTAATAAAATCGACATTAAAATAATAATTGATTCAGGTACTTGTAAAATATGACAAATAATTCTTTGTGGTAAGAATAAAGAAGAGCACTTTTAATTATATTCACTAAATTGTCAAAGTTACAATAGAAACTATTTCTACTAGGAATATGCCTAATACGTTGTATACACACAAGACCTGACAACTAGCTATAGACCTTAATGGAATATCCTCTTTGTGAATTTGGAGACCATAGATATATGGTAGTTTACTCTATTTTTAATAGCACTGTATTCATTTCAGGCTGATCTCTGTTCTTTACAGGATCTGTGATAGCCTATTCTTAGTTTTTAAAGTTGTAGTATCTTCTGTCCCCAGCTAGGCTTGCTAATTGTTCTCAATATTCCCACTTGTCCATCACCTTGTTTGCTGGCAGCATAATTATGCAGGGTTCAGGTAGCCATTCTTTCTTTTCTTGTGGAGTTTAGTTTAGGAGACTTGGTTATTTCCGGTGCTTGTTTCACTTCTATCCCAATTCAACAGACTGTGTCATGGTGATTTTCAAAGCTACCTTCTCTTTGGGAGTTATCACATCCATGTATAGAACTCACTTAATAGCTGCAGTGAAGTTGAAACCCTTTGTTTAATGAAATTTCCTCAGAAGTACTTAATCGTCATTCACTGATGTTCTCAACTTTTCCAAGAGTTGATGATAAACCTGGAATCTGTAGATTTTAACAGAAATTAAAATCAACATGACATGCTTATTTCAGTGAACAAAAATAGACATTACATAGACTACCATGGAACCAACAAGCATCACTTGCATGAGAATACAAGAAGAAACAGCAAAGCTTATTTCTTCCTCTTTTTTCTCATCCTGGAAATTGGTTATGATATTCAGCCTCTTTTATTTGTTCATCTTTGTCGTAAGGTGTCATTTTAACTTCTCACAAAGTGCAGCCTACTCTCTCCAGAACCCTTCAAACTGAATTTTGAGTTAATTATGCAAGAAACCCTCTATGGCCACAACACTTATATCTCTATCGGTGGTAGATGTGTATGCAACCTTGCATTTCAGATGATATTGACATTATGGTAGGCAGTAACAGTAAGCTGCAAAACCTGACCAACAAACTCTTTGAAAGAAGCTGGTGCATATGGGAAGGAAATCAACACAGGCTAATGCAAATTAATAGTAAACAGCACAAGCAACATCAGTGCCAATGTTACCAATGGGTGCAAGATCTACTGGAGGAAGTGGCCAACTTCAAATACTTAGAAACACAACCCTGTCAAAAGAGGGCACCTGCAATGCGGAAATCTGCACATGGATCACTACAGCCATGGTAATGATAACCAGACTGGAAAGAAAATGAAAAAGCAACAAATCCAAATGGCTGGTCATATCTATGCTCCTCTACAGGTGTGGGACTTGGACACTCCTGGTTGAGACAGGAAAAAGGATCCAGGCATTTGAGAACAAATGCTTGTGAAAGTCCCTCTGCATCTCCTACTGGGAGTCCAAAGCTATGTATGAAGCAAGGTCAAAAGTCTCATGGGCTGACAGGAATATCTCCTCACCACTATTAAGCATCATAAGATATCATGGTTAGTCACACAGCATAACACCCTCTGCAAGATCATCATACAATGCATTGTTGAAGACAGATACAAGTTGGGAGAGCAATACAAATGCTGGTCAGACATGAACTCCTGTGAGCCAATGTCAACAGATCATCCTCGAGGAGGTTGTCTGTTTCGTCTGCCCTTAGGTTTCCCCAACAACTGAAGCAATCAAGGGACTGATGATGATGATGATGATGATGATGATGATGATGATGATGATGATGATGATGATGATGATGATGATTTCACATCCAGGATACATTTTGTCATACAGGTACAGACATTTTATACATCAACCACACTTGTACATTACTTTCTTATTGGGTTGGTGCATAATTATCAGGCGTATTTTAAACAATATTTATTATGAAAAAAGACATATAACAATTCAACAATAACATTTTTAAATGATTATTCTGGAGTGTATGATTATCGACACACATTTTTATAACCTGAAAATAAAATATTTTTATTAAAAAAATTAAACAAAACAGCAATTTTTATTAACAAATAACCCGCCTACAAAAACGCTGGATAATTATGCACCAACCCAATATTATGTTTCTTATAAACTGTTTTTCGTGTGACTCACACTGAATGGTTCGGTCTTATTTACTAGTTGTATCTCACCAGCATGATTTGCCTTTCTCTGCCTTTCTTTTTACAACTACTATGATTAATGAGAGTGGCAGACGGTACTTGTTACTTTCAGGTAAGCATGAACCTGTCTTTCCCTGTAGTTAACAGAGTTAGTTTTGAAAGCTTTCACTGAGAAAAGGATAATACCCACAACAAATCATTCATCTTGCACAGTTTCCATATTTGGTGTGCATTGATTCTTTTAAATTTCTGATTGTAGTATTTGGCCAAATTCTGTTTCCATCCAGTCTAATGTTAAACATTCCAAAACCTCATGATGATAAACATTCCAAAACCTCATTTTTAGACATTTTGTCTTAAAAGTGAGGTTTTGGAATGTTCATCCTTCAACTGCCTTTTCATCCATTGGTTATGATGAATTCTCGCTGTTCTTTCCCTTATTATTCATTCCCTTCTGGAATTGATGCATATTTTGATATTTAAGTTATTTGAATCAGCTTCAGATCTCTGCATCTATATAGGATATTTGGGTCAGATTTTCTTTGAGAGATACAAGCAAAAGGGGCAACTCAGAAATCAATTAATAATGGATGATTTGATTTGGTTTGGTTTAGTTTGTTTTACAGCATAGCAGTGGGTTATTTAATACCAACAAGATTTTTAGTAGAGGTTTGCATAAACAGAATATGTATTTTTTTGTAAGAAATCAGTTTTTAGGAGATCAGGTTTCATTGACATATTTTTGTGAAGAGAGTTTTTGTCAAGAGTCAAATGTATTGCTGGTATTTTTATTATAAAAAAAAACTATTTTTATACTTTTTAAGTGTTTTGAACAAAGTTTGAGGGTTAACTGTTTAACCATATCTGGGACCCCAACAGGTGCTACCACTCTGGGTCAGGGTGGACCTGGGAATAACAACAATTGAGAAGCCACTTGTGTCAATCTGCCAGAAACCACTAGCAAACGCACCAAAATGTCTCCAAAATCTACTAATGCATGCCCAGCAGTATGATTTTTCAATCAAGTTCCATCCGGGCCAAGAAATCCCTATTACAGATGCACAATCGCAGACACCCACAGATAAACCAGAAGCAGAAGAACTCACAATTGTGAACAATCTGACAGTGCACCCCATCAAAGACCACAGGCTAACAGAGATTAGGTATAAGACATAGAATGACCCTACAATGAAAACACTAGCTGAGCTTACTGACATGGGCTGGTCCAGTGACAAAAGACTATTGCCAGGTGTTCTAAAACCATTTTTTGATTACAGGGATGAATTGGCAGCACAAGATGGACTGATCCTAAGAGGACAGCGAATAGTCATTCACCTTAATAAAAAATGAAACAAAAATGCACATGCTGGCCACCTAGGCATAAACTCTTGTCTCAGAAGAGTGTGAGCCCTGATATTCTGGCCAGACATGTCAGCAGAAATACAGCTATATGTACAAGTTTATGCTACCTGCACAACATATGCAGATTGTCAACCAGCCGAAACCCTTATAATCATGGAGGTAGCCAAAAGACCCTGGGAACAAGTCTCTGCAGACATTCTCTCATGGGGTGGAGATAACTATCTAGTCACAGTGGAACCAGTCTTTGAAATTGACAAGCTGAAAAACTCAACCTCACTGCATAAGAAGGTAATTTTTTCAACTGCATAAGAGGTAATTTTGCCAGGTGTGGCATACCACATACTCTTTACACTGGTAATGGACCCCAGTTCTCATGTAACACCAGAAGCTGCAGTCAAAATTGTGAAATGACTAATGTGGAAATGTAAGGCCTCAGGAGATGATCTGCTACTAGAGCTGCTAAACATTCACAACACACCAACTGAAGGTCTCGGCACCAGCCTGACACAAAGATTTTTCAGTCGACACACAAAGTCCATGCTGCCAGTTACAGATACTATGCTAAAACCCAGCTATCCGTACTCATATGAGGAGGCACAAAATAAGGAAAGAAGGAAATTGAGGCAACATAGCACAAGCAAAGAATTCAGTCAACTTCAGATCGGTGACAATGTTCGGGTCCAGCTAATGAGACCACACTCAAGAGAGTGGGAAGAAGTCACAATAAAAAAAAAAACTGACTGGCTGATCATACAAAATTGAGAAAGAGAACAGACAGAAATACCATCACAACAGGTAGTTCTTGCACCAAACAACATGATCAACACTACAGCAACTGGCATCGGCTGACTATAGTCAGTCAGAGGGCGAAAATCTGACAAAGAAATAATCAGAGAGAATGAGGTGGAATCAGAAGAAAACCCACAGCCGAGTGAGACACCAGTACAAACACAATCAGGTTGAGTCATAAAAAGCCCTGCAAGATACACTAAATGACAGTGCTCGCTCCATCTTTCAAACAATTCTTCCCCCTTTACGAACTAAGCAAACAAACCTCCATCTCCCCATAAGAAGGGAGATGTTATATGTAGACACTCTCTCTGTCCTGCTTTATATTATCGCCCCTTGTTTAGGTAACTCTCCGGAAACAGAGATGTGTACTTCCTGTAATGATGACTAAATAATAAAGTTGTTATTGTGCCTAGTTCCTTTGTCATCTTCACTAATAACAAATATATAATGTAACCCTCTACTCTTCAAAAGACTGCCGAGGAGTGTAAAGCAGGGGATACATGAACATTTTTACTCCTCCTGAGAAAAGGAAAATTAATTCAATAGTAAATAAATGTTCAGTGCTTTAAGCGGAGTAGTTAGAAGTAGAGAGCTGAAGTAGACTTTAGAATGAACTTGAAAACCAATTCTACTTTTGTTCAAAAGATCTTCATTTCTTTTAGTCTTATCAGGAGTCCCTATAGTCTTGGGGCTACTGGGCTGCAGTTCATACTAGTCCATATATAAATCTGGCACTGAAAGTTTTTATTTTCTAACAATTTTAACAATTTTTTCTATTTTTTAAGCATTAGTTACGTATTTATTTTTAAAAATCAAGTATAACTTCAGTTTCATGAAATTTAGTACTGGCAGCTTATTATTTTTGTTTTGAATATTGAGTGCTGATAGAGTAAATTCATAATGTGGCCACAGAAGTATCCTAATATAAAGTTAATAATGTTACCAAATAATTGAGATATTTACAATATAAGTATTATCGATCACTTTGATAAAGTAGCAATTAGCATATCACTGTTGCAAGCTGTTCAGCAGAAGTCTATTACTAATAGAATGCTCCAAAATTGCTTGTGTTATACCTCTAGGTCACTCGCTCAAATTGCTGGGTAATCTCTTTCCAAATTGCAATTGAAGGGATTAATTAAAAAAATTAAAGAAAGAAAAGTCCAAAGAACTTGTCTTATTTTTATGAACAATGAAATTATATTGATCAAAAGAAAATGCTATAATAATCAAAATAATTATAATTAATCTGAGGTTGTACAGTACCAATCAATCAGGTCTCAAGTCAATAAGCTTCTTTGTGCTGGTCTTGCTTTTCCTCAATGACATCACAGCAAATAAGTGTACTCAATCTGAGGCCAAAGGAGGTTCTACAGTAGAAGCTAGTTATATGCAAACAAGTCCACTAAGATTAAATAGCCATTTTTGATGGCAAATTGGTCTGTAATGATTCCTTGACAGGAACCAAACTAAATTGAACAGCTGTTAGCACTCCATAAGTTGAACATCTAGAAGACAATGTAATATTACTGAATTTCTTTCCCATAAGCAAACAAGTATGCTTCTGTACTTATAGAATCTAAGATATATACAGTATATTGCTATGAATGTGGTAGAAAGAAAAGCTTATTTTGAGTTAAGGTTTTCTGAAATTTGTTTACATGTTTACATTTATACATGGGGTATTTATACATGTGGCACTTATCCATGTGGTATTTTTTGATGTGGCATTTATAAATGAGGCATGTATACTTGAAGCATTAACACATATGGGCCATTTATACATGGGGCATTTGTGCATAAGGCATTTATGAAATAATAATGGTTAGTAAATCTTTCAAGCAAACAATTTGTTTACATGTTTATATTTATACATGAGGCATTTATACATGTGGCACTTATACATGTGATATTTATAGATGTGACATTTATACATGAGGCATGTACCCTTGAGGCATTTACATATGGGCCATTTATACATGAGGCATTTGTGCATAAGGCATTTATCAAAGAAGCAAACAATTTATTTATGTATTGAGTTTCACCCTCACTGTGCAACAGTGAGCACAGACTTGAAGGTTAAGGTAGGCTTGATAAAAAAAACTTGTGAACCAAGAAAATAAAAAATAAACTCCTAAAAGGGTTAGTATTTACTTGGGAGCTGAATTCAAATCACATTGGAATTTTTATTCTTTAGATACTGATCCTTACTTTTAGTTTCCAAGTTGTAAAGTGTAAGATTAACCTGAGCATTATAATAACAAGCAACAAAAGGTGGATAAAAAATGAGTCAAAGCAATAATAATAAAAAGAAGTCATGAAAGAAATTTGC
This sequence comes from Acanthosepion esculentum, assembly GCA_964036315.1. Taxonomy (NCBI): domain Eukaryota; kingdom Metazoa; phylum Mollusca; class Cephalopoda; order Sepiida; family Sepiidae; genus Acanthosepion; species Acanthosepion esculentum. The sequence goes on from OZ038483.1 coordinate 10,051,619, forward strand.
ACAACTTAGATTAATTTTGATGCCATGTCCCTTCAGAATTTTGGCAATCATGTCTCTCTGCAGATTTCTTTTTATTATCTGTGACTTACCATGACTACTTGGAAGAGAGATAGTGGGCTACTTAGTTTCCCATTGCCTATTCCAGTTTTCAATTTAGAGTAGTTTTCTCCTAAATTGCTTGCTACCCAAGTCTAGAGAGCCAAGCCTAGCCTACTATTTAAATTGTAACTGGAAGGAGAGAAGAGATGGATTCATGCCTTTTCCAAGGGCATTAGTAGTACAAAGTAAACACAATAGACTAAGCTAGAATTTGAACTTCTCTTTCCCCTTTGTATACCAATAACTGTTATACTACCTGCGCATCCACAACTTAGATTTCAAAATCAATAAAACTCTAAGAACAAGAACATTACTTTATCACGGGTGCTATTAATCCTTACGCATGATCATAAACACATGTAATCATAAATTAAATTTTAATATTTAATATCATTACTTAATGCAAAATTTAAAGTGTAATTTTTACTTATAATTATGACTATAATTAATGAATGTGTTTTATGTCAATTAATTACTTAACCAAGTTCTAACTGATGTGCCAAAGGGAACAATTTTTTTTTTCTTTTTATGTACCGTGTCATAGTTCTCCACTTCCTCCTGTCCTTTGTAGCTCTCAATAATTTTGTCTCTTTCCTACTTCCCCCAGTCCATGTGCTGTCATCCACTTGCTTAAGCCTGCTAGGCATAGTATTCAGAAGTAATTGAGATCTCTCTTCCACCCCTGTTGAGAATGGAACAGTCGACTGTAGATATAAGCAGTTGATTTTTTCCACATGTATTGATAAAGTGGAATAAAGCTTATCTTTAAGTTTATTTGGGCTAGGTATGTCATGCAATGCTTTCCCTTGTCCCTCTTTCCTTCTATTCGACCTGTGAGTATCAGATTCTCCAGGCCCTCCTTTCTCATTACGTGTCCCAGAAATTTCAGCTGTCTCATCCTGATGCTAAGTATAAGCTTCCCCCTTGTTTGTATCCTCTCCAAAACCTAATTACTGCTCACACACTTGGTCCATGACATTCTTAGCATCCTACTGTTGCTTCGAGTCTCTTCTTCATCTTTGAGGAGACCATCCAACATTCACTGCCATAAAAGAGGATAGATGTCACATAGCAGTACTCTTTGTTACCAAAGAAATCCTCCTGTCTACTCTGCCTAGCTTCTTGTAATTTATGCTTAGTCCCTTCTTCTCACTCTCCTTCACCACCTTCTGTAGGAAGTTTTGTAGTTTCTTTTCCGTGTTTGCTATCAGTACTGTGTCATCTGCATATCTTACATTGTTAAGATTGTGGCCGCCAATGATGAATCCTGGTAGGATTTCCAATTCTCTTAGAATTGCCTCACTGTATAGCTGTCAAAATACTTCAATATAATACTTCATTTATGGTTTCTTCAGTCACAGGAAGTGTTCCCAAGCCATTGAAAGAGGAACATCCCTAACACATGATACTTTCATCACCATGATTTACTGTATTTTGTCAGTCTTAGGTTTGTCCTGGGTATGATGATAAACTACATCTGGCAGCAAGGCTTCATATCAGGTGATTGGAGGTTCTGAGGGGAGTGGAACCACCTCTTAATTGTTGTTCTTCACAGGTCCATCCTGACCCCAATGTGGTAGCACATGTTTGTGTTGATTTCCCAAAAAGTACTAGGAATGGATATTTATTTCTTTCATTGTACAAAAAATTGTGGCACAAGGCCAAAGAGTAAGTGGGAAAAGTCTGGTCTACACTGACTATCCTAGTCCTAGTTAATCACAATCACAACCCATTCATTCAATACAATATATTCAATCACCACAAGAACTTGTCCATCACCTCTCCTACAATCCTACAGTTAACATTGTACCACATATTCACAAGGAACCCCTATAAAACACCCCATGGTGTAAAAATTTAATAATCTTTCTTGTATTTTTTCTTTCTTTTTTTTAACAGAAATATATAAAAATTTATATAATAATGAAAATGATTGGGGTGGGGAGAAATGAACACAAAAACAAAACTAAAAAAATGAAACAAAAATAAACTAGAATAAAAAAAAATGTTAGTAGGACCCATCCACCCCTCAAAATAATGAGAGTAGCCACTGTATTTTGCCGTTGGACAGAATCAAGCAGAACACTCACTAATGGAGTGGGGAAGGAAAAATTAAACAGTGCAGTGAGAAAAAACAAAGTCTGACAGCCGAGATGAAACAAGGGGACAAAAACAAACTGGGGAGGTTAGGAATCTCTACAAGGGTCGTAACAAAAACAAATCCTGGGAAACAGGTGAGGAACAACACTTATCCACATTAACTAGGGAAACATAAAACAGTCTAACTTAACCAGGAGAGGGTTCACAGGAAACCGCCCCATTGTACTCAAGGGAACTTAAAAGAGAAAATCAAGGCTAGCCCCTTTGACATGAACCAGGCTCACCACAGATACCCACCTTTCACTGAAATCTGTTGATATCAAACACCTATCAGATATGATCTTCATCCAGAGCTGATGCCCAAAGAATATAACTAGATCCTGATGAGAATAATGCTCATATCACAAGATTCCCTCCATTTGCCATGTCCATACCACCATTCTTGCCATAGCCAGCAATATAATAAACACCATCCATTTTACCCTGGAGAACTGGGGTGATATATTGTCATAGGCATACGTGAGATCAATGGACACAAGCCAATTGAAAGCAATATGAGCTGTTGTAGGACATCCAGAATTTGGGTTATCTTCGGCCCCTCCTAAATTCAACTGTCCACTTTTATACTATTGATAAAGCTGTAGCATCATCCCCTAATGTAGGAACCATGTCAGGATGAATGTTCTTTTTAGCTAAACCAACCCTTTCCATGCAGGTACTCAATAACACCATGATGCCAAATTTTATCCATTTTCAAGAGAAGTCACTATTAGTTACTTTTAAAGTCTTCTTCAAACAGTCAGATAACATTTTATCTGGAAAAAAACAATTATCAATAAGACGAGTTGAAATTAATGCATACACGATTTCACAGCTCTAGCATAACTCCTTCATAGTCAGCCTATGAACTTTTCAGCCCACTCTCATACATGCTCGCACTAAGGTAAGCACTGAAGACTAGAATCTAATATTTATAAATCAAGATTATCACACAAACTCAAGCTGTATAATCATGTAAAAAATAAGTAAAATGAACAAATTTAAATGCAATCAACAAAGTAGCTATTGTTAATTGTTACTATTTTTTTTCTTTGTGGCAAACAAAACCTTTATTATTCAAAATCAAAAATGAAAGATCAACTTTATTTTCATGGATCATCATTCATCTGCTTGACATAGCTGGCATAATCTACACTTGAGCTACAACTTGTCAAGTGCTAGTCATATCTTAGTTTTAGCTATTGCTAATTAATACTCGGGCTTTCAGTCATATATAAACAATATCATTTACTTTTAACCATTCTATGAATATTTATATTTTGAATGAGATCTATTATAATAAACTGAATATTCAAGATTTTCAAACATTGTAATTCAAGAAATAACTGTGTCAGTAGCACATCTACAAAAGAATAAGATGCTATTTGAAAAGAATATTCATTATTATTTGTAATGATGCTTGGTGATGAGAAAAAAAAATGCTGCTTTATTGCTAAATCAATGTATTAAAAATTATACCATTTTATTTTTAAGCAATTTTAGACTTATCAAACATTTAGAATTCTAATATTGTCTTTTGAAACTATTTTATTAGTTAACCTTTCATTGTTTATATTCACATTTGTGATGATCACAAATTGTAATCAAGAGAGCAGCAACCATAAAAATAAACTATATCTCCACAAACACTTTAAACTAAAAATACTTTCATTTGTTAAATAAAATTCAGTATTTATTTCAGTTTCTTAATTTATGCTAGAAATATCTCACAGTAGAAAATAGCTATTCGGAAGGGTTTTATATAAGCATGCACACAGAGGCATATTTACAGCAGTGAGATGTCATGGATTACAATTGTATTTTATCTGAACTTCTTTCAGTATACGTACTTAAAAGTGAATGTATGCTTATTAGATTTCAAGTTATGACTTTATGATATATGCAGATTATAGAATTAAATGATATTAGAAATTATTCAGTTTGAGAATTTTTCGGGGGTTGAAATAGCTACTGCTTTTATAAAGTATTTAGACACTTTTCTGATAATTTAATCTAACTTTCTGATAAAATCCTTTTGCTATATTTTAAGTCATTTATTTGTAGAGGTTTCTTAACTTCAGAAATACTGAAAAATATGGAATAATCATTAGTGCTAAGAATATATATTTCTCAGGTTATTTCATTGCTTTAAAAAATACATAGCAGAAAGAGAAAATATTATCAATACAGAATTTTTAAGGATTCCAAGATTTCAGTTAATCTTTAAGATAGAACATTTGGATTTTTTTTTTAATTTTGTAAATGAAGAAAATTTAATCAGAAGAGAAACAACTTCACTACTTCAGTTATATTAACTTCAGAAATATTCATTATCATATTTGGTTGAGAGCTTCTTTACTTTAACCATCATAGCCTCATTACAAGAAGTGAAATAATGAATAACAACTGACGTTGCATCATGCAGTATTGAAGTATTGATGGAGGATGAAAATACTTTCACCACAGAAGGAACTACACCTACATTCCTCCTTAAATAACATTCTTATGAAAAATTATCAATAGTTTCAGAACACATTTTCCCACTATTAGTTTTGCTTGTATTTTGCTCTGTATTGTTTGATCTGCCATCAGTATGACTGATGCTAAAGTCCAGGAGAGTAACACTCTATGCCTTCTTCGACTCATGTTTACCATTGGCATGAAGTAGAGTGACTATATTGAACCAATTGCTGCATCTACCCCTAGGATAGTTGGTTCACTGTGTCCAGCTAGGAAATTCTTTTCATCAAAATCCATTTTGCACATTTGTCTCACCAGTTTCCCACATATTGTAGTAAAGAAAAAAGAAAGAAAAAAACAAACAAACTGTAAACTATAGTAGCAATAAATGCTTGCAATAAATTTTTTCTGTCTCCCAACTGCAACACTTGTAGCCAAATCACAGTTCAAACAATAGTCCATCGTAACAGTCTAACAGGCAACATAGAAATGACAAAATGGGGTCACAAATCGAACCTTCACTTCTCAGCAGCAAAAAATGCATGTTCGTAAACCAAGCTCAAAAACAATCCTGCCCATAAGCAAAAAAACAACGGCTTTTATTTAGCAAATGATTTTTCTGATTGGCCACACCATTCAGGCGAGGAAAGGACATTAGTATAGATTCTTATATTTAAAGTAGTAGATTTTTGCTAACTACTTTTAGTAATTTTTCTTCAGCAGAACGCGCACAAAACACAAACTCTTTTTCAAGTTAGCTGATTATCTCTTTCACTACAATAAATCTACCATTTGTCCGAGCATTAAATACAGTTGCTTTATGGTTTAGTGTTCCTGTTATATATCTCAAGATTCTTGATAAAATTGAAAGAAGAGTTTGTAATGTAATCGATCCTAATCTGGCATCTCGGCTTCAGCCACTTTCTCATAAATGTGACCTTGCTTCCATCTGTCTTTTTGTCATATAAGACATAAATGAAAAAAACCTTCCATTTATGTAAATAAATGGAGTTAAACAGAGTCGAGCAGAGTTAGCATTAGAGCTAAGCTCTTAGTGCTTGTCGTATTCTCTGCTTTCAGTCAAAGAGGAACATGCCAAAGGGCAAAATCTTGTCTTGGGAGGTAAACAAACCCAACCCCGTTATTAGGTGCTCTACAGGGAATTTTTGCCTGGGCCTGTGGGCTCCAAAAAACCCACTTTAAACCAGCCTTGTGCCACATCCTGCTCTGTGGGGAGCTTTGGCAAATACCAAGTTAGCATTAGGTCCATTGCTCAGTGTACCATCATGTTGCAAACTTTCTTTTTTATTACTTACCTACAAATTTATCTTCCTTATTTATTTTCATCTTTTATCTCAAAAACATGGGATACAATACTTTTCTACAAATATTTTCATGGCAACTGTTCTGATGAGCTTTTATCCTTAGTGTCTCAACTATATGTATTTAAGCGTTCTACTAGATTGGCAAGTAGGTCTCACCTTTTTACTGTTGAACTACCTAGATGCAACCACTACCTCTATTCTAACAGTTTCTTTTCTTGCACTTCTCACATGTGGAACTCACTTCCAATTTCTTACTTCCCTACCACATAAAATCTTCAAGAATTTTAATGCAATATCAATCGCCATCTTTTGTCTTCCTGAACCCTGTTCCTTTATTGCCCTTTCCTCATTTCTCCACACTAAAGTCTTCTCAATCTAATTCTTTTTCACTCCCTGTAACTCGCTGTGTCCTAATGGCATTATCACGTAGTTTGGGATGAAATGATTAAAAAAATAATGTCGTATTTCTTCTTAGAAATTCATATAAAAATAGAACAACTGTGTAAATTTAATGTAAATAATTACACATCTCTTAATGCTATGTTTGATTAGTTTAATAAGCTTAAATTGGCAGATGATTTAAAAAATACGTCATTAACTGGGGCAAGAAATGACTTGTTAGTTAAAACACCTCCAAAAGGAAACTACTCTCTTTTAATCATCTGAGAGAACCTTTTTAGGCTTCCATCAGCATGGCTGATGCTAATTTCCAGGAGAGTGACTCATTGTGCCTTCTCAGGCTAACATTTTCCACTGACATGAAGCAGAAAGGTTATATTGAGACAGTTGCTAATTCTGCTGCTAAGTTATTTTGTTTGCTGCATCTGCTATGTACTTAGAGATTTTTGATAAAATACAAAGAATCTGCAATGTTATCAGTTACTTTCACACCACTGTAATGTAGCTTCCCTCTTCCTTTTCTATAAATATTTTTATGGTAATTGTTCTGATGATCTTTCATCTTTGGTAGCTAGCCTTTATGAATGTATGCACGGTACCAGATTGGCAGCAAGTTCTCACCATTTTACACTTATAATGGCTGAGATGGAACCACAAGTTCTATGCTAACAGTTTCTTCCCTTGCATTTCTCCCTTGTGGAACTCTCTTCTGGCTTCCTTCTTTCTAGTCAACTTTGATCTTCAAAAGTTTAAATTCAATATCAATCATTATCTTCTGTCTTTTTAATTCCTGTACTTTTATTGTTCTCTCTCCTTATTAGTCTTTTTTCACATATTCTCTCAGACTCAGTAACCCATAACATCTTTATGGTTCTATTGCCTTGCTTGAGGGGAAATGTTTTTTAAAAAAGTTTCTTTCCTCACTGTAAGTATTGGGTTACCTCCTCCTAATTTTCAAAACTGTTACTAGGGGACAATCTCCAAACACTATGAATACTCTGCGATAATTTTTATCACTCTCTTCTGATCGTATCCGTCAACATGTAATTCTCTCGCAGAAAAATGCATTCCTTTTTGGGAAACACATGAACAATGCATACACACACATGTACATACACACACATGTACATACACACATTGACTCACTTCACATACTTTTGACCAAAACTTTCCACATTCATTTGTCACACACATTATTGTCTTTGTTACTTTTAACTTTTATTGTTAATACCTTATCATTTGTTTGTACATATATATTGGTTCTTGGCGTTTCTTTAAATTTCTTTATGTGGACACACATTCTGAGTCTGCCATTTTTGTTGTGGGCATTTCAGGAGACACGTGTTTATTTCTCACTGCATACACAGGACCACAATAGTAAGTTTCTTTCCAGCCTGATTTCTTTTTCACAGCAACAATATTAAATATTATTTGAATTATAAACCAGAAGCAAAACTTGCTTTTTTTTCAAATAGGGGAATTATGTTACAATAAGCTAGATTTATTAACTATTCTGATAATTACTAATTAAAATGAGCTAATTCTCCAGTGAACTTATTCGTTAGTTCTGACATTGATTTTTCCCCCACTCACAATCACTGATCCAAATCGCACAAATGTCTGGATTAATTTATATTTACATATTTCCTAAACTCCATACTAAAAAACTTCAATTTACTGAGTCATAAAATTTAGAAAATTTATCAATTTACATAAATTCAAAAAAATATAGCACTTATGGCATTCTTTAAAATTTTCCATAAAATTAGCTCTATAATGAATATTTCCCTTTTGATTTGAACAAAAAATATCCTAAATAAACAAGCTATGGTTGTATTCTTGTTTGTTTTTTGTCAACTATTTATCTAAACATTCTGATTTTGAGCTAAATATTAATTATATTGGAAGATTTTAGGTTCTATAGAATTTTACCTAACTACCTACCGACATTGAAATGGCTCGAGAAATCAGGGGTTAAGAATCTCAATCACATTTTATGTGTTGTACACAGGTTTGTATGAATTCTTGCTATCTCTCTCTCTCTCTCTCTCTCTCTCTCTCTCTCTCTATATATATATATATATATATATATATATATATATATATATATATATATATATATATATATATACAAAAAATGTATACACACTTCAGGAAAGTAAAAACTTGTAAAGGTAATGTAATACTAAATTTATTCAGGCATCACAAGATTAATATAAGTTACCTTTGGAATCTACAACCACAAGTGGTGCTCAAAATAGTAGTCTTTAGCTTCCAGACATTTATTAGCCAGATGTTAGCCAAAATATCCAGTGGGATTGCTGAACATGCATTTTCAATTTCTTGTCTAAGGGCAATCAATGTAGTCAATGTTCTGCAATGCACAACATCCTTTATGGCTTTCCATAGGTAAAAGTCTAAAACTTTTCCTTTTCTGAAATGTGTATATATTTTTTAGCAAACTCTGTATATATACATGCATATATATATATGAATAAAGACAAAAGGAAAACTTATCTTAACTAACACATATCATCCTCTATAAACTTTATCAAGGCAAATGTAAAGATTTATATATATATATATATATATATATATATATATATATATATATATATATATATATATATATATAAGATAATAAATAAATAAAATTATTTGTATAAATAAGTTTCAACTTCAGCCAACAAGGTCTGTCTAATTAAATTTTATTTTATTTTTCCAATTTTTGAATAAGATACATTATAATCAAAATTATGAGTAAAATATCCAAAGACCACATTTTTATTTGTTTTTGTGCCAAGTACTTTAAAATATCTCAGAGTAATAATAATGATATATTCCATTATTTTTTGGAAATCATTTCACCCCAAGCAAGCCAGGGGTGCCAGTAGTACACAGGGGATTACAGAGAGTGAAGGTGAGAGAAAAGACTGTGTAAAGGGAGGATTGACGAAAGGATAAAAGATGAATGGGTTTCAAGTCGACAGAAGATGGCAGTTGATGTTGCATTTAAATTTTTGAAGATTGTAGTTTTCAGTGAAGCAAGTAAATGGGAGTTCCACAGGCAGGAAGTGTGAGAAAAGAAATTGTTGGATTAGAAGGGGCAATTAGGTTTAACTATTTCAACAGTAAAAGGGTGAGACCTAGATGCCAATCTAAGCAGACATTTAAATTAATGTATAGTTGTAGAACCAAGGAAAAAAGCTTGTTAGATTAGTTGCGATGAAAATATTTGTGGTAAAGACAGCGGAAAGCCACATCATGCCTGTGAGAAAATGACTGAAGTCAAGATGCCAAGTCAGAATCAATTACATTGCAGATCTTTTTGGGGATTTTGTCAAGAACCTCAAGATTAAAAGCAGAGGAAGCAGACCAGATAGGGCATCAGTTTTCAATAAACAATCGTATGGTAGATGTTAAATGTACAAAATGGACTCTGAGGAGAAAATCCTTCTGGCACAACACAATGAACCAAATTTCCTTGCAGTAGATGCAGTAGATTGATTCAATGTAGTTGTTCCACTTCAAGTCAGTCGAAAATGTGAGGCCAAGAAGGCACATTGAGACATTCTCCTGGAATTGAACATCAGCCATACTGATGGCAGGCAGTGAAGTTTTATCTGTGGTGGTTAAATGAGAGAAGTTTTGTTTTGGAGGCATTAAAATTTACCAGCCATTTCCTGCCTAGGTTAACTACTGATTGGGTGTCCTTTTCAAAAGAAGCAGCCAGGTTAACTTTGTCAGCTCTGACGGATTTGCCATTGAGACAGGAGTAAATTGTAGTGTCATCTGCATAAATGCCTACTAGGGAACTAATGACATCAGGAAGATCATTGATGAAGATCAAAAACAGTGTAGGACGCAGGATAGAGCCTCTTGGGGGACACCTGCATTCGTGTGAAAGGATCTGGAAGTGAGCCCATTCAGAAAGACCTTCATTTCACAATTTGATAAGAACAACTGGATTAAATCAAACAATAGAACCACAAGCATAAGTAGAAGACCAGCATGCCATACCCTGTCAAATGCTTTCAAGATATCCAGAGCTACAGCTCAAGCTTTGCCATACTTATCATATTCAGTGATGGTCATAAACACATCAGTGGTAGACAGGCAAAATGGAATCCATATTGTTTGTCAGAGAGTAGGTCATGAGAGGTAAGATGCTTAACCACTTCAACATTAATAAAAGCCTCAAATACTTTGCCAAAAAGTGGTAGGAGACTAATAGGACATTAGTTAGAAGTGTCAGAAGGTTCTCCAAACATCTTACAAACAGGGAATAGAGAAGAGGACTTCCAACAGGCTGGAAAGCAGGAAACCATGATTCCTGTGAGCTATAGCAGCCAAACCTGCAGGTGAGAACCAAGGGAATTGCAGTTTAATTTGATATTTCCTTACCGGAATGAAGACATCAATACTAGCTGCACATTTTTGAATAGGATGATTAAAACCTTTCCATGGGACATCACAAAGGAAATCACAGAATGAGCTCCAATCTTCTCGCTGATAACAGAAGGATATTCTGTTCGTAGATTGTTCTTTGCTGATGGGGGAGTGGAAGGAGATGTTTACAGACACTACCACATGATCAGAGTTACCAAGAGAGCAGAGCTGTATAGTACAACAAGAGTTAGGGATAGAGGAAAAAAAGAGATCAAGAAGAGAAGCATTTCTGTCAGTGTTACTGGGGAAATGCATAGTGAAGTCAACCACTTGCATGAGAGATTGAAAGATTGAAAGTGATTTGATGCATTCTATTCTACTGCAGCCTATCTCCAAGTAACCATTTTATGCATGTCACTTATAGATTTTTTCCCCACAGAAGGTTTCCATTTCTTTCTGTGGTAGACCAATTGCCATCCAAGACTACAGAACCTGGTCTGTCCTGTCCTATTTTATCCATAGCTGGAGGAAGAAGAGGATTCATACCTTTGCCAAGGGATTTAGCGCGTAAGTGAATGTAATGGATTTGACTGGAATTTGAACTCACCTCTCCGATTCCTCATTCCAAGCCGCTATCCATTGCTCCACCATGTCTACTAGTTCTTCATAATAACTGAGATGACCCAAAAATTCTTAAATAAAAATGGAACGAGACATGTACTTTGGACAGTTTATTCAAAATTTTACATTTGAACATGCAACAACTTTTTCAAAAATCAAAAGACCTTGTCAGCTGAATTTAACAAAACTTGATTAGATGAACTGCTGCCTATATTAAGATTATATATATATATATATACTGTTTCACCCTTTTGTCTCTTCTACAGATACACTCCATCTGAGAATATTTACATATATATATATATATAAATGATATATTAGGAGGATTTGATAAATATAATTAAGTAATACATCGAGTCTGAAACCTCAACAGAATGCAGAAAGCACTGGACGGCCGTTTCGTCCTCAATGAGTCCCAAATATAGGACGAAATGGCCGTCCAGTGCTTTCTGCATTCTGTTGAGGTTTCAGACTCGATGAATTACTTAATTGTATATATATATATATATATATATATATATACTGTTTCATCCTTTTGTCTCTTCTACAGATACACTCCATCTGAGAATATTTACATATATATATATATATATATATAGAGAGAGAGAGAGAGAGAGAGAGAATCTCCACACATTTAAATCATTTATGGTACAAAGTTTACGCCAAAATTGACCAGTCCTGGCAGATGTCAAAAAGTGCTCAATACTAATCCATTGAGCAGTATTAAAAACGTTTATCTTAAAAAGATACAATTACCTCAGTAATTGCAGTGGTGAGGTAACCATATCTGTAGGAACTTTCTCTCATCTCTATATTTTGGCATCACTTTAGATCTTTTGTTTACCAAGTTTTTGGTGTCTTTCTACATTATTATTGCTAATTTGTCATGCAAGCATAACCTGCAAATTCTCAATCCTTTTGGATAACTCACTGTCTTTTTTATTATTCTGACATTGTCGAAATATTTTTTTTTTAGTTCCCATATGTAACTTGAAAATGTACTACTCATGTACTTGGCCATTTCCATAATACAGTCTCGTATAAACTGTCATCTTACTGTTATATCCAAATAAACTGTGCCTCTTATTCTGTAAACTTCTATCTCTTGTGCAGGGTGGAAATCACTGTAAGAAAAAAAAAGAAAAAAAATCAGGATTAGTTCTTCCCCTCAGTAAATGCTATTATCATCTTTGTTGATCAATGTATTCACGTCATATAAAATATTCCAACCACCTCACTCACCACTGCACTGTCAAACAAATGAGATGCCAAATTTAGCGGGTGTTTCTCTTTTTTGGTGCCACATATCTTCGCCATTATGATCTTTTGCAAGTTTTCATTATTTCTATGTTTTCTATTGCCAAATTTATTAATTTATTAATATGTTTTCAGTAATAGACAAGTATAAATCAACAATATCATATTTCATCCTGAAGTTCCAAGAGGTGAAACTGCAGTAGTGTTGTGGGATAATTATATATGTCATAACTCACATTTGATTCCTTCTAAATATTTAAATGTCGTCATTCTTAATGGTTGATAGCAGGGGTCAGTGACCTTTTGCTAACTATATGTGCCAACTTAGGGCTTTAAAATCATTCAGTGTGCCAACAGCATACATATACAAGTCAAGGTCATTATACCTGTTCTATAATATATTTTATATAGTAACTAGCAGCATGGCCCGGCATTGCCCGTGCTTGATTAAAAATCGTACGACTCATACAGCAATCGCTATCACTTGACTTAAAATATTTTTGCCCTTCCTTGCCTTTAAAGGTTTGCCCTTTGCCATGCTGATGTTACTACATGCCTTACTTCTTGCCTATCTCACACTGTGAATTTTTTCTAAGCTCTATACTAAACATTAAATCTGTTACGAAAAAAGAACTAAACAAAATGAACACAAAACGATCAGCTTTAAAAAAAGGACTCGTAACTGGAAAAAACGAATGAAAAAGAATGTTAACAAATACATTTTTACACCCAATCCAGTTCTGCGGAATCAGAATCAACGTTGAGTTTAAGCAAGCGAATGAGCCAATTGGAGTAAAGTGCTATGCAGATTTAAATTTTTCCCACTTGTGACGAATGCAGCTATCGATTTCTTTTTAACATTCATGTCAGTCAGCTGTTGGCTCTCACGCTGGCCAATAGAATCTTCCTGCCTATTCGTGGCAGCCAGCTATAGGCTCTCACTCTGACCAGTAGAAAATGGCTGCAAACTACATGAAAACTGCCGTAGAAGAATGAAAAAATTAATTATTTCCACTATCGATGGGAGTTGGGAAATGCAAAGTCAGTCTTGGCCTTTCCACTAACTTGGAGCATGTGCATGTAAATTTTGGTGCAAATTCGTCGAAAATTGTGGCCGTGCATTCGTTACACACACACACATCCTGCCTTTTATAGACAGAGATATATACACTCTTGTGCAAATTAATTGAAACAAAACAAATAATTTCATTATTATTTACTTTTTTTTGTATTTTTCCAATGAAACATGACTGAGTGCACATGTTAATACATTGCATGTCCATTCCACGAAGTCATTCCTTGCAGACTAACCATAGATTCTTGATTGGATTTAAATCAGGAGAGTTTCTGGGCCAGTCTATAGTACTTTGATTTGTTCACTGATAAGGCTTGCCATTGTGTTTGTGCAGTGCTACAATTTTCACATGCTTCTTTGGAGTAACGTACATCCCAGACAATGGCCATATGACAACGTATTGTCAGTCAAGACAATAGTGTCTGAGCATAATGAAAATCTGATGCAATCACGGATGACGCAAGGCCAAATAAATTTCATCATACACCCCAAAAACAGATTCATATTACTACACACCATAGCAAATGGCCTAATCTGAGGAAAAAATAGAAATCTTATACACCCTGCCATTGGGTCTAAAACTGACTGTATGGTGAAAAAAAGGAAGCTAAAGCAGTTGTTTTAATTAATTTGAACAGGGTATAGTATATATACTTTAGTAGATATTAAAATTGAAACAGCTAAATATCTACTTTGCATTGTAGTAGTTATTGGTTCAGACTTTATGATGTCATTTGCAGTTGTGTGCCATTGGAAATTGCTTGGCGAGACACGTGTGGCATACGTGCTGTAGGTTGCCAATGGAGGGTTTTTAAATTTATTAAATATATTATTTTCAAGACTAGACATGTAGAAATTACGAAAAGTTGAGCCCAGAACTGAACCCATGAAAACGCCATCCCGTTGTATATATATATTATTTTTGTGATCGTAGAATGGGACTTCAGTTTCCATACAAGGTTTAATTTTAAGTGGAGGTAGAGATGGATTATTGTATATGTTTCTCATAATAATATCAATAGTTCAGCTAACTGGGACATTAGTGAATAAATTTCCAATGTCAAGTGAGGCTATAGTTTCATTATTAGGTTCTTCTTTATTTAGAATCTGAATTACTTCAAGAGTTGATTTTATGCTATATTTACTGAGAATGTATGGTGTAATAATTTAGTTTATGATTTTTGTTAATTGATACACAGGAGTGTGAATTGGGGATATAATAGGACAGAGAAGATATAGTTATATTTGTGTTTTTATAGTGCCATATATGTAACCAGGCCTATAATCCCCCACTATTTTAGGAAGTTTAAAACTGTCTTGTTCTGCATTATTAGCTGTGATAATATATATATATATATATATATATATATATATATATATATATATATATATATTCAAACAGGTTTGGATAAATAATTTAGTTTTTATTGTGATCCTTTTAAGTTTGCAGATTAATTTTTGGTAGACTTAGAAAATTGAGTAAGAAAAACTTAGAATCCTTTTGATCAAAATGATCTTGCTGATTAAAGATATCTTACTGGAATTCTCTGAGGTTTTTATAATACTATTGGTTTCTACTTTGAGCAAAAAGAATGTGTAATTACTCTCCAAGATTAACAGAAGAGTCATGATAAAATCAATCATAAACAAAAATGACATGTTCATTATTAATTAATCATAGCTAAGGATCAGAAGCTCATGAAGTATTGAAATAAAGTTCAAATATATATATATTATTCCAATATCATTTTTCAACTTATTCAAGATGATCTTCACCCTCTCTAAACTGCTAACTTTGTGCCCTCAGAGGTTTCATGTTTGATTTCATTTTCAAATCTTTTATCATTGCTCTTTGGATTGACAGCAGAAACTCCTCTTTCATGTGCCAAATGTTTATGAATTGAGTTGGATCTTTTCTCTTTAGCTCTAAGTTGTAATGACGATCCCTCAAGCTGTTGTGACCTCCTGATTCAGTTTTTCTCTACTTTTTTAAAATTTATTCAGCATCCTCTTGATGTTTCTTGAATGTTCTTTGAAGATGGAAGCCAGAGTATCAATGTTGGTATCATTACTGAAGGATGATCTTTTCCTCTCACCTTTGCTCATTTGGGAAGATAGTGGGGCTGACACAATATGATCTTAACATATTCTCTTTTTAGCTAAATAACCCAAAGGGTTTTCCAGTGATTTTTATGAAAAATGATGTCAAGATGGTGAAACATCTTATCTGAAAACATGGGAAAAAGAAACTCAATTAGTTTAATGGTTTTTCAGATATAAACATTTTGTGGAATGGATAATTATTCTGTTACATGATTCAGACAATTTTTCATTTTTAATAGATACAATTTATTTTAGTAAATTTTAAATAAACAGTATTAATTAAATTTACCGGCTTAAGTATTCAAGAAATTTTGTATTAATTGTCAGACTTAATCAATTTTCTAATATGTTGTCAATATTTATGTTAAGATACATTTTGTGAGCAGATATAATAATTCAGGAAAGATTGTTGAAAATTTGTTGTTTATAAACAGTAATATAGACTTTGCTAAGCAGACACTTTTATGTGGCTGAATGGTATAACACATCAGATCAATGGATGGTTCTGTATAGGACACAGGATTGATTCCTTTTGGAGAACATATTTTCTATGAAATTTCTTGAACATTCAGGCCAGTAAATCTAATTACTACTCTTTATTTAAAAAACAGAGTAGTTATTAAATAAACTCTACCTATTAAAAATAATAACATATAAACAGAAAATATATTAAATAACTGTTTGACTTAATCCATTTCATATGTTGTCAATGTTTACGTCAAGGTACACTTCTTGAGCAGATATGATCGTTCAGGAAATATCATTGAAGATTTGTTGTTTATAAACAGTAATTTGAACTTTGCTAACCAGAAGCAAGCTTCTCTGTAGCTGAGTGGTAGAGCACGTCAGATCAGTTAACAGTTACATATAGGATACAGGTTCAATTTCTGTCAGGAAGCGCATATTTTTACAAAATTTCTTGAACATTCAGGTCGACAAATGTAATTAATACTCTTTATTTAAAAACTGAGTACTTACTTATATAAATTGTATTTATTAGAAATAATAATGTATAAACCAAAAATATATTAAATACATATACATATACATATATACACATATATATCAATATATATATTAAAATGAATTGAGTTTTCTGGTCACTGGTGTTTGTCTAAAAATAAATACATCTAAATCCAACTTCATCCTCGTCAGGCACCAATGGCTCAGGGGTAAAATATTCGACTGATACCAATTCACCTAGGTATCAATCCTGGCTTGAGGCAATTGGATGTCTAGCTACATTGATGAGCTATGAAACAAAGCAGTCTATTTGTGGATGACAATATATATACATGCTCCTGAAAAAATTATTTTGGTTGAGCTCTTCGGAGAGAAAAGTGAATTTGTAATGGTTGAAATTGCCAAAGACTTAAGTTGTTAAATCTGAAAGAAAAAGAAACAACCATTAGATGCTTAAACTTAATTCACGTTTAAAATTGGTCCAAGGAATTTTGGAACACCATTTATATATATATATATATATATATATATATATATATATGGATTTGTTTTAGTACATATATTATATTTTATTCTTCATATTTCTGCTACACGTGTTTCTGGTCTCATGATCCTCTTCAGGCAAATAAATTACACTGGTCGGAGCGCACATATACACACACATATGCATGCGCAAACAGATATCCATGGAGAACAAAAGTATATATACATACACTGGCAAAAACCGATAGACTACTCACGGGTACACACACGAACACAGGAAGAATGTGTGCATGTATGTATGGGTGGGTATGTATGTATGTGTATATACATATGCATATAACACTAAAATATGCATTTTTCTCTCTTTTCCATATCCTCCTAACAATTTCTATCATGTGTATATAATTGCTTGATCCAGCTTCTAATGTTCAGTTTGAGCGGCTTGGTGATAGTAGTCGTGGCTCCGGTGGGCACAGTCCTATGGTTACAGAGAATCTCAGTAGAGTTCCACCACGGAATATGTGAGCAAGCAGCGCTATATTGAGTCTGATTTGCTATCTCTTCATCACCGAGGCCCGTTGGAACAGTTGGTATGTTGTTTGCTTGACAACCTAACTGTCAGGGTTTAAATTCTCGGTAGTGGATGCGCACTGCTGATGAGTCCCAAATATAGGACAAAACGGCCGTCCAGTGCTTTCTGCATTCTGTTGAGGTTTCTTTCAGACTCATTGAATTACTTAATTATAATTATCAAATCCTCCTAACAATTTCTATCATATATATATATATATATATAGAATTAATATGAAATGATTGGATTTTTATGTGTGTATGTATGTTTGTGTGGGATGTGTTTATGTGTGTAACAATGTATGTGCACACATGTACACATACATGCATGCAAATATGCACACACAGACACATTCACCTGTATATTTGTGTCTGCATGTCTAACTGTATGTTTGTGTTAACTTTATATGCATTTTAGTACATTGTATTATTTAATTTTACTTAGTGTTTGATAAGTCTTTTGTGTTTAGTTGTATGAAAGAACATTTTTTGTTGGTGATGTTTAACCAATTAATTGTTCTTTTGTATTTTTTCATTTGTTTATGTTTAGTGTACCCCTTAACTTTAGTTTACTGCTATTATTTTGACCATTTAGTTTAGGTAATGGTTGAAGTTTTGTGTGTGTATATGTGTTTCTGCTGGTGTATGTTTATGTGCGTGTTTGTGCATGTGCACACATCCATGCATACATACATACAAAACATGTATGCATACATGTACCCACACATGTATGTTTGTGAGCTTGTTTGTGTGTTTATGTGGCTGTATTTTGTATGTTCACACCCCTATATGGATTCTTGTTTTTATTTATTTTTCTTTCTTCGCTTTTTATATTTAGTGTTTCCGCATTTTGCATTTTGTAAACAGTTGTGATTTGTATATTGGGGTTTGTGTGTGTTTTGTATGGTTGGCTATTTTCATGTTGGTTATTATTTGTCGATATTGTAGTTATCCTTTCCTAGGGTATTGTGTTTCAGATTGGTATGGAGTATATGTTAGGTATGGTGGTTTGTGTTTGTGATGGGATTGTGTTTTGTGTTGTATTTCCTTCTTTTCTTTTTATATTAGTATTTAGGTAGCAAAGTAGATGTTTATTTAAATTTCATTTCCCCATTATTTCATTCTTCGTGTTCATTAAATTGTTTTGATTCTTAAATGTAATGATTGTTAATTTTTCCTCCAGACACAATTTGTAGTTTCTGCTGTTGCTACTGTGTGGCACTGCTTTTTTATAATTTAATCTTGGTAATGATGTTATTTTGTTTCTGGCTCCATATGTATTTTGATAGTGTTGTGTTGTTTTTGTATTTTTCTGTTTTAAATGAGGTTTGATGATTATTAAATCTTTATTTAAAGCTTGTTTCTGTAGCCCCTATATAAGCTTTTTTAAGCATTTGTGTTGCTACAGTGGCTTTATATATTATGTTGTTGGTAAGGCATTTGCTAAGTGGGCAATTATTTTTATTTCAACTGCATTTGTTGTTTTACTGATTTATGTTGCTGTGGTTATTATTGTCTTTGTTGAGGTTTATTTATTGTGTTTGGTTTATTTTTTTCATGTTATTCATGTAGCTGTAACTGATTTTTACAGTATTTTTGTTAATGATATTTGATAATTTGTTGTGTTTGTGGAAATGTTTTTCAATTATTTTGAAGAATATTTTTATTATTTTTATTATTATTGTATTATTGTGGGTTGAATCAGATTATGTTTCTTTTTCTATTGTATTTATTTGGTTTGTTTTCATTTGTATTTTCTAGTTTGTTCAGATGACAACTATTTCTTAATGCTGTTTCATATGTTTTTTGTTTTTGTTGAATATTTTTATCTTGATGGAATTTGTTGCTATTCTTTTATTTGTGAATATGTGCTTGAATATGTTAAGTGGGTGGTTGGAGTTTTTGCTGATGTATATAGGGTTGTTGTTTGCTTTTCTGTATGATTTGTATGTGTTATTTAGATTAAATCTTATATCTAAGAAACTTATTAATTTTAGGTCAGAATCTATATCTATTTTATTTCCTAATGTGTTGAAAGTTTCTATAATCTGTTTTTTATTCTTTCTGTAGTTCTACCATTGCAAATTCTTATGATCATTAGGCCGTCATCCCTATATAAGCCTATGTCTTTTTAATTAATGATCTGTGTCAATATACTTATATAGGATAAAGTGCTCAATATCAGAGATAGAGTGTATGCAAGTATAAAAGTGAATATTGAAGTCAACACTCAGAGGTAATAGACTGTTTCATGCTATACACAATACGGCCTGATGACTGTGTTTAGCATGAAATAGTCTGTCACCTCTGAGTGTTGACTTCAATGTTCACTTTTATATATATATATATATATATATATATATATATATATATATATATATATATATATATATATGAATGAAAGGGTACAGAAACGTTTTGAGCACAGCAACATGATCTTCTCGAAGATGATTTTATATTTGATAATTTTGCCAGATTTTTGAAAACGTTTTAGCATCCTTCATGTTTGTATTGTTTAATTGCGTATATAAATATAGATAATGGCAACATAGATCTCTATATTTTCTTTTTTTATAATGCACATATTTCAACATATCTTTAACAGTTTGTCTAGTTGATATTCTTTATATATTGTATTATTTATGTACATCATTTTCTAAACATTAAATAAAATATAAATATGTATTATCACATGAAATAAGCTGCCTTGTGATTTTTCTATATATTTAATTCCACACACCCATTACTTTTAAATCATTATCTGCAATTATATATAAAATAATATCTATCCATATACATTTTTCTTACACTTTATTGCTGCTGTGTTGTAGTAAAGAGATCACCATTATTTGTGGTGTAGTTGGCTGTGTGTAATTGCGTCATTGTAACTATTATTTTAGTTTTTATTTTCTTCTCTTTTACAACACAAGAACTTGTGGAAATATCTGAAAACAAAAATTGAATTGTTCATGTTTTGTTTTTCTTTAAATTCTCTGCAGAGTTGTAGAGAAGTATAAACAGCTGTGTGGTATTAAAAGCATTATCCCCAAGTTGAGAATTGTAATTTGATAATGTTTGTTCAGTGGTCAAAGGAACAAGCTGTGGTGACATACAGTTGCATTCATCTTGCTGGGCAAGTAAACTGTTCTGATGTAATTTGAAAATATTTTCATTTTATATTGTTCTGATGGGCTCATGCACATGCATGTTAGATCCACAAATTTCTTATGACATGACCATTTACTTTTTTGTACACCCGATTGGTCAAATATGAGGTTGAGTGTTTCATTGTTTTCATATTAAGAATTGCACCAATGTTCCAATTTTTCTCAAAACTTCCTTGACAGAGAAATTGTATCATTTCCTATACACTTTTCTGTATCATCAAAATTATTCTTTTGGTGACAGAAATTATAATTATTCAATGCAGAATAAAATATTGTTTGTTTAGTTTAATGCTTGGGAAATATTGAACATAAACAAGAAAGTGAAGAGCAACATAAAGCTTTTCATGTTTTATGAAGTACAGAAATTGCAAAATGTATTTTTCTTTTAAAATGTTAAGTAAGCATATGATAATAATGTTAATCAAAATGTGTATCCTTGCTTTCCTCTCTTTTATTTGATATTTCTCTTTTAATAGGTTGAAATAAAATACAAACAAGCCAAAAGGTTGTAGATGATTATAAAACATATTTAGACTTTGTTTGATAATAAATACACTGGTCTTGCAATTCTAGGTGCTCCCTGAATCTGTCCTTGTGTAAAAGTTGCCTGAAACTAATAACTGTTAAAAGTAAATAATTTTAATGACCAACAGCTTATGATAGACAATGTGGAAAGCTATCATTTATTTGGCAACACAACTTTAATCCTAGCTATTCGATATGAGTTTACAGATTTAATCAAAAATAATTATAATCAATTACAAATTTAATCAATTAAAACAAATTCAGAGGAAAATAATTTATTCACTCAAAAGATTTTCACTTGGCCTTTGTACATTTTTAGTGGTTTAGAATAGAATACATACCTTGAACAAAAGCATAGTTCTTCAGAACAGTGCCAACACAAGTGATTTACCATAATGTTTTTATACAGGAAAGTGTTCACTTTTACCAAGAGATTACTAAATAATTTTGTTTGACAATCTCTGCCTTAAAAAAATTGTTAAAATTCTTAAACTTATATTGCATTTACACCCACTGTAACAAAAGATACAATTCTGTCTCGCAATTTTGTTACTCTACAAACTGTTACTTCACATTGTCACAGATGGTGTTATCTATTGAGGTATGACTTGTTTGGAGTGAAATTTACTTTCTATAAATAATGGGTAATATTCTGTTATCTGAAATTGCACAATCCTTGTCAGTTAAACAATGTGTGTCAGTCTAAAGAGTTAAAACCCCAAGAAAGAAATTATATAGAGAAGCACGAAGATAGTGAAATATATAAATCTAATTGAACAGGGCATCCTTCTAAGATGAAGGCCAGAACCAAGTTCAAATTGGACAGTCAAAACAAAACCAACCCTTCCAACACTCTTGAAGACATGAAGAAGTCTGTCTATCACGTGGGTATTACAGTTCACAAGTCCAAAATATGCTATACTTTGCACAAGGAAGGTGTTTATGGATGCATGCAAAAAAGAACCCACCTTTGAAGAAAAACCATCTCAAAGCTTGTCTAAAATATTCTAATAAACATTTCAAAGACTCTCCAGCTACATGGGCAAATATGTCTGTTGGGTGTGAATTCCAACAAATATGTCTGGCACATACACAGCACAACTGATGATCTGGCTTATATCATACCAACTGTAAATGATGGCGGCAGTAATGATATCGAGCTGTTTCTCTCCCACCTGCCCTGGGGAGATTGACTATGTACAAGGTACTAATTTGACAGTTTCTATCTGAATTTCTGGGATGAGGAGTTATCATTATTTACATTATTCGGGACTATTGTCCGCAAATTTGTTGTGTTTTGGAGGTGGGGAGTTTTTTTAGGTTTTTTTTTTTCAAAGATAAGGACAGTAGTCCAAATGTAAATACTTTGACAGTGTCAAGAAAAACAAATTCTCCTCAAGTCTACAAGAAGACTGAAGCTTGGGAAAAAAAAACAAGACAACAATGGGAAGCATACAACATGAGTATCCCAAGAATGGTTTCAGGAGAAACAGCACAAGTTGTAGGCAGCATATAGATCTGAATCCCAGAGAAGCCTTTTGGTGGGATCTAATAGCTGATATCCACCAAAGGTTACCAACTTGACACAGCTAGAACAGTACTACAAAGAGTCGGCTAAATCGGTCCAAGAAACGTTTCACAAAATGTCTGCAAAATACTAGAAACAGTTGGTTAATCTGTTCAAGGAAAATTTCAAAAAATGTCTACAAAATGCTACAAAGAGTCAGCTAAGAAACTTTTCACAAAATACTAGCAATGGTCGGCTAAACTCTCCATGGAACATTTCACAAAATATCTACAAAATACTACAGAGAGTCGGTTAAACCAGTCCGAGGAATGTTTCACAAAATGTCGACAAAATACTACAAAGAATCGGCTAAATTGTCTAAGGAATGTTTCACAAAATCTCTACAAACTACTAGCAAGAGTCAGCTAAACTAGCCAAGGAACATTTGAAAAATGTCTACAAAATACTACAAAGTGTCGGCTAAACCCGTCCAAAGAACGTTTCAAAAAATGTCTAAAAATACTAGAAAGAGTCGGCTAAACTCTCCATTGTGAAACATTTCACAAAATGTCTACAAAATACTACAAGGTGTTAGGATAAGTTGTCCAAGGAAAGTTCACAAGATGTCTACAAAATATAACAAAGAGTCGGCTAAACCCGTCCAAGGATCGTGTCGTAAAATGTCTAAAAATACAACAAAGAATCGGTTAAACTATCCAAGGGGTGTTTCACGAAATGTCTAAAAATAACTACAAAGAATCTGCTAAACCCGTCCGAGTAAGGATTCACAAATTATCTACAAAATACTACAAGGAGTTGGCTAAGATGTCCAAGGAACACTTTTACAAAATGTCTATAAAATACTGGCAAGATACGTCTAAACGCACCATGGAACATTTTTAAAATGTCTACAAATTACTACAACAAATGGTTAAACCCATGCAAGGGACAGTTGGCAAAATTCCTACATGATGAAATGTGTCACAAAAATTTTTTTTCCATTTTGTCAGTTTTTTCTAGAAGTGTCCTTGACATATAAAAATTTATATCTCTTTTTTCCATACTTTCACATCCCTTTGTATTCTATTTTAGCTATAAGTGGTCATCTTCCTTTCTAAAGAACTCTTTATTATAAGAGTCAATAAATTCACTGAACTTGTAGCAGAACGTGCGGGTGAAGATGTGAAGAGATATCAGAAGGTTAAAATTTTCTGCTAGCCGGTCCAGCTACATGGGAATGTTGTACTTTAATTAAGTCCAAAGAAGACAAAGAAAACAAACAAGACCGATATACATGGGTAAACAAATATATATTAATAACAAGTTACACAAAGACATGAACAGTTACATAGTGTTTGTATGGAGAAATTATGTGTGTGTATCAGCAATCAAAGTTTAAAGAAAAAAATTATTATCAGCCATGAATTTTTGAAGAAATAAATTATTAGCAGCAATGAATTTTTGAAGAAAAAAATTATTATCAGCAATGAATTTTTGAAGAAAAAAATTATTATCTGCAATTAATTTTTGAAGAAAAATATTATTACCATCAATTAATTTTTGAAGAAAAAAATTATTACCAGAAATGAATTTTTGAAGAAAAAAATTATTAACAGCAATGAATTTTTGAAGAAAAAAATTATTACCAGCAATGAATTTTTGAAGAAAAAAATTATTTTCAGCAATTAATTTTTGAAGAAAAATATTATTACCAGCAATTAATTTTTGAAGAAAAAAATTATTTTCAGCAATTAATTTTTGAAGAAAAATATTATTACCAGCAATTAATTTTTGAAGAAAAAAATTATTACCAGCATTGAATTTTTGAAGAAAATAATTATTACCAGCAATGAATTTTTGAAGAAAATAATTATTACCAGCAATGAATTTTTGAAGAAAATAATTATTACCAGCAATGAATTTTTGAAGAAAATAATTATTACCAGCAATGAATTTTTGAAGAAAATAATTATTACCAGCAATGAATTTTTGAAGAAAATAATTATTACCAGCAATGAATTTTTGAAGAAAATAATTATTACCAGCAATGAATTTTTGAAGAAAATAATTATTACCAGCAATGAATTTTTGAAGAAAATAATTATTACCAGCAATGAATTTTTGAAGAAAATAATTATTACCAGCAATGAATTTTTGAAGAAAATAATTATTACCAGCAATGAATTTTTGAAGAAAATAATTATTACCAGCAATGAATTTTTGAAGAAAATAATTATTACCAGCAATGAATTTTTGAAGAAAATAATTATTACCAGCAATGAATTTTTGAAGAAAATAATTATTACCAGCAATGAATTTTTGAAGAAAATAATTATTACCAGCAATGAATTTTTGAAGAAAATAATTATTACCAGCAATGAATTTTTGAAGAAAATAATTATTACCAGCAATGAATTTTTGAAGAAAATAATTATTACCAGCAATGAATTTTTGAAGAAAATAATTATTACCAGCAATGAATTTTTGAAGAAAATAATTATTACCAGCAATGAATTTTTGAAGAAAATAATTATTACCAGCAATGAATTTTTGAAGAAAATAATTATTACCAGCAATGAATTTTTGAAGAAAATAATTATTACCAGCAATGAATTTTTGAAGAAAATAATTATTACCAGCAATGAATTTTTGAAGAAAATAATTATTACCAGCAATGAATTTTTGAAGAAAATAATTATTACCAGCAATGAATTTTTGAAGAAAATAATTATTACCAGCAATGAATTTTTGAAGAAAATAATTATTACCAGCAATGAATTTTTGAAGAAAATAATTATTACCAGCAATGAATTTTTGAAGAAAATAATTATTACCAGCAATGAATTTTTGAAGAAAATAATTATTACCAGCAATGAATTTTTGAAGAAAATAATTATTACCAGCAATGAATTTTTGAAGAAAATAATTATTACCAGCAATGAATTTTTGAAGAAAATAATTATTACCAGCAATGAATTTTTGAAGAAAATA
Source organism: Acanthosepion esculentum (assembly GCA_964036315.1). NCBI lineage: Eukaryota > Metazoa > Mollusca > Cephalopoda > Sepiida > Sepiidae > Acanthosepion > Acanthosepion esculentum. The sequence continues at coordinate 10,077,692 of OZ038483.1, forward strand.
ATTATTACCAGCAATGAATTTTTGAAGAAAATAATTATTACCAGCAATGAATTTTTGAAGAAAATAATTATTACCAGCAATGAATTTTTGAAGAAAATAATTATTACCAGCAATGAATTTTTGAAGAAAATAATTATTACCAGCAATGAATTTTTGAAGAAAATAATTATTACCAGCAATGAATTTTTGAAGAAAATAATTATTACCAGCAATGAATTTTTGAAGAAAATAATTATTACCAGCAATGAATTTTTGAAGAAAATAATTATTACCAGCAATGAATTTTTGAAGAAAATAATTATTACCAGCAATGAATTTTTGAAGAAAATAATTATTACCAGCAATGAATTTTTGAAGAAAATAATTATTACCAGCAATGAATTTTTGAAGAAAATAATTATTACCAGCAATGAATTTTTGAAGAAAATAATTATTACCAGCAATGAATTTTTGAAGAAAATAATTATTACCAGCAATGAATTTTTGAAGAAAATAATTATTACCAGCAATGAATTTTTGAAGAAAATAATTATTACCAGCAATGAATTTTTGAAGAAAATAATTATTACCAGCAATGAATTTTTGAAGAAAATAATTATTACCAGCAATGAATTTTTGAAGAAAATAATTATTACCAGCAATGAATTTTTGAAGAAAATAATTATTACCAGCAATGAATTTTTGAAGAAAATAATTATTACCAGCAATGAATTTTTGAAGAAAATAATTATTACCAGCAATGAATTTTTGAAGAAAATAATTATTACCAGCAATGAATTTTTGAAGAAAATAATTATTACCAGCAATGAATTTTTGAAGAAAATAATTATTACCAGCAATGAATTTTTGAAGAAAATAATTATTACCAGCAATGAATTTTTGAAGAAAATAATTATTACCAGCAATGAATTTTTGGGAAAACATATTAGCAACAATACATTTTTGAAAAAAATGTTATTAGCAATAAAATCTTGTCAGCATTGAGGTTGATATGCCATAAAAGAAACCAAACCAAAGCAAATCCACTCTCTAAAGCGACATGACATAAAAAAAGGCCTCTGACTTTGATAGTGTTGAAGGCATTTAAATTAATTAATCTTTTATATTTGTGACGACAACCTTTGGTGAGTTGTCTTTGGAGTTGTGAGACTGCAATCCAATGAGCATTGTGAATCCTGGCTGTTATGCCATCCATCTGCCGAAGACGTCCCTTGGTTTGTCTTTTATGTCCTTTTCTTAGGCTCAAATCAGCTCCAATTTTTATTTCATTTCTTTAGGCGAGGGAGGGTGCTATTGGGTGTAAATTCTGGATTGTATATTACTTTGAGTGTGTAAGTAAAACGGAAGCTATGTGCAAAAGCTAATGCACAGTTGACGGAATTTTTAGTTCAGTCTTGGGTTTCAGAGCATTCACATCTGCCCAGTGGTGAAAATTTGTGTAACATGAATTAGAAAAACATCTGGTTGTAGGAAGTTTATATCATCTTTAAGCCCAGAACACTAACCATCAATTTAAGTTACACCACTACTAACCATGGGTATATCATACCCGATTTTGAAAATATCAAAAAAAATATTAAATATAAATTTTTATTTGAAATATGTTACATGCAGGCACTTCAAACTTTGTACTTTGAGTCAACATTAATAGAAACTGAAAAACATACTATTTAGGTAAGAAAATCAGGTACTGAAAATTGTAATTAAAAATAGGAAAATTTGCGCAGGGTACTATATACCCATGTTTAGTGTTCTAGGGTTAATAATTGCATTGTTTCTTTCCAGGTAATCTGACATCTGACTGTTCAAACTTGAATGATGGAATTGTTTTAATGTGTAGCATTTACATATATATTCTTGGAATATGAATTTATGTATATGTAGATTTTCATGTATGTTATATATATGCGCATATGTATTTGCAAATATGGCTGTATTCATGCATGTATGTTTGATATGTGTATAAGTGTTTATACGATTGTATATGCTTATTTTTATAGGCCTATGTGTTCGTAAATGTCAGGATAAATATAGATAATTACCATATTTTTTTCAATCTAATTGAATTTTTTTATTCGCCGAATATATTTCTTGGTGAATTAGAGTTTTTCTAAAGAAAAAATGAACAGAAATCTGGAAATTGATTGGAAAAAGCTTTGGTAAATTCTTTAAAATAATTTTTACTATGACAAATTCTCTTTTCTTTTTCAAACTGGTAACATTATTTTTAAGTCATTAAAAAAACAAGAACATTTAATTAAAATATTAAAAATAATTAAAGCAAAAGCAAGAAGAAGAAAGATTTAATTAAGTATTGGATCAGCAAATGGAAATACAAAACAAACTCTAAAAATATACTCATTCTTCTCATCTCGTAGTGCAGATGTCATCATCATCAATTGACTTTATTATTATTTATTATTATCATCCAACTAAATTGACTCTGGAAAGGACAACCTCTTCATAAGACCAATCACAAGCCAAGAGACATTTTTCACTTAATGTTCGTCCTTGCTACTGTCTTATATCAACTGGATTTCATTGTCCATTAGAAATGTGATGGTATCATCTACAGAGGCAGAGTACCTAGTCAAAGTGGTAACATTAGGTGACATAATTCCACATTTTTACATGGGTTCACTCTCAAATGTTCTAGGTCAAGGATTTACAGCATGATTAAAAGTAGTCAACTTTCTATAAGACAGCTTTGCTCTGATCTTCTTTGCACTTCTACTATAGTTTCAGATTTCACATACGAAAAGTGTGTCCATGTGTGAAAATACAGTTTGAATCTGACTGTAGACAAGACACCCTTTAAAAGATGACTATCTACACTATCTGAGGACCAATCTACACCCTTGTGCAAATTAAAACCACTTTAGTTTCCTTTCTTTGACCATATGGTCAGTTATAGTCCCACTGTAGTGACAGGGTGTAATCGATTTCTATTTTTTCCTTAGATTAAGTCATTTGCAGTGGTGTGTAGTAATATGAATCTATTTTCAGAGTGTTTGATGAAATTTTTATGGCCTTAAAAATATTGTCATCTGTGATTGCATCAGATTTTTATCACACAGACACTATTGTCTTGGTTGTTGATTTGTTGTCCTATGGCCATTGTCTGTGATGGACATTACTCCAAGGAAGCATGCAAAAATTGTAACGCTGCACAAACACACTGGCAAGCCTTACCAGTGAGCAAATCAAAGTACTATAGACTGGCCCAGAAACTCTCCTGATTTAAATCCAATTGAGAATCTGTGACCAATTTGCAAGGAATGACTTCATGGAATGGATATACAAAGTATTAACATGTGCACTGGGTCATGTTTTATTGGAAAAATATGAAAAAAAGGTAAATAATAATGGAATTATTCATTTTGTTACAATTTACACAAGGGTGTAGGCGATCATGGCCCTCCACATCTTCCTGGATAATTAATTTACACAAGGGTGTAGATTTATCAGCATCACTATACTATCAACTTTCTGACATGAATGCCAAATGCTGGCTATCTTGGATTATCCTATACTTAACAACATCTGTTCAGGACCTATCAGATGATCCTGTACAGCCTACAAGTAGTGTGTGAAGACCTTGGCCAAAGCTTTTAACACTGTGTATAACATAGATAAGGGCTCAAAATTACTAATCCCACCTCCTACCATGTTTGTTCCTGTGTAACAATTTCGCTACACCCCTTGATGAAGTGTTGAGGAATATATCCTTGCTTCCCATGTTGCTGTCAATTGTTGGATTTCACACCTTAATGATAATTACAGGTGGCAAGATTTTGAATTTTTGAACCATGATAATTACAGGCAGGGTGAAATTTGAAAGAATCAACCTCTTTTTTCTCAGTGGCTTTACATAGCAAAAAGACGTATTCTTTTCACTCGCGCAAAATGTAAGTACCTCAAGCACAAAGAAGATTGCTATGAACATTCCACATTTCATTTCATCTCTCATTTTACCTTTTGTAAAATGTCCTATCAATATATTTTTTAATACTTCCTTGTTGAAATTCTATGTCCTATCAATATATTTGTTAATACTTCCTTGTTCAAATTCTATGTCCTATCAATATATTTGTTAATATTTCATTGTTCAAATTCTATGTCCTATCAATATATTTGTTAATACTTCCTTGTTCAAATTCTATGTCCTATCAATATATTTGTTAATATTTCATTGTTCAAATTCTATGTCCTATCAATATATTTGTTAATATTTCATTGTTCAAATTCTATGTCCTATCAATATATTTGTTAATATTTCATTGTTCAAATTCTATGTCCTATCAATATATTTGTTAATATTTCATTGTTCAAATTCTATGTCCTATCAATATATTTGTTAATATTTCATTGTTCAAATTCTATGTCCTATCAATATATTTGTTAATACTTCCTTGTTGAAATTCTATGTTCTATCAATATATTTGTTAATACTTCCTTGTTCAAATTCTATGTCCTATCAATATATTTGTTAATACTTCCTTGTTCAAATTCTATGTCCTATCAATATATTTGTTAATACTTCCTTGTTCAAATTCTATGTCCTATCAATATATTTGTTAATACTTCCTTGTTCAAATTCTATGTCCTATCAATATATTTGTTAATACTTCCTTGTTCAAATTCTATGTCCTATCAATATATTTGTTAATACTTCCTTGTTCAAATTCTATGTCCTATCAATATATTTGTTAATACTTCCTTGTTCAAATTCTATGTCCTATCAATATATTTGTTAATACTTCCTTGTTCAAATTCTATGTGTTATTTTTCCTATGGACTTACATGAGCCCAGCAAATTGTTTGCAGGTTAAATGCTCCAGGAGCATATAAAATCTCATCAAAAGTGGTGAAACAATTAGCTCCCAACCTTTTTTTCAACATTTTTCATCCTCTGTTATTGGACCCTCACACTTAGCAGATTCAAGAAAAATAAAGTCAGCTAAATATGTGCCAAATTAAAATACGCTTGAACTAAGATCCTTGATAAAATACTTCTTATAGCGATTACAAAATTCTTAACAGGTATTGCATTTGTAGTCAAGGTATTTTGATCTCGCAATGTAAAACAGGAAATATATTGATTAGTGGCATTCTGGTGTTCTTCTGCATGTAATTCTGCAGCTCTGTTTGTCCCCCTCATTAGCCCTTCTTTCTAATCTAGCTTTATCAGCTTGCGGTTGGTTCTTCTTGAAAGTCAAGGAAGACAGTTCTGCCACTATCTATCACTACATTGCCTATATCTCCTGTTCTTACAGCTCAAAATTCAGTTGGCTTCAGTGATTCAATAATAGCAGAAGTTTTTTTTTTTCACTTCAAACATTGAAAAGATATGCTGTATCTGCTGGCTAATTCTGCCTACAGTTAGAATTCTTTGAGAAACTCAGTTTTTTGGGGAGGAGGGGTCACATTTTTTCCTATTGGGTTTTAATGTTGTGGTGAATCCTCAACTTTTGAGATATTTAAATCGTTTTTATGATCCAGAATGTCTGAGTTCACACAGCAGATGTCTTCCCCCTTGCTGAATTTTTAATTATTTTCTTTCTTTTTTTTTTCTGTCGTTGATCCACCTCATGAGATTCAACTGAATAGCTCCACTGCCTTTTAGTCATCAGGAAAGGAGACAATGAAGAAGGAAGAAGAGTAGAAGGAATATATATTTTGTTTGAGGAATACTGAGATTGTGATTGTGAGAGACAGAAGACTGGAAATAGAGGAAGACATGTTCAGTGCAGAGATAATGTTTTCTCATGGTAGTTTTATTAATAGTAGCAGCAAAAGTAGCGATATCATTGGTTGATTTGCAGGAAGACAAATTGCTGGAGAAGGCAATCATCTCTAATGGCCTTTACTTGGTCTTGTCCAGCTGTGTTTTTTAAGATGATTAGCCGTTATTTCTTTCCTTTACTTTGACTGGCAATTCTACTGAAGGTTTTTAGGGTCACTACAATTGATTATGTGACCTTTGCCTTGTTGATTGTGAGTGTCATCAAATCTGAGACCAAAAAGGGACAGAGATATTCTAATCTAAACATTCTTTCTTTTTTCTTACAGCTCTCCCTCAGATTCTCGAAAGCAACACCAACATTTTGGGCAATGCGGAAAACTACTAATAGTAGGCAAAGGAGTGCCTCAAAGTTTGGTCAGCAATCAAGTTCAGAGTGGTGGGCAATACTATTCCAGCTTCCATTTAAATGGTCAAACATAATGTTCAATGTCAGGTTTTTAAATGGGAGCTGTAGAAAGGTGTCTAGTCACTGTACAGTGGTAGTTTGCTAGTCTTCTACCAAAACAAATGATAAGCAGCTTCCAGCTCACCACCATAATAGTTGGTTGACATTAAAGGAGTTTCAGCTGGTCATCAGACTGAAACATAACATCTTGCACATTTAATTAAGACACATCCATAATCTTTGATGCAGGAGAAAAAAGGCAGCCAAGAGGGTCCTCAAAACAGAGCACGAGTTCTCAAATTTTGCAACCCTCATCCACAATTAACCCTGATATGCTACATTCAGAATGCTATCTTTTATTTCTAGTTCTTTTTCGGTTAGGGACAAATTCTTCTATTGTGAGTAGCAATATATCCTACATAGGAAAACACTTACCCTTGACAGCCTGTTGAAATTTAACACCCAGATCTAAAATTGATTTTATCACAGTCTTTCATGAACTTAATCTTTGTAGCTGTTTTTTCGGTTGTGCTAGGCAAATTATTCTTGTCAAAATCTATCTTACATATTTATAAGTCTACCCTTCATATTACTGTCACATCTGGTCTGGATACTACTATATATTTTTAGATACTCTTGAATAAATCCCAAAGAATAATCTGATCTGACATCTAGGCTTCAGTCATATTCTCACCATTGTAATTTAACTTCCCTGTAACTTTTCTATAAATACTTTCATGGTAATTGTTCTGATAAACTTTCTGTCATGGTACCTAGACTTTATGAATTTAAGCACTACTATTGGTGGCAAGGTTTCATCATTTTACAGTTGAAATAGCTAGATGTAACTGTAAGTTCCTTGCTAACAGTTTCTTCTCTCGCACTCCTCACTTGTGGAACTCTCTTCCAGCTTCTTGCTTCCCTGTCAACTTTGATCTTTAAAAATTTAAATGTCAGTCATTATCTTCTATCTTCTTAATTCTTGTTTTTATTGTTTTCTCTCCTTAATAGTAGTTTTTCTCATATTCTCTAACACTCAGTAACCCCATGCGTCATAGTGGATTTATTGCCTTTGGTCTTCAAAAATTTAAATGCAATGTCAATCGTTAACTGTAGTTTTTCTCATATTCTCTATCACTCAGTAACCCCATGCATCCTAGTGGATTTATTGCCTTTGATATAAATGCAATGTCAATTGTTATCTTCTCTCTTGTTCTTTTATTGTTTTCTCTCCTTAAGAATAGTTTTTCGCATATTCTCTAACACTCAGGAACCCCTTTTCATCCTATTGGTTTTATTGTCTTGCTTGGGGTGAAATAATTAAAAAAATCAACCATGAAGACAGACACATTTCTTTTTCTGGCAGCTCTGAATTAAGGCAGATCGACCAGTAATTCATCCTTTTTTATTAGGTGAGTTTACTGTCTGGTCTGCCACATGAATTCCACTCTAATGATTAAAGAAATGGTTGGGATATTCTATGTATTTAAAGGGGAGGCTACATTTGTCATCCCAAAGTTCATTTCTCTTTCATGTTAATCCTTCATTTTGATTGGTTCATTTTGAACATTCTTTTCATCTTTCTCTTCTTTTTGTTTTTCTATATTTTCATTTTCCTTCTTTCTGTCTATTTATTTTTTTCTTTCTTTTTCCATTTTTCTTTTCTGTACCCTCATTATTAGAGGCTTTGAATAATGCTTTGATGGCATTTCCAAAGTCACTGTCATCCATTTATATCAATTTGTGTATTTTGCACAAATCTATCCAACACAGCCCACAAAAGTTCCCTATGTACCTGCAAGAAAAAATCAAATCTTTCCAATCTAGCAAATATTTGTTGGAAATAACATGAGATAGTGTAAATAATAAAAATGATCTTCTAGGAAAACATAATTTATAGCCTTTCTTCCTCTCTAATGCTTGCCTATCATTGGTAGATTTAAATTAGTTGAAACAATTCAAATTCTAATCAATGTTTACAGAACTTCTTCAGGAGTGGTTGGCCGGTGATACAGTATTTTCACCATGAAGGATCTTCAACTGACAAATATTTCTATACATTATGTGAATAATTGCAGCATGATTGAAATTGCCAATCTAGATTCTTCTGGAAATAAGTATTGATCTATTAATATTTATTACTTATTATTCATTATCTATATATGAATAAATTATTTTCCTATTTATACTCTTCTCATGCTATTAACTTTGGATATAGAATTTTTTTAATATTGTTTTTTAATTTGCAAAATATAGATTGTAAACAATAGGAGTAGATAGGTACAGCTATCATCTGGTTCACAACCTTCCTGGTCTTTTGAATAGGAGTAGAGGTTTATCCCTTATTTCCTATTTAGGATTGGATTTCTCTTTCACTTCCAGTGGTCCCTTGCATCTTGGTGACATTATCACCTTGCCCAGGATGGTACCTCTTACTCTGTAACCCTATACTTTGAGTGGCTCTCGGGCCTTGTACAGGGTGAAAATCATTGTAAAAAAAAACTTATTCTTGTGCAAACAATCACTTAAAACTTGTAACTGCTCTCTCCTAAAAGAAAACACAATTGCAACAATAATTAAAATTTCATCCTCAATAAACCGAAGAAACTAACAATGTATCAATAATTTCATTTTTCCGTGTATATCCTGCATTAAATTTTGCATGACACACTTAAAACTTGCTACTGAGTGACATTGAAATGTTTCATCTGGCTTTTAGCAAACATTCTTTTCACTGAAAAAAGGTTTTTGAGAAGCACACATGTTTCACGCCAGGTCAAGTGTTAGTGCAAAATAATGTTCAGGGCACCCTACCACCAGTGAAATACCAAAAAATGGGGAACACATTTGTGAACTTATCCGTGAGAACAGTTAATTTAAATAACACAGTAAATATATTACTTATTAGCATCATTTTGTTAAATTTCATTTTGGGAACTTTTTAATACAACCCAATGGAGTAGAATTGGCTCTATATTTTCATCCAGTAACAGAAGATGAAAGGAGGCACCTTGGAGTAATGGATGGCAGCTTGGATTGAGGAATTGGAGAGCTGAGTTCAAAATCCAGTCAAATCCATTAGATTCACTTACATGCAGGGCAGACTGGGTTCTATAGCCTTGGATGGCAAATGGTCTACTGCAGAAAAAAATGGTAACCTACTGCAGGAAAAAATCTGCCTCGTCAATCATGTATTGAAAGATACATGATCACCTAAGCGGGTATCATGCATAGAACATAACTGATTGACTGAACCAAAGATAAGATAAAAACTATTCTATATATGTCCAGATATTTGCACTCAGAACATGGCATTAAAACCAATTAGTTTATTTCTAATTATTAGTAATAAAAATAAATTATTTTAGAGTGTACAACATCTTTTGATGACAATGAATAGTCAAACACTGAAAATGTTTATGAAAAACAGCTGACAGGAAAGATGCCAAGACCACAGAAACCAGATGGTGTATTTTGCCTTGCTCATCATTCATACTCTAATAACACTAGTTCTTCAAATGAAGAAGTTAAGAGGAAAGTTGCTTTTCTGTATGAAGACAACAGCAGCATTGGTGAAAAGAAAACTGGATTACAACCAACTATATAAAAATAAAACAAAATTTTTAAAAATGGCAGCAGTTCACAAGTGGTAAGAGCTACTTATATCAGGAAAAAGTTTAAGCCTCTTTGGTCTAACAGACAGAACCAGATGCAAGCTGTAAAAGTTTGCATTAATAAAAAAAACAGAAGTACACATGCTTAAAAGATATAGAAAAATTTGAATGGGGCTATTTATTACTCCATTGCTTTAGTGGATTAATAATTTTGTCTCCTCCATTAAATTCAATTCATCCATTACTTTAATAGATTATTAATTTTGTCTCCTCCATTAAATTCAATTCATCCATTACTTTAATAGATTATTAATTTTGTCTCCTCCATTAAATTCAATTCATCCATTACTTTAATAGATTATTAATTTTGTCTCCTCCATTAAATTCAATTCATCCATTACTTTAATAGATTATTAATTTTGTCTCCTCCATTAAATTCAATTCATCCATTACTTTAATAGATTATTAATTTTGTCTCCTCCATTAAATTCAATTCATCCATTGCTTTAGTGGATTAATAATTTTGTCTCCTCCATTAAATTCAATTCATCCATTACTTTAATAGATTATTAATTTTGTCTCCTCCATTAAATTCAATTCATCCATTGCTTTAGTGGATTAATAATTTTGTCTCCTCCATTAAATTCAATTCATCCATTACTTTAATAGATTATTAATTTTGTCTCCTCCATAATTTCAGTTGTTCTATTGCTTTAGTATACTAATAATTTTGTCTCCACCATTAAATTCAATTGTTCAGTTATTCTAGTAAATTAATAATTTTGTCTCCTACATTAAATTCAATTCTTCAATTGCATTTGTAGATTAATAATTTTGGCTCCTTCATTAAATTTTATTGTTCTATTCGTTTAGTAGATTAATAATTTTGTCATTTGGATTAAATTTAATTGATCTATTCTTCTATTAGATTAATAATTATGTCTCCATTAAATTCAATTGTTCCATTGCTCTCGTAGATTTATAATTCTATTTCCTACATTAAATTCAATTCTTCCATTGCTTTAATGGATTAATAATTTGCTGTCCTCCATATGTAGTATCACTCTTATCAATAAGAGTGTCTACATGCATAAGTTAATTAATGTGATTGATATCCTGAGTGATAAGTTTTCAATTTATAGCCAATCCAGTGTAAATCAAATTATCATCATTAATAACTATGGTTTGCTTTGGGATGATTTTAGATTAAATCTTGAAAAAACTGAAAACCCTACTTTTCATGTACTTGATAGCTAAGTTTTGATGTTTGCCTCAAAAAATTTGTTTTATTTTTGAATTAGGCTGTTTGAAGCACAAAATCTCTCAGTAATTTTGCATCCTTGATTTACAAACACTGAAAATTAAAAATCAAACAAATCTAAAAATTCATTTCTGTCTTGACACACAATATTTGAAATCGTTTTTCAGCCAATGAAAATATTTTAAAGGTATTAAAGAAACACATCTGTCTGATCCATTTTATAAAGTCCCATCTTTTTTTAAAAGGACACTTAACAGAATAGTTAGAAAAAAACAGGCCAGAATTATAGAAGGCAGCAGTCACTCCATTTCATTCTCCCCTTGCCACAATTGTAAGAATAAATCTGATACAATTCAACTTCAAAAGAAACCAACTGAATTGATAGCTGATTACAATAACAGAACGTTTTGAAATTAAGCTTTGTTCATACACAACTACACTTTACTAATTTCAAATCAACTCAAAAGTTCAATCTACTTTGAAATGGAGCTTATTTCAGGGATTTTAATTGTACAATTTGAAGTAAAGCAAAAATATATATTCTTCCTTACACAAAAACAGAAAGGAACTTTAACATTAATCTTCTTTTCATCAAACTGTTTAAATTTTAAAATCAAATAATATTTATAGGCAAATAAATTGATTTTGACATGTCGTTGTAACTTATATTTCTGTTTTACCTCTGACTACAAATATCCAAATGTCTTAACTCAACAAGGACATACACCGAGCAGATAAATTACAGTGAGTTTCTTTCACATAAACTTAAAGCAATCAGCTCAAACTTGGGAATCATCATGCTAAATGATGTCATGACACATCTGTATATTTCAAGTACATATAAATATTTTGACATGCCAGTAAATATACGATAATATGCCAATAGATTTCAAATACATTTATATCAGATGACATGCTTGAAGATTTGAAATACTTTTTGCAATAATGTACTATATTACAAATACTTTTTTATACAATGTGGGTTACCCCCATATAGCTTTGCCAGTTTTGCCAAGAAGTCGTTAGCGGCTATAAAAATGGAACAATTTCCTGATTTTGTTTCTCTTTTCCTCCTGGCACTCAGTAGAACTGACAAAGCTAATCAGGGCATTCCAGGACATGGGGATATTTCTCCACTCAGTGGCTGAAAACACAGACACACACACACACACACACACACACACAGACACACACACACAAACAGGCTTTTATCACACACAATTCCTAAATGTTAAGGTTTTCTTACTTTAGCATGCATACAGGTGCATTTTCTCTCTTCTTTTACTCAGAAACAAAAATATAAAATATTGCCTTCGTTCATTTCCTATGCTCAATAATTACTTGAGTAAAATACTGTTTCCATTGCTTTTAACCTGACGAAAACAGTGCCACATCAATTTCAACATGCACCTACTTCAATATTTTGCAACCATTATTTCAACATGAACTACATTGCTGTAGTTCATGTTGAAATAATGGTTGCAAAAATTGTTACTTGGTAACCATTTTGCATGACCATGATGTGATTTTGACATGCACCTACTTAAACATTTGTTAGCCATGATGTGATTTCAACATGCACTTATTAAACATTTGGTGACCATGACATGATTTCAGCATGCACCTATTTAAATATTTGGGGACCACGATGTGATTTCCACATTCACCAACTTAAATATCTCATGACCATGGCATGATTTCAACATGCAGCTAATGCATCATTGGTGACCATGTCATGATTTTACTATGCACATACTTAAACATTTCATGACCTGATTTCAACATACACCTAAGGGAACATTTGTTAACATTATTTCAACATGTACCTACTGAAATGTTTCATGACCATGACGTATTTTGACATGCACCTACTTAAACATTCGTTAACCATGACATGATTTCAACATGCACTTACTGCACCATTTACCAACCATGATGTGATTTCAACATACACTTACCATAACACCGACATCATCCTAGAATATTTCAAATACATTCCTATATGATGACATTTTAAGAAATTTCAAATACTTTTTAGATACACTTGAATACTAGTAGATTTGAAAGATATTTTTATATGATGACATTCTAGTAGGTTTCAAATACATTTTCAAGCGATGTATATTTCAACACATTTCATTACTTTTTGAATATATCTCTTGATAATGAAATACAAGAAGGTCATGTATTTCAATGTGTTAACAATCCAATAAATTTCAAATACTTTTATATATGATGACATGAGAATAGATATGAAAATCATTTACAGATAATTATATGCAAGTTTGATTTCAAATACATTTCTAAAAGATAATATATACCAATAGTTTTCAATTACATTTATATAGATTGACATGTCAATAGATTTCACATAATTTTCTATACAATGACATGCCAACAGATTACAAATTCATTTCTACACGATATGTAGTAGACTTCAAAATATATTCTATATTATGATATGCCAGTACATTTGAAATGCATTTCTAGACTAATGCATGCCAATAGATCTATGATTCTTTTCTATACGATGACATATCAGTAGATTGTGAATAGATTTTGCATAATATAGAAGCCCAGTAGATTTTAAATTCATTTCTCTTGAAGTCATGTGAAAGGTTTTGGTTCAATTCCTCATGTCCAGCATTGAAGTACTCGCCTGTGTAAAATTACTCACCTATTATATTATCAGCCTCTAATCAGCCCACGGCACTCCAAAGAATATTCTCTCAACAATCCATGATAGATAAGTATTTGAAACTGAAGGTATATAGAACATAAAAGAAAGTAGAAAAACTAGTTATGAAATAATAATAACTCTCTCCACCCATTCCTTCCAAATTTGGAAGACTGAGGAAGAAGAAGGAAAGAAATTTGTGAGTCTATGTGAGATTTTTGTCTTTCACAGACATTAACCAGTGAGTTGAGAAGAAGAATGAAAGAAATTTGTGAGCCAATGTCATAATTTTATTTGGACTAATGAAAACCTTGCCTTCACAAAAATTTGATGGTGTGCAAAGAAGAAGAAGGAAAGAATATAGAGAGCCTATGCAAAATTCCTTTTGATATAAAATGAAGAGAAAAAGTAAATTTATCAGAAGAGTATCTGAAGTCATATGAAAGGATTCCCTTTAGTTCCTTGTGACCAGTGTTGAAGTACTTGCCTGTGTAAAATTACTCACCTATTATATTATCAGCCTCTAATCAACAATCCATGAAAGCTAAGTATTTCAAACTGTCTCTCTTTGTCTACTTTTGAATGTATGCAAACCATATACCTGTTCAATAAGCAACATGTTCTCTTACCTTTGTTTTAATATTATTGTGTGTCAGATTATTTCATCTGTTGTATAAACATTTCTGCTTCATGACAATATGTTAACTCTACAGGCTTTAAGAATTCTGATGTTGAAATTGCTTCATGGTCACTAAATATTGCAGTAGGTGTATGTTGAAATCATGTCATGGTCTCCAAATTTTGCAGCAGATCACATCATAGTCCACAAAATGTTTAAGTAGGTGCATATTGAATTCACATCATGGTTTACAAATGTTGCAGTGTGTGCATGTTGAAATCACGTTATTGTCACCAAATATTACAGCAGGTGCATGTTGAAGTAACATCATGGTCATCAAATATTGCAGTAGGTGAATATTGAAATCAAGTCATGGTCACAATATTGAAAAAGATACATGTTGAAATCACATTATAGTCACCAAATATTGTAGTAGGGGCATTTTAAAATAATGTCATTGTCATCAAATTTGCAGTAGGTACATGGTGAAATCAGTCACATAAAATCATGTCTTGGCCGGGAATACTAAAAATAAGAACTATCCCTGGATATGAGAAGTTAAGTTAAACAAAAACAATCTACCCACATTGATTAAATAAAGGGTGTCATTTTGAAATTCTCTGTTGGCTATTCAGATTGAGATACACCTGATGAAGACCAGAGATACAATGGCTAAAATGTTGTGATAATAACAACAAAGATGTGGATAAATTATGGCAGATTAACAAATGCAAGCAGAAGAAACTGCTTTCATACATAGACTTTAGAAAGTTATTAATCCTTATCAAGGATAACAATAGATATAACAAATTTTGTTAAGTAATCTGGTGCTAGGACAGAATATAAGGATAAATTAATTCATGCCTCACCTGTAGAGGCATTAACCCTTTGATCCTTGCATTCTTGAACAATTTTAACCCATTTGCCTGATCTCCCAAGTTAAAATTTACAAATAATTAGTATGCAATGTTTCACGGTAGATATAAAAATAGTTACAAGTGTTTACCCACCGCTCAACTGGCAGCTGGGCATTAAGTCATTTTTCTCTACCGCTGTTCAACCAGTGACTGGGCATTACGTTGTTTTTCATTTTTTTTCATTGTCAACACTCAAGGGGTTAAGGCAACATGAACATAGTTCCAGCTGGAATTTAAAATCAGTTTGTTAATTTTGTTTTACATACTGAAGCTAAACTATACCTCTACAATTTCATATCAGTGTTTGATTTTTTTTTTAATGACATGTTCAGTCTGATGTCTTTTTAAAACAGATTATAAAACAAAGTAGCAAAAGATGCCTTCCAAAAGCTAAACAAAGTATTAAGAAACAGGAAAATTTAACTGGAAACAAAGAAAAGAGTGTTGAATTGTAATGTAATATTAGTCCTCATATGTAGCAAAGAATAATTTCCTCACAAACAAAGAAGAGACTGTAGGCAACAGAGATGTGGCTCTACAGAGGAATGCTGAGATACCATTGACCAAACATGGGAACAAAAAGGACACTTGTAATTAGAATCAGAAAGAGACAATTGAAATGGCTAGAGCATATAATGAGGAAAGAGGGCGAGGAAAACTTGACACTCACAGGACATATTGAAGGCAAGAGGTGTAGATTGAAACAGAAACAATCCTAACATACTTGTATAAATGGATGGCAGAGTAGGGATAGGGGTGGTCAGTAAAGAAATAGATATTACTTAAAATTACATAGGATAGGAAGTTGCGAAGAGCCATGTTTGCCCAAGTCCTGAAGATATATAGCACATAAAAGAAAGAAGAAAAAACTAGTTATGAAAACATTTTGACCTTCTCTGGCAACAGCTTTAAAAGAGCCTAATCAATGTCTTAAGGGTTACTAATTCCATGTGTTGGATTCATTTGCCTTAATTAAAGATTTTGAATTCATTCCAGAGAGGTTTCTTTTGCCTTTTCAATATCTGTTAGCATTCATAGGCTGCTAAGTGGCAAGTGACTTTTCTTATATAAGACTCAAATACTTGCTACAAGATAATTACTTGTAAGTAACCCTAGCTTGCCTGTCCTAACTGACTAACAGATAATCGGCTGCAGTAATTGGTCATTTCATCCATGCCAACTGTTCTGAGTCACCTTATATTATGTTTCTCTCTTGAAACATTTCTGTTCATCAATGTTTCAATGATTTGCAAGTGATGCTCAATATTACATGAACATTGTGCAAAATTTTAATAGGCTAGACATGAATGCGAACTCACCTTGCTGAGCAGACTTTCTGCACTAACAACAGTTATACTAATCACACTTTTTACCTATTACCGTCCATTTAAAAATTCATATTTTTTCAAGAGTTATAAATTGAACAGAAGAATAACTCCTACTCAAGCAGTAAAATTTTTTAATATTCATTCTTTCTTTATAAGAGGTTCCCTGATGGTATTTATCGCCATGCTAGGTCTACTGAGGAGGTTATCAGTGCTTATATATGCACTGATTCTTTCAGTCATTTTATCTTCTAATGTAGCAATCTAGTATTCCAGTTCTATATGATTATCAAAGTTAAGCAACATCAAGCCTGGTCAGTACCTAGATGGGTAACAGTTTGGGAATTCCAGGTACTGTAAGCTTTGATGTGTCTGTAGTGAATTGGATAACAACTTGGAATTGAAAATCAGAGAACTGAGTACCAATTCCAGTTGGAGTCACTTAGATTGGGGTTGAATAAGTGATCATACAGCAAACAAATGCTTGTTATTCTCACTTATAACAAATGAAAACCTTGAATAACAATGTTATATATTTATTTTGGGGCATAGAATCAGAATCTGCAATTTAAAATTAGAAATTCATCGCTAAATGATAGTTATGCAAATTTTTATATTTCGAATAGTGGGAAAAGTGTTTGTACAATATCAAGTTTTGCAGTAGATTTTGGGTGTACTTCAAAGTAGAAGATTCTAAACTGTTCTAGAATATTCTCAGTAACTCTATTGCAACATTCAGTTCAAAATTGGATCATTCTGCAGTCACTGTTCACTGATAATGGTTCTAATAATGGCTAGACGTAAGGAAATGACTTGTGCTCAAAAAGAGCTAATTATTAAACTATGGAACAATGGAAAAATTACAGAAACATCTCCAGTGACATGAACATACCTTTTTCAACAATTGGTTCATTTATTGCAAGATTTAAAAGACGTAATACTGTTAAGAACAAAGGCAGACCCAGTGCTCCCAGGAAGATCTCTCCCAGATTACAAAGAAAGTTGATGCAACAGGTCCAAAATAACCCAATGGCCATCAGACAAGACCTTCAGAATGATCCGAGTTTGTCAGGAGTTAATGTAACTAAGCAAATGATTAGTTATGAACTATGTAGAGATGGTATAAAGACGCGCTCCCGAAGAAAGACACCACTCCTTCTGAAACGGCATAGAGATGCCAGGTTGAAATTTGCGACAGAGCATAAAGATAAGGAAAATTATTATTGGGGAAGAGTTCTTTGGACAGATGAGAGTAAAATTGAGTTGTTCGGTCGCAATTCCCTGAATCATGTATGGAGGAAAGACGGCGAAGCATACGCACCCAAGAACACCATACCAACTGTCAAATTTAGTGGGGGTAGTATCATGGTGTGGGGCTGCTTTTCGATGTGAGGTGTTGGCAAACTAGTAATTATAGATGGCAAAATGAATGCAGAAAAATATCAACAAATCCTAAGTGAAAATTTATCGCTTTCTATAGAGAATCTTGGGCTTCCTCCTGATTGGATCTTCCAGCAGGACAATGGTCCCAAGCATACTGCTAAGAGTATGAAGAATTGGCTTGCTAATAACAACATTAGCATCTTACAATGTCCCAGTCAGTCGCCGGATTTGAATCCAATAGAAGATTTATGGCGGTTTTTGAAAAATAAGATCTATGATAGAGGTCCAACAAACATCAAAAACCTGAAGACAATTACTCAGGAAGAATGGGACAAAATACCTATTAAAGTTTGCGAATCGTTAATTAAAAGACTACAGGAAGAGATTGGTTGCTGTTGAACTTAATAAAGGCTTTGCTACAAAATATTAAATGAAGAAAACATGTTTTTGTTCTGCTGTACGATCATTTTTTAATCCCCTAAAAATTTAAATATTGTTATATTTTCTTAACCATGGAATATTATTTAGTTTTACATGCATACATTTTTAGTATGCAATCTAATACAGTAGATATATTCCCGTTTTGTTAATTTAATATGTTACAAATAAAAATATGAAATATTTTCATGTGTATGATCACTTATTCAACCCCACTGTATGTGTAAATACCGTTAGGAAAAGTATGAATCCATCTCTTCTCCCCCCAGCTTTGAGTTAATTAGTAGGACTTGTAAATGTAAATAATTATTATCTCAAAAAAATACTTGCAATCTAAAAATATTTTCTGGCTTTAAATAACCTGCAAATAAAGAGTATAAGCTGTAAAAATCTAATCGATAAATCAATCTATCTAGTATTAAATTATTCCACAGGAGATGAATATCTTTTTCTCTTCATATATAATCAGCCATACCTGATTTCATTGTCTCTCCTCAGACTACAGCCTTTTAATGATCTGCCATCCTTACTTTTAGGGGTGGCTGGTCTTTCCCTTAAATTCTTTGCTGCAACTGGGATGAAATACAAACAGTTTTTGGTTATGTTTTCTTTCAGGTTGTAGAGGACCTGGTTTGGGGAGGTATCTCCAAAGAGTTGAACTTTTTAAAAAGTAATGTCCTGATGTTGCATGTACCCACATCCTCTGCATCTTTTCAAATGTACCCCCTTAGGTAGACAGACTGGGGTATATTTTGTTTGGTATCCTCAACCCTTCTCTCCTTATATGTGGAATTCAATGTTATAACTTGCAGGGTAGTTGTTAGCTTAAAGGGTTTTTCTAATGCAGATCATTTTCTGTTGATATGTACAATATGAAGCAAAAAAGTGGACACACTCATAGAAAGTTGATTTTTACCAAGTCAAGAGTAAGTAATAGAATTTGTTTATTAATACAGGGTATTAAATCAGGTGTACGTATGTACATTATACAAATCAGGTGATTTAATATTTTGTTGGGTAACCTTTTGCTTTAATAACAGCCTTAATTCTTCATGGTATGCTATAGACTAAATTCTTTAGTGAGTCCTGACATTAACCCAGTTGAAAACCTTTGGGTGATAATGGACAAGTGTGCCTGTAATAGGAAAGTTAACACAGGAGATGAACTTTTTCGTGAATTAAAGAAATGCTGGAAAAAAATCTGGCAAAGGACATTGACTTACTAAAATCGATTTTTTATGGGTGCGTCATTTTTTTACCTCATGCTGATATATGAATCAACTAATTTTTAATGTGGCTCAATGTTGTTTGCAGAAGGGTCACACATTCTGATTCAGTGAGGGAAATAAACAAGCAACCCAAAGATGATTAAGAAAACTGGTGTGTATGAACTCATATGAAATACGCCTAAATAGGGAAAGCAAAAGAAGAATCTACACCTATGAAGTGAATAAAGTGTTTGGTTTAAAGTTCTGAGAAACCTACTGAATACAATGACAGAAAACTGAAGAAGGCTGGATAGTACAACAGTCAAAACATTGTGAGTAGAGCAGCTGATATGAGCATGCAAATTTTTTTTTGGGGGGGACAATGATGTTCACCCTGTACAAAGCCTGGGCACCACTTGAGGTAGGGAGTTACAGAATAAGAGGCACAGTTTATGTGGATGTGTGGGAAAGCTAATGGTTAACCGTAGACTTGAACAAATTAAGATTGTTGTGAGTGGGAAAGCATTCTCTTGGGAATCGGTTCCACAAAACAGCAGTTTGTGGGAAGAAGCTGCTCAAGTGAAACTTACACCTCACCAATGGAATACAAAGTGAATGAGAATGGTTCACTACAATGTGCATAGAGCACGGCAAGTCTTAGCCATAAAGGTTAGAAGTGGTGGAACTAAGGAACGTAAACTGTAAAGCATGTAATCATGTTATTTTCTTTATCTTTAATATTTAAACACTTAGCTTCTTTGCTTCTTTATTTATCAAGAAATATATAAGTGCTTCTTGCTAATTTTTAACCAAAATAATATTTAATCAAAAGAAGGATGTTCATTCTTTAGAAATAGATTAAGAAAACTTGTTCAACATTAACTGCCAAAAATGAATCATGTAATAGTTCCAACAAGAAAAATGTTGGTACAAATATAATCTTTTTGTTACTTTACAACCTTGAGAAGCAGTGAAATCAGGTGACTCCATATCTATATATATATATATATATATATATATATATATATATATATATATATCTGAACAAGTGTATATGGTTTTTATATCCATAAAATCATTCAAGAATTGTAAGATAGAGGTTAACAAAGTTACTGATTCAGGCAGTGAATGTCTGGAAGAAATTAGATTTTGGAGTCTTTTACATATTTAATACATGTGTGTGTGTGTGTGTGCGTGTGTGCGTGTACACATGTTTTTTTTGGATTCTGTCTGCTTTTAAGCTGAAGGAATCAGGTCTGACCTTTTGATTTATTATCAAAGATGCCACAGAAAAAGTCCAGGGAAATTAAAATTATCATATAATTTTTTTTTTTCCTAAAGACTAAGAAGAATTTAATCTCATCAAAATTTGCCAATATTTCTGCTAAAAATATTTCTGTAATAAAACTGGTCAGGTATATTACTGTTTTTAGGTAGAGGATTGGAAAAGAATAAACGAAATAAATTCTCTTTCCAGAATTTTGACGCCAAACATGTATCATGGAAAATTAGATACATGCACTGAAAAGCAGAAGTTCTATGCTATCTTGTAAAATCATCTCCATACAGTGAAAAGCATAAGTTCTACATTTGCTGGCAAAAATAGTCATATGCAGAGACAAGAAGTTCCCTAATATCTTGGAAAACTAGATATACATAGTGAAAAACAAATGTTCTACACTGTTTTTGAAAAATTAAGTATCTGCAGAGAATAAAAAAGTACATTACTATCAAGTGGAACTCATATATACACGCCATTGTTAAAAATGCTGGAAAGGTGGTTGGTTGATTGGTTGCACCACTCCAGAAAATATCTGACTCATTCTGTCATGCTATATTTTTACAAAAGGCATATCAGACAAATATATTGCCATATGTGAGCTAGAGCTGCCCAGACCTCATTTTCCAGCCTTTCAGATGCATCATAATGGCTTTGTGGATGATGAATTATTTTCCACCCTACAACCTCTTTCCCACAGATGAAACATGACAAGCTTCTTGCTACTCTTTTGCTAATGTACATTGGAATGAATCACCCCCATTCCATTCGTATTCTGTTAGCAAGAAGAAAGTTCTATTCAGACAGCGTCTTCCCAAGAACTATTTTTTTCAGGGAACAGACTCCCAAGAGGACGCTTCCCTACAATCTTAAACAGGGTTAAGCGTTAACCGATATGTTTCTAACATATTCTCATGAACCGCACTCCTCTCCTCAACCAGTAACTCTCTACCTTGAGTGGCTCATGCCCCCCTCTTGAAATTTAGAACTATCTCACTTTAAAAATAGTTAGCAAATTTGAATTATACATAAATCTCAAGTATTACTCAGATGGATGTGCAGGTGGTGTAATGGATTGCAATTCAAAATTAGAAATCATTGAGCTGAGTTCAAATTCCAGCTGAGTTTGTTACATTCACTTGCATACAAATAACCTTTGGAAGGGTATGAATCCGTTATATTTCGTTATGGCTTAAATAGCAGGACAGACTGGGTTCTGTAGCCTTGGTTGGCAACCATTTTAGAGATGGTGATACAATAAAATCACCCATCTCCCAGCAAGCCTGGGTCAAATATCAGGATGCATCAGCCCAAGAAAATAAACAGTGACTGAAATTCTTCAATTGTGTGAGTTGCATATTTTGCCACAAACAGGGAAAGTATTTACTCTTTTAATGCTCAAATAATTGAATGTTTCTTTTTGTAATCTTGACATTGTCTGATCCATTCGTCAGATGTTGGTGAGAGTATATTCTGTGAAGAAATTGAAGGAATCTGAATAAGTTAAACAAGTGTGTATGTTGGACTGTATCTCAACTCTACAGTTTTTCTTTGCTGAGCAAATTAGGTTTCTGGAAATTCCTCTTGGGACTGACTGGTTACTTGAGTGGTGGCATGATCTACCTCATGCAGGTGGTATATTAGAAACCACTTTTTATGTCACCATTTGTCTTCTGTTTTTTTACTGGGAAAGAAGAGGTTTCCTTTATTTGCATAGCATATACACCTGAAGATGGATGAAGATAAGATATTTTAATATCATCAATTCCACAAAGAAGGGGTTAAATAATCCAAAAATATTTCAGATGTTATAGACAATATGTAAATTGCTTGCATTAGCAGTAAATATGTAAGGATTCATCAATCAATTATGAGAGAGATTATAGAGTCTAGAAACATGGCTAGGTAATCCTGGTGCAGAAGCCTGCTCAGGCACATTTGTATTTCTTCAACATGCATTGAGTAAACCTGTGGTTTATACTGCTACTATACTGAGCAGACCTTACAGTTTCTGGGAGAGAGAGAGAACATGAGCTGGTGTGATCAATAGTCTGAACAAGACCAGTAGGCTCAAACCCTCAGTCATGATGACTTGTGAATTTGTGTTAATACAACAACTGATGGCATACAAACAGTTTTATCTCTCCAGTTTCACTCACAAAGCTTTGGTCTGCTTGTTGTATAGTATTAGGAAGTTTCAAATGGTGCCAGATGCTTTGAATATATATATATATATATATATATATATATATATATATATATATAATAGCAAGTTTATCTAGAATAAATTGTTGTTCTGGCTCTTACAACATTTCACTATTCCTGGTAGATCTTCTAATATCACAGTGTGGAATATGTACTTACAAAAGTGATGGAGAGAAAAAGAAAAAGACCCTAAATGAATTTGACTGATGAAAAAATTCTAAAATTCCCAGCATTCCTCTGCTGTGTGGATGCATAGTCCTACCAACATAACAAATTTAGTCCAATGAAGTGCTGGAGGATGAAATGCATCACAAGTAAACTTTTTCCACTTTTTCATATAATTTTCCCAAATAGTGTTCTTGATATATAAAAAATAATATATATTGTTATCTTATATATATATATATATGTATATATATATATATATATATGAAGAAATATAGTTTTAAAGTATGCTATATTTAGGGGATAAGTGCTCAATATCAGAGATAGAGCGCATGTAAATATAAAAGTGAACATTGAAGTGTCCTTTTTGTTTCTCTAAAACTTCATCATTGTGTTTCATGCTAAATTCAATCATCAGGCCTGATGATTGCATTTAGCATGAAACAGTCTGTCATCTCTGAGTGTTGACTTTAATGTTCACTTTTATATATATATATATATATATATATATATATATATATATATATATATATATATATATATATATATATATATAATAATCATTTCATCCCAGGCAAGGTGATAATGCCACAAGAGGCTACTAAAAGTAAAAGAGAATGAGGAGAATTTAGTGAGGAGAAAGGAAAATAAAAGAACATGATTTAGAAAGACAGAAGATGGAGATTGATGTTACATTTAAATTTTCCATGATTGTAGGTGGCAGGGAAGCAAGAGACTGAAAGAGAGTTCCCTAAGTGAGAAGTGCAAAAGAAAAATCTATTAGAATAGAACTTGCAGTTACATGTAGCTAATTCAACAGTAAAATGATGAGACCTAGTTGCCTATCTAATAGAATGCATAACTTTGTGCAATTGAGGTACCAATAAGGAGTGCTCATTAGAACAACTGCCATGAAAATATTTATAGAAAAGACAGATGAAAGCCATCTCATGGCAGTGGGAGAGTGATGGAACTCAAGATGCCAGGTCAGGACTGATAACATTGCAGACCATTCTTTGGATTTTGTCAAGAATCTCGAGATATATAGCTTGAGCACCAGGTCAGATATGGCAACAATATTCAATGCATCATAGATTTATAAATGTGTAAGATGAATTTTAACAAGAAAAATTTTCTGGCATAACACAATGTATCTACACCCTAGTGCAAATTAATTGAAACAACCACTTTAATTTCTTTTCTTTCACCATATGGTCAGTTTTAGATCCACTGGAGGGACAGGGTGTAATCGATTTCTTTTTTTTTCCTCAGAATAGGTAATTTGCAGTGGTGTGTAATAATATGAATCTTTTTTCAGGGTGTATGATGAAATTTGTTTGGCCTTGAAAATTATTGCATCATCCATGATTGCATCAGGCCTAGACACTGTTGTCTCGACTGTTGATTAGTTGTCCCACAGCCATTGTCTATGAAGGACATTACTCCAAGAAAGCGTACAAAAATTATAACGCTGCATGAACACACTGGCAAGCCTTACCAGTGAGCAAATCAAAATACTATCAACTGGCTTGCAAACTCTCTTGATTTAAATCCAATCAAGTATCTAAGAAAAGACTTTGTGGAATGGACATATGATGTACTGACACTGAGTCATGTTTCATTGGAAAAATACAAAAAAAGTAAATAATAACGGAATTATTCGTTTTGTTTCAATTAATTTGCACAAAGATGTACTTTCCTCACAGCAAACCTAGAAGTTGATTCAATATAATCAATTGACTTCATGTCAATGGTATTTATACATTTTCCTGTTGCATGCACTGCCATATTTGGGATAGCAGTGAGCCTGAGAGAATTAGAATTTTTCCCAGAATTCATTACTGGCAGCCACAATCTTAACAGCATTGGATATGCAGATGGCACAGTGTTGATAGCAAATGCAGAAAGGAAATTACAAGAACTCCTACAGAAGGTAGTGAAGAAAAGTGAGAAGAAATGACTAAACAGCAATTGCAAGAAGATAGAATACCACGAACTGAACTTTATTCTTGCTTGGTGTCTAAACACCTGTGTCACCAGAAAAGTCTGGTGGAGGAACCAGTTGCCAATAACTGTACCAGATAAACCTGAATTAAATGGTATCAGTCACACTTAGAGTGTGACCTTCCTTAAACTATTTAACTATGCTTTATAGATTATGTAAAATCATTTGATAAAGTACATTATATGGAATTGTTGGAAGTGCTCTGCAACCATGACATATTTGGGAATGATATTAGAATAATCCAGGGCCTATTCTGTCAGCAAACAGGCTGCAAATGGATAGAAAATGAATTCTGTAGATATACAAAAATAAAAAGGGGTGTAAGACAAGGATGTGTCTTCTCACCGGACTTATTCAACTTACACAGCGAGGCAGTTGTAAGAAAATTAGAAGTTTTATCAGGATTCATTATTGGTAGCTATAATATTAACAACATACAAAATGCAAATGACAAAATGTTGATGGAAGACACAGAAAGCAAACTACAAGAACTCCTACAGAAGGTGGTGAAGGAAAGTGAGAAGAAAAGACTAAGCATCAATTGCAAGAAGACACAATGTATGGTTATCAACAAAAGGAACAGATCAACACACAAATTATAAATTGGCAATGCCAAAATCAAACAAGTGCAACAAGTGAAATATTTGGGAAATATTTTAACAGATGACAGAAAGTGTGACACTGAAATCATAAGGCACATTTGGACAGTGAAAATTGCTTTCCAAAAGCTAAACAAAGTATTAAGAAATAAGAAAATTTCATTAGAAACAAAGAAAACTGTACTGAACTATTTGTCTATGTTTCTGAGACAAGCTATTGTAATTATTTACATTATTTAGATTGTTCGGACTGTTGTCATTATCTTTATTGCCATATTCATGACATTTTGGTTGTTGTAAGATCTGGCCTTCTTCAAGTGACTAGAATTTTGAACTGAACCCTTTATTTCAGCCACTGGGGCAGATTGTTCTCCAAGTTTTTGTTCATTGAACACACAACTCTTTCGGTCAAGTCACCGGATCCAACCAATGCTTTTATCCACTGGGACATGTGACCTGAACTGTAACAAGACATCAGTCTTCCTATATGGCAGTGAATACAAAAGAAATCTCCTCACAAATGAAGATGAATGCTGAGAATAACATGGCCCAAACATGTCAGCAATGATGAAGTTTTATAGAAACTAAAAGGACACTATACTTACCATCAGAACGAGACAGTTGATATTTCTAGGATGCATAATGTGAAAAGAGGGCTTGAAAAATTTGATACTCACCGGACAGATTGAAGGCAAGAGGAAAGTAAAGCATAAGACAGCATATAGAAGATGGAGGAGGAGGAGGGGAAGAAGGAGGAGGAGGAGGGTAAGAAGGAGGAGGAGGAAGAGGGGGGAAGAGGAGGAGGAGGGGAAGAAGAAGGAGGAGGAGGGGAAGAATAAGAAGGAGAAGCAGAAGTAGAAGATGAACTTAAATTAAGTGATATCTATGATTCATATGTGTAACAAAAAATTTAAATCACTAACCAAACACTGCATTTGATTGTGTTATTTACATGGATATTAAGCACGTTTTAGTTGACTTTTCTGCTGCTCATGTGAAAGGTCATGACAGTTTGATTTATATTGTCAATGTAGTGGATATCTTCAATGTCATCATTGGAGTAGTGTCTATGTTTTTGCTGCCACCAAAGAGAGATAACCACTAGAATTACTGTTTATTCATAATTTTGTTTCTCTTAGTTTGAGCTTATTTTCATTGCAAGCTTTTTACATTTTTGTGAGATCCGTGCCTTCGTCCTAACTTCTATGTAAAATTTGTGTTTGAAAACATGATGTAGACTACATACTTAATTTTAGTTCATATGAAACTGATAAACATAGAACAAAATGTTAAACTTAAGTTAAATTTTTTTTAAAATAGTAAATGTGAATTATACCCCAAAGTTTTTCTAGAATTTCATGACCCAAAGCTAGAGATGGTTATTATACAAATATAATTTCTGTATATTGTTTGTGTGAAGATCTTGTTTTTTAAATCATACAATACTATTTTATATATTAAATAAAATAATTAATATATGTATTAAATAAGAAAATGAGTGGGGTACGCTGAGGCAAATGTATTCCTAATTGATGCTAAACAACAATTCCACTGATTGTGCTGAAACAGGGCAAACACTTACTAAGTATGTTGGCCATTAGTTGAATGTATTTTTCATAATATTATACCTTTATGACAGCATGTCAAATGCATCAACCTGCTCCACTAATGTAGCCAGTGGGACATACTGATGCAGGACTACAAAAATTGATGCAAAGAATTAACACCACAAAACATGGGTTTAAATGCTATTTTTAATGGAGCGAAGAGGATATATAAATCAATAAAAATAAAAAAAAATTATCCTAAACCCAGAAACGCACACCAATGAGTGCACCAATATCTAGCTACTAATCAGAACCTACTCATGTGCACCACTGACAAAGTTTATCACACCAAAGTCTGTGCAGTCTCCAAAACCCGAACATTGGATCTACCGCTTCCCAGAGTCTCCATAAATGCAGTACCACTCATTTGCATGTGATTCACAATCTGAAGATACAACCACTGATTTTAATCCATTTGCTCTATTCCTTCCTTTGCCGACAGATGCTTTCTTCTCCTTCGCCTATGTCCTTTCCATTCTTTTACCAACAAACGAAATTTTCTTGTCAATGTTGTGTGTAAGTGTGAATTTCATTTTTCTCCTTTTTACATCAATCTACCCCACCACCTAATTAAATTTTCAAAGGCTTGATGCCAAACCCACATTTTCGCAGAGTTTTGCCAAGTGGACTTGGTTAAAGGAAAATGATAGTAATTTATCAAATTACAAGGACAGAAACATATTTGCAAATGAATTTGAATTATAAAAAATTAGAACAAAATATATTTTTTATTTAATGCGCTAAAATCCCTAATTTTTCAAAAATTTGGTTCACACTTGCTCAATTCACAGAGCTTCAACTTAAATATGCATGCGCTGGTGCGATGTGAATACTGAGAATATGCGCCTCTTCATCAGTGATTATTTGATATCGTCTGTGATAACATGAGGTCACCAACAGCAACAGCAGCCATCTTTGGAACCTTTAAAAGGTAGAAATCTACATGCTGGACTCTAAAGACAGAACATTGACCCTCTACTAAATATACTCAAGATCTACTTCCTAGGGCCTTGAAATTCCTGTCGTCGGCTTATGAACTCACTCAACTACAAACTGCAGATCTTCCGATTGCCCCCCCCCCCCTAGCAAGAGCTCTGAAGAATTTTTATGTGAGTGTTAACTTCTTAAGAAAAATTTACTTGCTTAAAGAACTTTTAGGTGCTCAGAGAAATATTTTTGAGCAAGCCTTTATGTGAACACTTTTTCCTCCTTTAAGTTAAATGACTTTTCTTCTCCCTTTCTTTCTCTCATATTTTGTGTATATCCCTTTACCTTTTTTCATGTATGTAAGTAAAAATTTCCTTCTGTTGTTACACACTGAGCAGGAGTTTGTGTCTTTATTCTTCCACCTAAAAGAAAGAATTGTTCGCTCTAAACTTTCAAACCATTGTTGCTTTTATCAATTTTGTCACCTTTAAACTTAACCGTTTCATGTGGGAAATCCGGGAAAAATTTCCCACACATCTGCAATCCCATCAAACGAACAGAAACACCTTTATTAGATGCAAGCTAGCTCGAGCCAAGGTTTCTGCACATTCATAAATTGGTTTCCAGACTCATTTGCATTGAACATTATCATAAATGATCCATTTTTAATCACCTGTGACAATTCTATCCAAGAACAGCTCATTTTCCTGGTGCAACAGCAAAGAAATTGCCACAGCCTGTTCTGTCTCATCAAAGAATGTGGCATCCACGTGTCGAGTTTAGAAATTTAGAATCCAAGTTTCTTCAAATGACAAAAAGCACTTGAGATATCGATTTTTAAACTCTTAGCAATCTCTTCTGTATCAATTTTTTGGTTTATTCTCCATGATGGTAATCAGAGTGTCTTTATCGAGGCCAGAAGTTTACCTGGCTTGTGGTTGACCGTTTAGGTTAAAATCACCCTTATGAAATCTGCCAAACACTTTCTGACCACCCAAAGAGATTTTGGATGTTTATTGTCATAATTCCGATGTCTACACCTTTCCAAAATTCATAGAACATAATATGGCAAAAGAGCAACTTTTCATCCTCCATCTTTAAGGCATTCATTTGTGAAAAAAAAGTTAACGTTCAACAAAGTCTGCCTCGCAACTGAACAGAAGCACTCCAGAAATTAGCACCAAAATAAACACCAATGTCAAGTTGCGGTCATTTTATATTAATAATGAAAATGATTTTGCAATGAACTGATATTAAATAGAATATTTAATGTACATATTTTATATATTAAATAACATTTTGCAGCATTATCAGTCCTGACCTGGCATCTCAGCTTCAGTCACATCCCCACTGCCATAATACACCTTTTCTGAGCCTTTTCTATAAATATTTTCATAGTAATTGTTCTAATGTGCTTTCCTCGTTGGTAGATTGACTTCACAAATTTAAGCGCATTACTAGCCTGGTAGCTGGCCTCATCTTTTTCCCGTTGAAATTGACAATTATAAACACAAGTTTTATGCTAATCATTTCTTCTCCCTTTTATCATTCTGCTACCACTTTCTTTTAACATCAATTTTTGTACAAACTAAACACAAAAGTGGATCACATGAGACTTTATATTTCTCTGATGCCTGATTGGTCAATTAATGCCAATATCATGCTTTCGTCTACGTCCACATGGCTAAAATTAATTTACCGCCAAAATTTGTCTATGTGTTTCGAGTCTATCATGTGATACACATTAATTATAAATACTTGGACACATTTTCAACTCTTCCTCTTTTGCCTTCTCTCACATACAAGATATAGCTGTGGAGAAATCACGTTTATCCGTTTAGGGGAAAGGGCCATGAAATGCTATGACACATTTAGACACACACACACATACGTACGAACAATGCACATCTCTGAACTCATCTTACTCACTCCTTCAACTACAAGGACACAGAAACTTATCAACTTCTAGCAAATATGTCATCCGAGAGAATACAACTTTCGACTCTTAGCAATTTTTACCAGTGAGAAATTTTACGTCACATCTACTGGAGCTAAAAGTCTTTTATCAACATAATCTCAGCTTCCCAGAAGACACTCACTCAATTCATCTCAACCAATGTCATTCCTCTATGGTGAACGAATTTGAGTGGCAAGATACTTCAATATATTTATGCTAATTTCCTTTCACTCAACAAGTTTCTTTGAACTCACCTTAAGTAAAACAATTTAGCAGTTAAAAGTAAATAACTCCTGCTATATTATTAATTATAAATGCTACATATTGACACGCACTTTGTGCACAATTAAACAAACACTTTTGCCTGCCATAAAACAATTTTTGGTGTGATAAACATCAATTTAACACTTTGCAACTCAGTTTAAATTACCTGAGTAAATTCATTCTTCAGTTTTGTATATTGTTGATATAAAAATGTTTTGTTATTTCTAGAAAACATTGTTTTTTTTATATTTTAGTTTTGACAGCCTTGTACCATGCAAATAATCTAAATGTTTGTGGAAATGTTAATTTTGTTCACACAGCCAAACTAAAAATATCCTTCTAATCAAAAATATATTAAAACAAACGAATCACACTGCAACACCCTCACTTCTCACTTGTGGAACTCTCAGATCTGGCTTTCTGTTTCCCTGTCAACTGTGATCAACAGAAGTTTAAATGTAATGTCAATCATCATTTTCTGTCTCCTTGAATCCTGTTCATTTATTGTCTTCTCACCTCAATAATGTTTCTCTCAGATTCTTTGGTTAATTTGCAGCCTAAGCTCCAAAAGTCCCCAATACTGAGAATGTACCATTCTGGTGTGAAATTGCCTGTTTATTTTGAAAATGGCATTAAAACCCAAATACCGTTTAGAAGTTATGGATAATGTAAGTTCGAGTTCTTTCTTGGTGTGTATAGAGAATGTTACTGACTTTGTTTACACACATTTGCCTCGATTAGTCATGTGGTGCTGAAGCTTCACTTGTCTTGATTACTACACAATACCCGAAGTTTGAAATGAATGCGTAAAATAATGTACGAAATAACGTTAAATCTGTCAATTAAAATAAAATAAAACAAAAATTACATGCTTGAAAAGTAAAAAAAAAGGATTTTTTTACTCTTTTTTTCAACAATGTTTTTTTTTAATGTGTTGTGAAAGTTTCTTAAATTTAAAGCTTTGTAAATTCCAGTTTAGGGTGAGATTCTGTTTCATTAGCAATAAGCTAAGCAGCTTTATTAAGGACAAAAAAAGAAAAAATACTATTCATTTAAAACTTCATTTTAAAAAAATAAGCACATTTTAAAATAACATCTGCGTAAATCATGTAGTAATCAAGACCAGTAAGATACGAAAAGCTACAAAAGGCTGCTAACTAAGTAAACTGCACATTACGACTAGAGGAAAACGTATGTAAACAACGCCAGTAATGGTGGCCGGACAATGCGAAAGAGATCAAACTTACACTGACGATAAATCGAAAACAGTAATCGAGCACAATGTTTTAATGTCATTTTCAAAATAACCAGGCAATTTCACACCAGAATGGTAAATTCTCAATGCCAGAAGCTTTTGGTACTTTAAATTAACTAATTAATTAACTAATTAATTAATTAAATTTAAATTTTGGTAATGTAAATTAACCGATTCTTTCACCCAGTAACCCCTTATGTTTTAGTGTCTTTGAAAACAGAATGCATGGTCATCAGTAAAAAGATGAGCCCAAAATGCGATTTGCAGGTCGGGAACACTAGAATCAAGCAGATGCAGAAGTTTAAATACCTGGGAAGTGTTCTGACAGATGTAGAATTAGATTTCTACATTCTCTGCTTTAAACCTGTTAAAAGAAGATCACAGCTAAGTA
Organism: Acanthosepion esculentum; assembly: GCA_964036315.1. Lineage (NCBI taxonomy): Eukaryota > Metazoa > Mollusca > Cephalopoda > Sepiida > Sepiidae > Acanthosepion > Acanthosepion esculentum. Next base: position 10,109,979 of record OZ038483.1, read on the forward strand.
TTCTCAGTTTGTGCTGAACTCATTAAAATCAGCTCCAGAGTTCAGTATGAAACAATGCTTTCTGATTGGTCCATAAATAATAATGTCATGTTTCTGCCTACGTTCACACGGTTGACCTCGAGTTGAACTGTTCATAGTTCAACGTGCCAAAAATAGGTAAACATTCTTTCAAGCCTCCCACATGATCAAGAAAACTCATAAATATGAAACTTCAACACGATTTAGTTCTTAAAATAATCAACTCGTCACACGTGTAGTGGACCGTGGGGTGAAGATGTGAAGAGATATCAGAAGGTTAAAATTTCCTGCTAGCCGGTCCAGCTACATAAGAATGTTGGACTTTAATTAAGTCCAAAGAAGACAAAGAAAACAAACAAGATCGATATATATATGTAAACAAATATATATTAATAACGAGTTAAACAAAGACATGGACAGTTACATAGAGTTTGTGTGGAGAAATTATGTGTGTGTGTTGTGGTGAGTGTTCGTACGTACGTGTATTGTTCTTAACGTGTTCCCAGAATTTGGGAAACACTGTATCTGTGAGAGGTCACGTATTGGTGTTAGTTGAAAAGAGAGATTTACCTCACCTCGACGAGAGGTAGCGGCCCAAGGCCTAAGTGGAAAAGAGAAATCGAGGCGAAGGGTCAGCCAGTATTTATAGCCAGGGGAGAGAGACCCCTGTTGAAGGATTAAGGAACTGAGGAGAAGCTAACTCCGACACACGAATCCAATGAACCCAACTTCTTCGCTAAAAGTTAATTTTTATTAACATCAACCTGGCTTGTGGAATTCAATTTCTTTTCAACATCAACTCATCTAATTTAACTAAGACGAGACTCAGAAGCCAACTCAATCAATATCTTAATGACATAAAGGAAATCGTAACTATATCAGTCAAAGTGAGACAACTCTACAATAAGTCAAGCTATTTCATTCAGTTTCATCAAGATAAACTGTTTAATTCCTTACTAGATCTATAGCATAACACCTTTTATATTACCCTTAATCACACAACCAAGAACTCTAAAGTGTTTAAACAACTTTATTATATCGTGTGTACTTGTTATTATATAAAAAATATTTTCTGTTAAAACAGATACCTATTTGATTATTTCTCTTCTTGTTGTTGTTGTCTTTGTTGCATTCGATTTAGTAAAAATAGTAGCGACTCAGTTTAATTTGTATTTTCTCAAAGATACAGATTGGCTAACCTACTATACAGAGGACGTTAAATGCAACACTGAGACCCGTAGATGTATTGGGATTGTCAAGGCCGCATTCCAAAAGCTAGACAGAGTATTGCGAGACAGGAGGATTTCTTTGGTAATGAAGAAAAGAGTACTGAGCTGTTACGTGACATCTGTCCATCTTTACGGCAGTGAATGTTAGACGATTTCCTCAAAGATGGAGAAGAGACTCAAGGCGACAGAGATGTGGTTCTACAGAAGGATGCTAAGGATATCATGGACCGAGCATGTGAGCAATGAAGTCATAGAGAGGATGCAAACAAGGAGGAGGCTTATACTTAACATCAGGAAGAGGCAGCTGAAGTTCCTGGGACACATAATAAGGAAAGAGGGCCTGGAGAATCTGATACTCACAGGGTGAATAGAGGGAAAGAGAGACAAGGGAAAACAATGCGGGGCATACCTGGTGGCTTTAAGCAAGTGGATGACAGAACGTGGTCTGGTGGAGGAGGAACGTTGAGAGCTGCAAGAGATAGAGGGGGTGGGGAGCCATGATTGCTTATGTCCTAAAAGGACAGGACACATATAAAGAAAAAGAATTGATTGATGAAATGATTAAAATAGAAAAGAAAATCTCTTGTGTATTTGATAAGAGAGATACATATGCTGCTCAACTCACGACATTTTATACAGTCAAAGTAATCAGCTAGATTGCTGAGATAAATCTTGGTTTAGAGCATCATCCACCAATTCACAATCATCAGCGAACCTGCAAGAACTTTAATCAGTTATAATTCAACAATACAATGGCCATGTTCAGCCAATGCAAACCAGGCAGTTGATGTCGTTCCTGCAATGTATTAATTCTGGTTAATTTTATTAGATAAACTGCTCCAATCAACTGCAACAATCTAAAGCCGTTTCTAAGTGGCTACCAGCCAATTGCTGTATGTATGACACTATTTATTATGAATCTTCAGATTCACTTTGCATCACTGACAAGCCAATGCTTGTCCTTCTTAATCAGGTGTGATCAGATGTCTGTCAAAGTGTGGCTGTAATGTCCAAGTAGTCTATGCAGATAACAGAGACTAAGAGAGACTATAAAATATTAATTTTCTTCCTGCTAATTTGTTGAATTTTATATCCTATAAGATTAAAGATTGTTTTTGTCTAAAATTCTGGGATAAGGAGTTATTATTTACACTATTTATATTCGAACTATTGTCCTCATCTTTGTTGTTTTTGTTTTCGGCTGATGTGCACTCCCCGCTTCATCAGGTGTATCTCAATCTGGCTCGGCCAGTGTGTACTTGCACTCATTAAAAACGGGGAAGCAATATCTGTTAAAGGAAAGAAGAACTAGATGATATCATTAAACACGACCAGTAGAACGAGAATTAAAGAAATGGTTCAGTTTGAAATTCCCTACAGGTTACCCAGATGCATATAAATCTGAGGATGGCTAAGGGCACTACGACCAAAACGTTGTGATAAAAACAAAAAGATGACAACAATAGTCCAAATATATAAATAAATAAGTTTAAATAAAGAGTGTTTGTTACAGATTGTTAAAGATTAAAGATTGCTTGTTACATACTCATAATGTTGAATTTAAAGCAGATTATTACTAAAACTAACAGTAAATAACTATTTTATCAGATTATTTATTGGTCATTTGTTTATAATATGAAAATCAACAAAGCCGAGATACCTGTTAAGAAGTGAAAACAATATACTTTATATATACAACGATCACTCCGAAAGTCATAATTCCAATTTATGTTCGCAAATGATATGAGAGACGGGTGGTGGTGATATGACAATAGAAACTAATGTTTCCTATTTAATTATGTTGACTAATGATATCAGAGACGGGTGGTGGTGATATGACAATAGAAACTAATGTTTCCTATTTAATTATGTTGACTAATAATATATCAGAGATGGGTGTTGGTGATATTACAATAAAAAGTAATGCTTTCTATTTAATTATATTGATTAATGATATCAGAGATTGGTGTTGGTGATATGACAATAAAATAGGAAACTTCCCACCCACAACACATAATTTTCTTTATTTACATTATTCGGACTATTGTCCTCATCTTTGTCGCCATATTTATTACAACGTTTCGGCCGTTGTACGCTCCAGCCTTCTTCAGGTGGTTGGAATGTCGAACTGAACCCTTTATTTCGCTCACTGGAGTAGACTGTTCTAGTTCCACGTGCCATGTTTAATGGATGTCAGTTATCAGTTATCTCCTGTTAATTTCCCTTAACCAAATATTGAACTCACACTCTTTGGGTCTTGTCACTGGATCTAACCAACTCCTTTATCTATTGTGCCATGTGTCCTTGAGGACATCTGTGGATGAATTTCTGGGTATTATAAACCTAATGTCTTAAGCAACCATTTTTACCAGTGCTCATATTGCAATTTTTTCTGTTATCATTGCATGTTTTTTTACCAGAGTTCATATTGCAACTTCTGTTGTTATTATCGCTTTTCTCTGGCACTCCTTATTACTGGTTCCCATATTGTATTCATTTCTATACTTGATCGGCTCATGAGATTTTTGTAGCCTAGCATATGTGCTGATTCCTTAAGTTTATGAATTTTCCAATGGTGTTCTTTGTCTATGATCTCAACGTGATCCCACAGAGGGTAGTGATCTCCCTTTTCTCTCCATATGTGGTCAGCCACGCCTGATTTTTCCACTTCCCCTCGTGTTACAGCTTTCTGGTGTTCTTGAAGCCTTACCTTAAAGGGGCGGTCTGTCTCCTCTTTATATTTCTTTCCACAGCTCCCGTATGTATCTGTTGTAGTTTCCTTAAAACTAAATAGGAGTGTTGGGTTAACTTTCCTTCATTTTTCCTCATTAGTATGCACTATGCTTGATCAGTCATGTGACCCTTGATGGTCAGTCACTGATGCCCACACTCTACAGAGGACAATGTTGCAGTAGACACCATGAAGCAAAGTTATTTCCTTGGCAGTGGAAAAAACACAGCATCTTGCAACATAACATGCTGGATCTGTAAGTAAAGACATACTTTTATAATATTCACTAGCTTTCCTTTTCAGTGTCAGAGAGAAGGTATATGACATATTTCTACACCATTTTAGCATATTCTTTTTCTATAAAATAAAACCATCATATGTAAGTTGTTACAACTTATTGCTCACTGACTTTATTTTTTTATTTTTAATGTTTGGGTAAACATCTGTACCTGAGGCTATATATACTTGGTAAACCAAAAGAGAGGAATTACTTTCTTAGGATCTCTTATATGTGAGTGGTAAAAAACGTGTTCCTTTGATGTAATAATCAAAATATTATCTTATGGCTATTGGTTTGTAACATTCTTGCCTAAAGATAAGTTACTTATTCATCTGTTTATATATGAACTTAATATATTGACCCCAGTGGAAAGAACTTAAATAATCAAACTCTTTAACAGAAAAACTAATATAACCAGACTTTTTAATTGCATTTGTAGGTTCTGTGGCACATGCTAAAAACTAATATACTCACTCACAGGCTTTATCATGAATCTGAAAACTTAAATCAAATATCATAATAAGAGGATTGAATTTGTTATCAGATATTTATTATATAAAATACAAAGCTGCTGTAAGGTCCAAAAGTATATATGAGAATAACAGATGGTTCCTGAAAAAGAACCTACTCATACAAAAACATTTTATAAAGAAAACTATTGAAATAGCACAACACTTTCAAAATACATGTAGACTCGAAAACACAAGCCAAACAATAAAAATAACATTATCTGTGTGCTATGTCCCTTCAGAAGAAAAAAACATCCTTGTCTTATACCCTCTTTCTATTTTTGTATATTTACTAAATTCATTTTCTATCTGCGTGCAGGCGGTTTGTTCCCAGTATAGGTTCTGGATTGTTCTAATATCCTTCCCAAATATGTTAAGTTTACCTAGAAGTTCCAAAAGTTCTTTGGAAAATAAAACAAACAGTATAAGCTTACAACATTTCTAAACAATGCAACCTTTGCCTAAAGAAAAAAATAGTAATAATCACTTTTTTACCAAAAATATAAATATATAACATTAAAATATATAAATAAATTAGAAATTATTTCCAAAATACAGATATGAAAACAAATTACTACTACATTACCTACATACACATCACAATTAAACTAAACAATAAGGCTTGATCTAAAATTAAGAACCTTATTTCAAATACATAAGTTTAGAAAAAAAGAAAGTACACAAAAAACAGGCAATGAAAAATTTTAAAACATTAGCTTAGCAGAACAATAAATCCTCTAAAAACATTAGCCTTAAACAAAAAACTGGGAAAAAGCAGTTTCCTTTTCCTCATTTCTCTACTGTCTATAATCCCATAAAGCCTACACGAAGAGGAATAACATAATTTAATGTTTGTTTTAAAGTATAAAATGCTTTAACTTCCATATCAACCCCCCCTCTCTCTCTCTCTCTCTCTCTCTCTCTCTCTCTCTCTCTCGCTCTCTCTTACCACGTGTATCCTTATAGAACTGCCTGATGATTTGTTACAGAAGGGTAAGAAACCAACATTTAGTAAATTCTTTTGTATATATAAACAGTGTGGACTACATCGCATACAGTTTGACTAACTTCATGTTTTTTTATTGATTGATTCATTTTCTATAGCTTATCAACCCATCACAGGTTATTTAAAGCCAGAAAATATTGTGCGGAAATAATAAGTATTTAGTGATACAAGTATTACTAATTAATCCATAGCTGGGAGATATGAGGTGGGTGTATAATAATATAATATAATGGTATTTGTGTATAAGTGAATATAATCAACCCAATGGGAATTGGAATTTGGCTCTCCAAGTGAGTTGGCTTTTATGCCATATCCACAAATCTGGATAACCCTATATTTTATTTCTTTTTTAGAAAGACAATGGGACTTATACTAAGTTAAAACTTAGTGTAGTGAAAGGGTAAAATACAAATAAAATATCATTCATACCCACCAGAACATACATCCAGTGTCAACCTAGACACTTTGCCAACTACCTTCCCCTCTTATCTTTTTGTTGTTTTTGTTGTTCTTGTATGTTATATGTAAAAGGAGAAGGTAGGCGTTACCACCGCCCGGTCAATACTCCTCCCCCTTCTCTTGGACAAGAGTAGAGGCTCACACCTTGTTTCTTGTTTAGGAAGGGGTTCCCGGAACTCTCTCTCTCTCTCTCTCTCTCTCTCTGGCCTCTCTACTAGTGCTGCCATGTTTCTCCCATGAGTGTGCAGTCTGTGGCATTACCTCTTCATTCTGAAGGTACACGGTTGACAGTTTCCTAGTTGCTGTTTCTGACTAGTAGTTAGGAGCCCTAACTCTTGCGTAGCGTCTTAAGCGGCCGCTCTAATCAACAGTTGTATAATACCGGGGTGTCTGTAGTACCATGTCGCGCATGGAAAGGTGTCCCTGCAGTCACCTCTGGTGGGCAACACTGAGGTCAAATTATGATGCAGACTGTGCCAACTTCTCACTGCCCACGTCACGGTCGATAACCGTCTGCTTCTTTTACTTCAGGCCTTCTCATCTTCCAACACGATGACTAACAAAGATCGAAAAAGTAAGCCTAAACCAGCCCTTCAAAAATCACCTAAACCCTTCAACATTTCATTCTCCAACATCCGTGGCATTAGATCCAATTTCTGCAGTGGGGAATCTTTCCTCGCTGCAAACTGCCCGGATATACTGGCTCTGTGTGAGACCAACCTTGACTCATCTTTCCCCTCCTCTGATCTCTCGATCCCCCGTTACCTTCCTCTTCTCAGAAAAGACTCTCAAACTCACATGCATGGCCTTGGTGTTTACGTCAAGGACCATCTCCCACTGGCTAGAGAGTTGTCTCTCGAATCGCCAGACCATTTGTATATGTGTCCCCGGCTATCTCTTCTCAATGCTGTAAGCTATCTCTTCTTCCTTTATCGCTCTCCATCCTCTCAAGACTGTGGAATAATCGATAGCATTTCTGACAGCATAGACAAGGCTCTCTCTCTCCATCCGTTTGCTCACATATTAGTGTTTGGCGATTTTAACGACCATCATACCAAGTGCTACTACTGACCTTGCAGGCATTCAAACACTTAATTTTTCAGTTTCTCAATCCTTCATGCAGATAGTTGACTTCCCCATGCGTTTTGCCTACAACCAGTATGGTAAGGCCTCTCTTTTCGATCTGTGTTTTACCTCCATCCCCGAGTCTTGTAGCGCCACTCAGCTCTGCCCTCTTGGTAACTTCGATCATGCTGTAGTGTCTGCCAACATCTTCAACTTCACCCCCTTCAAAGAACCTCTTACCACTAGAACCTCGTTCTACTATCAACAAGCTGACTGGGACTCGCTCGGTGATTTCCTCCGCGATGTCCCCCCGGATGTTGTCTTTACGCTCCCGTTCAAGAATGTGCTTCTGAGGTCTCCTCCTGGGTTAAAGCTGGAATCGACGCTTTCATCCCCTCAAGGAAATTTAAGGTCAAATCGCGCTCCTCCCCTTGCTTCTCCGCTGCTTGCTCAGCCGCCATTGCCCATAGGAACCACTTCTTCCACCTATTCCGTAGCGACATGTCGGACTGCAATAGACATCTCTTTGCCTCTGCCCGTAACGAGTGTAAGTGTGTCCTCAACGAAGCTAAGTCACTATTTGCTGCTCAAATGAAGGAACGTATTGCATCTCGCAAATTCGGCTCCAAGGATTATTGGCGTCTATGCAAGAGCGTACTTAACAATAGCAAACCCTCTAGACCTGCTTTGTTCAACCAGTTTGAGGTCCTGACCTCCTCTGCTGACAAGGCTGAATGCTTTGCTCGGAAATTTTCATTCAATTCAATGCTCGACTCTTCCGGTGTCCCCATACCCGATTTCCCTCTTAGAACTAAGGCCCTATTATCCCCCACAAGGCTAGTGGTGGAGATGGAATACCAACCATTGTCTTGAAGAAATGCGCACCTGAACTGGCACCCGCCCTATCCAAACTATACAACTACTGCCTCAATGGATATTGTTTTCCAGACTGCTGGAAGATCTCATCGATAGTTCCTGTCTTTAAGAACTCTGGCGACCCCTTCGACCCTTCTAATTACCGTCTTATCAGTCTCCTACCCCTCTTCGGCAAAGTCTTCAAAGCCGAAGTGGTTAACCACCTTACATCCCATGATCTGATCTCAGACAAAAAATATGGTTTCTGCTTTGCCCGATCTACAGCTGATGTGCTTACGGCCATCACTGAAATTGTCTACCAAGCTCTTCAAAATAACGAAGAAGCTTGTGCTGTGGCCCTAGACATTTGATAGGGTTTGGCATGCCGGCCTTCTTCGCAAGCTCCAGGGTTATGGTATTACAGGTCGATTGTTTGACCTAATACAATCATTCCTGTCAAACCGTGAATTGAAGGTCGTTCTCAACGGATTCTCCTCCAGCTCCTATCCCACGAACGCAGGTGTTCCTCAAGGGTCTATCCTTGGCCCTACTCTGTTCCTTATATTCATAAACGATCTTCCTGATGCCATAGATTCCCAAGTTGGCATCTACGCAGACGACACTACAATTTACTCCTGCCTCAAAAACAAATCTAGTGTCGCTGACAAAACTAACCTGTCCGTTCGTCTCGAAAAGGACCTCCAATCGGTTGTGAACTGGGGCAGGAATTGGCTGGTTAACTTTAACGCCTCAAAAACAAAACTGCTTTCTATTAATCACCACAGAGATCCTTCCCTGCATCCCATTAGAATATCTGACGCTCAACTTCACGAGAGCACCTCTCTGCGGCTGCTCGGTCTCACGTTGTCTGCTGACCTGAGATGGAACAAATACATTGAGTCAATTGCTTCATCCACCGCAAGGAAAGTTGGCTCCCTGTGCCATGCCAAGAAATTTTTCTCAAAGGAATAGATCTTTCAAATCTACAAATCAACCATTCGCCCTTGCATGAAGTATTGCTGCCATATATGGTCAGGAGCTCCTTCTGTTTGCCTCGGGGTTCTTGATAAGATCCAGCGACAGACATGCAATGTAATTGGCCGTGACCTGGCATCTCGTCTGCAGTCGCTCTCTCACAGACGTGCCGTCGCCTCTCGCTGTCTTTTTTACAAATACTTTCATGGTAATTGCTCCGATGAGCTGCTTGCGCTGGTTCCCAGACTTCATGAATTCAAGCGCCTACGAGGCTGGCATCCCGCTCTCACCCTTTCACTGTTGAAACTGTTAAATGTAGACGTCTCTTCTACTCCAATAGCTTCATATCTCGCACCTCTCGCCCGTGGAACTCCCTTCCCTATTCCTGTTACCCTGATAGCTATAATCTCCAACTATTCAAATGTAATGTCAATCGACATCTCCAGTTGCCTTGATCTATCCACTATCCTTCTCCTCATCCTTCTCCTCATCCTTTCCTCTACCACTCTTATCTGCTCTCGCTCCAAATCCTCTGTAACCCCTTGCGTGCTAGTGGCTTCCCGCCTTGCTTGGGGTGAAATGCTTAAAAAAAAAAATAACAAATTTGAGGCATTAGTCATTACACCACCAACACATTGAAACATAAAGCAGTTGATGTTCTCAAGTAGTCACCCATCTTGATACTGACCAGGCACAACATTGCTTAACTTTGGAGGTTGTAAATTTGGCTTTGTAAGAAACAAGTTTGTTACTAAGATGTCTACATATGAAGGTGGTGCATGTATACCCTCATGGTTCAATGAGGGCCATCCTTGTGATTCCGAAGGATTGTCCTGGATTAGCAGTCAGCTGGATTGAATAATTTTTATTTTCTTTACAACTTTTGCAGGTTATTTAAAACCAGAATTTCTTTTATAACCTTTTACAAGTTATCTATAGCCAGAAAAGATTTGATTGTATGAATTTTTGGGCGATAATAATGATTTACTGATACAAATCCTACTAATTAACTCATAGCTTGGGGTAGAAGTGGTGGAGTCATACCTTTCCCAAAGATATTTGCACATAAGTAAATATAACAAATCTGACTGGAATTCGAACATGTCTCTCCAATTTCTCATTCTGAGACATCATCCATTACAATATGGTATTGCCATAAGGAGGGGGGTATTTACTTGATTCCCCGCAGAGTCAGGTTGTGACAGAAGGTCGGTTTAACATGGGGAACCTGGGCGAGTACACTCAGGCTAAGGACAAAAATTCTCCAAACTCCCACAAACCATCAACTGCAAAGGCCTCAGCGTGAGCAGCAATCCCTGTCTCTGGTGCAATGAGAGCGCATGACTTTGGGCATCTGCTCCCTAGGGCTGGACACCTCTCAGTATGATTTTCCTAAGTTGTGACTCTGTCCTCCAATGGAGCCGCCTCTGGGTACCCTCTGACTGAATACAGAGATGCAACTGAGAGATGTGCCAGGGCATTATAAGGTATAGCCATAAAGATTTTGGACACAGGAGTTCAGTCAAAGAAACAGTTAAACATTAAGTCAAGGGACATTGGATAACCAAATTTACATATTGTACTATTTTAAAATGATTCACCAGCTGTGATTTTTTTCTTTCCTTCATTAATTGCACAAATTATATGTTCAATCTATTTCTCTGTTTGTCTGGCCATTGATTTTTCTGAGCCAGAGTCTTAATAGATCATTGTTTTTGTCTTGATGGGGCAGAGTGTGCGGCTAGAAATATTGGCTTTACAACTAATGTTCCTCCGACTGTAGTCAAATGCTAAGGTGACATTGACTTTTCAGTTTATATATATATATATATATATATATATATATATATATATATATATATATATATATATATATATATATATGACATCTTTGGTTGATATCAAAGAGATCAGCTTCAAAATAGTAGGCCTCTGTCAGTCAGGGTTGACCATGGGTAGAATCCTAGTTGTTTACTTAGCTGGAGCATCGATGTCTGTGACTGCAGAGGCCGATGCAGGAGTGACAATCTCAGTTGCAGAGGTCACATGTGTGTTCTGTCTCTGGTCTGTTGGAGCTGTCACATTACTTTCTGTGAGCCGGTCTTTCTGTAGCAACTTGTGTCAGATTCTCCTCCCTTGACTTGAGGTGTTTGGTCAGGTTTCTTCTCCACTTGGATCGTATAGCTGGCAGACTCACCCAGGACTTTGTGTCGATGTCTGCATCTTTCATGTTACATCTCACAACATTGAGGTACTGCAGCTGAGGCTAGCTCTCCATACAGGAGGTCTTTGGGGATGCGGCCATCTGGCATGCAGTGGACGTGGCCCAACTAATCGAGTCTGCACTGTCCGAGCAGACCTGCTGAGACAGGACCTCAGTGTTGGGCACCTTGTCCTGCCATGCTATTGCCAGGATGCAGCGGATGCTTCTCATGTGAAATGCCTGGCATACGTAGTCCAAGCCTCGCTGCCATATAGCAATGTGTTGATGATGCAGGCATTGTACACTGCCATCTTAGTCTTCATTGTCAGCTTGGGATTGGTCCACACATGTGTTATGAGTCACACAAAGGTTGTGGCTGCCTTCCCGATTCTCTTGTCAATCTCTGTGTCTAAGGAGAGGTGGTCAGTGATGGTGGAGCCAAGGTTTGTGAACTGATAGACTGCATTGAGCTCATAGTCATCAATGGTGACGGCTGGTGGTGTTTTAGTCGGTTGAGGACGTTTGTCTTTTTCAGGTTGATGGTTTGCCTGAAGTCTCTGCAGGCCTGGAAGAAATGGTTCATCAGTGACTGAAGTTCACACTGGGTGAGAGTTGCTACCACCACATCGTCGGCAAAAGAATATCTCTGACAAAGGCTTCATGTACTTTGGTCCTGGCTCTGAGGTAAACGAGACTGAACAGCCCGCCATCTGATCTCGTACTCGGGTAAATCCTTTCTCTTGATGTATCGAATGCATGCTTCAGAAGCAGAGCGAAGTTCCCGAAGAAAGTGTGAGCAAGGACGCAGCCCTGTTTGACCCCACTGCAGATTTTGAAGGGCTCAGAGGTGCTGCCATTGAACTGCACAGTATGTTGCATGTCGCTATGGAAGGACTCAATCAAGCTCTGCAGCTTGGGTGGGAAGCCAATCTTGAGCAGAATTCTGAAGAGGCCTTCTCTACTGATGAGATCGAACGCTTTGGTGAGATTGATAAAAGCAACATACAGGGGCATCTGTTGTTCTCTGCACTTCTCCTGGAGCTGGCAGAGGGAGAAGACTATGTTCTACCATTGATTTTTCAGCTCAGAAACCACACTGCAACTCTGGATAGACACGATTGGCGAGCTTCTACTGGCGGACCAAGATGAGCGGGGGAAGACTTTGCCTAAAATGCTGAGTAGTAAGTTGCCTCTGTAATTGTCGCAGTCACTTCGCTCACCCTTGTTCTTGTAGAGGGTGACAATCTTGGCATCTCTCATGTCCTGAGGTACAGACTCTTCTTTCCAGAACTGGCAGAGGACCTCATGCAATGAGAGTCGTAGGGCAGTCTTGCAGTGTGCGAACAGGTCATGGGGTATCCCATCACTGCCAGGGGCCATCCCTGAGGCCAAGCTGTCAATGGACTTGCTAAGCTCTTCTATAGTCAGTTTGATTGGCAGGCACTCAATGGTATCAAGGGCTACGGTTGTACCAACATTCTGCCTGATGTAGAGATTGGAATAGTGTTTCACCCATCTCTCCATCTGTTGTCCCTTGTCTGTGATGACTTCCCTGGTGGTGGATTTGAAAGGAGCTATCTTGTTCTGCACTGGTCCCATTGCTTGTCTTGATGCCATCATACATCCCTCTGATGTTCCCTGTAATTGCTGCTGTCTGGATGGTTTCATTAAGCTCTGTCCAGTACTTGTTGGTGCAGCATCTGGCAGTTTGATGAGCTTCACTCCTGGGGCAGCCCAGAGGATCTGCAAGTTTCTCTTGCTGGGTGACTACTTGTATTCTGCAAGAGCGGCACACTTGGCCACAATGACAGGAGTAATGACAGACTTTACCTCAAACCAGTTATATGACTTTGAGGTCTTTCTCCCAAAGATGGCCAAGGTGCTGTGGTGCATGGTGTCCCACAAGGTTACCCACTTCTCCCTGGCATAGTCTCTGGTCTGTGAGGTTGCCCGCTCATTCTCAAACCTCTTAGCAAACTGTTGCACAATGTCTGGCTGGCTCATCTTGCTGACATCAATGTAAGGATTCCCCTGCTTCTTGCCACAGTGGAATCTCTTGGGCTGCAGTTTGATCTTGCAGCACATCAAGGAGTGGTCTGTGTCACAGTCTGTGCTGTGGTAAGAACGTGTGCAAAGGACTTCTTAATGGCAGCTTGTCTGACCAGAATGATATCCAGCTGGTGCCAGTGCTTTGAGCGTGGATGTCTCCAAGAGACCTTGTGCCGGGGTTTGGTCCTGAAGAAGGAGTTGGCTATGCACCAGTTGTAGTAAGTGCATAGCTCAAGCAATCTCTGGCTGTTATTGTTTATCTTGCAGACTCCAAACTGTCAAAGGCACGAGGGCCAAGAGTCCTGATCAGCACCCACTCTGGCGTTGAAGTCGCCCAGGAGAACAAGTTGTTCCTTGCTGGGGATACTGCTGATGGTGGCTGTCAGCTAGTTGTAAAACTCGTCCTTGTTGTTCAGTGTGGCAGAGAGTGTCAGGGCATACACGCAGACGAGGGTGATAAGGCCTGTGGTGGTGTTGAGGTGGAGAGTGAGGAGTCTCTTGGTGGAATTGCTGCTTGGTTTTACCATATTCAGCAGACTGTTCCTCACTGTGACGCCCAGTGTGTAGTCCTTCTCCCTCAGTGATCCAGAGTCAGCCATACATGTTTCTTGTAAAGTGGCAATGTCCACATGAAGTCTCTTGAGCTCATGTTGATGATGGCAGTTTACTTGGAGTCGCTGATGTCCTGGGAGTCTTCAGAGATCCCAGTCAGCATAGTTCGAACATTCCAACAGCTCAGTTCTAGAGCTGATTTCTTTTGAAAATTCTTGTTTTTACCTGGTGCAAATGTTACAAACTGCTTGTCGGATGTCTCCTAATCTCCATGCACCCAATGAAGACAAGGCAGATCGTGGCAGGACAGCACCTTACTGGCTGGGGTCTGCTCAGCTTGAGGCGGGTGGTAGCTATCCAATGAAATCGGAAAATCTCCCCCATTGACAAGAATGACCCCTAGCGCTGCACTCTATGCCAACTAAGTGGTTAACCGATAACAGCTGTTCTCCGTGTTGTATAAAAACCACTGGCAAAGCTGGAGTGTCCTCTTTGGGTGTAGTGCAGGGTGTTTTAGTGCAATGTAGTGTGGTTGGATGCAAGTCCGTTGATATGATATGGAGGACATGTAGCATGACCCTGCTCTCCACATCACTAGTGAGACCAAAGGAATGACAAGGTCACTACAATTTGGGACCAGTGCCATCACAGGAGCTGCCAGAATGGGTTGGGTGCAATGGCAAACTGCCTTAGAGACTCCATCTCCAGATTTATTCTCAAGGTTTACTCCTGAAGCCTTTTCTGTGGCTGGATATGGCTGCAAGGCAGTGGAGGTTTGAAATAAAGGTTTTCCTTCCCCTTGGTAAACTGCCTTCCCAAGCTGTTGAGCTCCGCCTATCCAATGCCAGATTTAGTTTGTCATACCCGGGACAAAAAAGCTTCAAAAGTGGTACAAAAACTCCATCTGTTTGACTCTGTTGCTCCTGCAATGTGATGAAAAAACAAGGCCTTATCGTATTTTGAGGTATTGTTGGGAGATTGTGGGTTAGGGGTAATGATGCTATTCCTTTAAAACTATGCCTAACCCAAAAACAGCATCTGATGAGGGCTTTGTTGGGGGTATAACTATTGTTGCAGCATCCATTGTACATATGTTTATTGTGGTATCCCAAAATTTTTAAAACTCGTGTTTTATAATGATTCCAAATTATTGTTGCATTTGATTGTCTTATATTGTGTGTGTGTGTGTGTGTGTGTGTGTGTATGTGTGTGTGTGTGTGTGTGTATGTGTGTGTGTGTGTGTGTGTGTGTGTACTATTTTTGTAGAATTTGAATATTTTATTTTTCTTAGTATTTTCTTGAGATTTACATTTCTGAAGCAATAAAAAACTGAATAAATTGATGATAAGTGACAAAAATCAAAATGGGTAATTGAGGCATTTTTCTGCTATTGAAGTTTTGACTCTGGAACAAATTTCAATGCAGAAAATCTATAAGTGCATGTAAAATGTCTACTATGCCTACTACCTTTCATGTGTAACTGTGAAATATTGTACTATTATTTAGGATGTAGATTCCTTAAAGATAAAACAGGCTTATGATGGCCTGTAAAAGCATCAGCTGTTCAAAAATAAAAACATTTACCAAAAATAAAAAATTAAAATTAAACAAAAATATTAATTTCTTGATGTCATATCATTTAAAACCTTTTGAACATCCTTCATATGTGTGTGTGTATATATGTGAGGAGGAACCAAAAAGTTCTTGGCCTGAGCAAGAAGAATTTTTTAAAACTCATGTTGTTCTGTTTTGAGAACTAAGTCAGGTTGACAAATTTTCCTTGTATAAAATGCTACGTACTAGGAGGCTTTGTAATTTTAGTCATCATTTGTTATTGGTTAAATAAAAGATGAAATACTCCTATTGCATGCTGATGGTTTTTCATTAACAAGTTTAATGTTTGCAGTCTAGCTATTGTTTAACAGAGATTAAAATGTTTACACTGCTTAAAGTGAGTTTTTGCAATATTTATTCACACTAATTGATAATAAATTAGAATAGTGATTTTCCAAGTGTATCTTAGACGTGGCACAAATCCAAAAGTATGGAGCACCCAGTGAGGATCAAACTCACTACTCAGTCATAATTGATCTTGTAATTGATTGATTGATTTACTTAGCATGGCTTAGATGTTGAAAGTATGGAGGTCGAAAGTATGGAGCACCCAGTGAGGATCAGACTCACTACTCAGTCATAATTGCTCTAGTTTGACAAGTTTGCTTACCATTATACCAGCTCGATATGCACAAATGATTTTCTATGCATAGCTTAGATGTGGCACGTGGCCAAAAGTATGGGTCATAATAGATCTAGGGAAGTAAGCTTGCTAACCATTACACTATGTCAAAGTACCCATATTATAAATTAGAATAGGCATCTAAGTGGAGAATCATCTTTTTTATATCAACAACAGTGTAAAAAATAAGAAAACATGAAAAATGTAATCTCTTACATGAATAAAATATTTCCTAATATAATCTCAAAGGACTGTTTAAAAAAAAAATTAAAAATAAATAAACATCTTTGAGTAAACAATTGACAAGATGTAGCTGTCACTCTAGTAAAATGCTTAAATCCATGAATTCAAGGTACCAAAGAGTTAAGAATTGATAAGATCTAGCTGTAAATCTAGGACAATGTTTAAATTCATGAATTTAAGATACCAAAGAGGTACCAATGCTAAAGTGTAAAATTGCATGATTTTTTTTTTTTAACAAATAATTTAATTCAAATTCTTCAACTTAGTAAGATAGTCATGATGAGGCCCTGGTATTGCAGAATCTAAATGTTAAAGTAAAAATTTAAAGATTTTGAATGTTGACTTATAAAGAAAGTCTTCGTCTTTTTAAATCACATCTGTTTCAGAAATGTATATATGTATGTATGTTGCGGCATTCACCCTGGATCGGTTAAGCCGGCTCCTTCCAAGGAATTCACCGCGTCCGGAACGAAGGCCGACCAAGCACGGCGATCCGTCACCAATGCTGAAACGAGCGACAGCCATTCCCGATTCCAACGGCGGCGAATACCTGAAACGGAGTGACAAGGGAGTTTGAACTTCACACGCGGTCCCCACACCTCACGTGCTATCCCAGTGGAGGGAGGAATATGCTCTTACTTGCCGCAGAATTTCCACAGACGCAGAGGCAAGAGTAACCAAGAGGCCGCCAGATGCCGGTGCAGACGCCGAATGGTTTTGAATTCAGAGTTGACCTTCTCCTAGACCAGTTGCCATCCAAGGCTATAGAACCCAGTCTGTCCTGCTATTTACCCATAGTTGGAGGGAGAAGAAGAGGATTCACACCTTTCCCAAGGGTGTTAGCACGTAAGTGAATGTAACGGATTCGACTGGAATTCGAACTCGGCTCTACGATTCCTCAGTTCGAGCCATTATCCATTACCTCCTCAGAAATGTGAGTCTATGATTCAATTTTCAAAGACTTTCTTCGAATATATGCCTTTTTCGCTGTGTCAACAGAGTGTTTTCTTTTTACAGGGGCAGGTAACTTTAATAAAAGATTCTGACAGAATTTCCAAATAGAAAGAAAAAACTTGTTAAAAATTCACAGTAAGATAACAAAAAATGACTTGAAGCATCTGAAAATATGGATTTGTAAAAGAAACAGAATGCACTTATCTATATTGATAAGTATAAACAGAAGAAGTGTGACAGACAGATAATGGAAAAGAAGATGAAAAATGATGATAAAAAAAATCAGAGATAAAAAGATCAGAGATGAAATGGGAACTTCATTTATGATTTTATTTGGAGACACAAAAAACAGAGTTAATAAAAAGAGCAAACAATTTCTTTGATGAAACTTCATAAATTAAAAATTCCAATAATGAAAAAAACTATTAGTAACTGAAAGTCTCTTTAAATTATATATTTTTATCATGAAATAGAGAACAAATGATACCAAACAAAATGACTATCTTTTTATCTGACAAAATAATATATATATATATATATATATATATATATATATATATATATATATATATATATTGTCATCCACAGATTGACTGTTTCACTGTATCACAGCTCATCAGAGTGACTAGACATCTGGTTGCCTCTAGCTAGGATCAAAACCCAGCTGAATTAACATCAGTCGGAGAATCTACTCCTAAGCCATTGGCGTACGGCAGGGATGAAGGTGAAGTTAAGTGTATTTATTTTTAAAAAAACATGCCAGTGACTGAGAGAACTCAATTCGTTTTATCAAAGAGTATTGCATTAGTAGCAGTAAGAGTCACTCTTTACAAACTCACACTTCTCCAGAGAGTTCAACTGAAATAATTTTTCAGGAGCATATATATTGTCATCCACAGACAGATTGTTTCACTGGATCACAGCTCATCAGTGTGTCTAGACATCCGGTTGCCTCTAGCTAGAATCAAAACCTGGCTGAATTAGTGTCAGTCAGAGAATCTACCCCTTAGGCATTAGCTTATAAATATATCATTATTATTATTATTATTAAAGACAACAGGCATTTTTGTGTCGATTGAATTTACTTCTCAGACAAGGATGAATTTCTGTCATAAACTGACTGAAGCTCATTTCAGAAGAAATATGCTCCAAGCTTTCGACTTTCTTAAGTCATCATCATAGTGAGTGTTGTGTTATATATATATATATATATATATAATTTAAAGGAAAAACAGACCACTTTAAGGCTCCATGTAATAATTTATTTCGCCAAGAATGTGGATATAGAAATCAACACTTCATGGTGACTGTCAGTTTCATGCTTTGGTGTGATTGTGGGAGAATGAAAATAAACTAATAAATAAAAAAAAAAAGAAAGAATTTCATTTTCCCATAATGCAAAAGGAAAACCAAAAAGCATTTCCAGTCATGTGTGAATTTTATGACCCCACTTCCTGAAAGGAGATGATCATCCTCTTCTCATTCCCATGCATTTAGACATGTTTGGTAGCCATCCCAACAAAAGGGAGATTTAATCACCCTCACACAATGTCAGACTGACTTGAGGTTGACCATTCTCTATACTTCTACATCTTGTACCTACGTGCATCAATAAACATTGGCCAGTCATTTTCTAATCAAGTCTTTGGTTTGTTTATTGCAGTCCACCAACTTTCAACTTCTGTTAGTTGCACAAAGTTTCAAATTCTGAACTCTCTACATGATCCTCAAACCAAGGCTTGTACATTATATATATATATATATATATATATATATATATATATATATATATATATATATATATATATATATATATATAATGTATGTTTTGGACAATAAAAAATATTGAAAAATTGAAAAATTTAAATTTTCAGACACACTGGGTTGTATATTAATATTTTTGGGGTTTTATTATTTCAATTAGGTTCCTTCACTAGTTTTGGCCAGCATGGTCATCATTAGGAGAAAAAAGTTCTTGCTTGTTAGTAACAGTGAACTACAGGGATGAATGACTTTCTGAAGAAAATGAACTTTATCTGTAGTTTTCATTTGTTTTTTATCGTTAATTTTGGTCAGTCTTTGTGTTGGTCAAATGCCCTTTTTTAAGTTGTTTTTAAGATAAAGACTGTGGAGATTCATGAGACTCTGAATTCCCTTGGTCATTTTGATAGTTTTATTGGTTGCTGGGAAGGGGATGTGCGTGTGTTAAATGTATGTTAGCATTTGTTCTTTGGGAGTGTGTATAATGTGTGTGAGTGTATATATTAGTATGGATGTGTGTATAAGTGTCAAACCTCAACATCTCCACAAGCATGTCTGTCTTGTGTGGGTGAGAAACGTGGACAGGGCTTGATTTATGGGGTTATATATTAATTCTATCTATGTTGTTAAATTTATGGTTAAACCTGGTTGGATCAAAGCGTTTTGAGGTGCAAAATTCATTTGTCTTCTTTTCTAATGTTATCTTTTCTGTCTAATTCTACTTTTTCAGTTATAGTGAATTTGGCATGGATATTAAAATCATGCTTTTCTAGGCAGAAATGTTGTTTTACAGGTATTACTCTTTTATGGGGAGCCAACTTAATCTGATTCCGATAATTATTAATTCTGTACTGAAAGGGACATTCAAATTTCCCCGCAGATTTTTTTCTGGCATAATGTGCATTGTAATAGGTAAATTATGTTATGACTTCTACCGTTAGAGTTGTGGTAGATTTAGTGAATGAGCTAGTGAAAGAATTGGTTACAGCATAAGCTCCTTTCGTTGTTACATGTTTGCGAAAATACTGTTGTTTTTATTTTATATATATATATATGTTGTGACGTCCTCCCTCTAATGAGCCTATTGTGGGCTCTTCCACTTACTAGTAAAATTAGTAAGCCTCTAGGGAATAGTAGGATATCTCTCTCTCTCTCTCTCTATATATATATATATATATATATATATATATAGTGTAACCCGGATATAAGAGAGATTTTCTCTGGTCCCAAATTAGAGCCTGTGTTAATGTATATATAATAGACTTCTTCTCCGGTCCCGACAACTCTCTTATATCCGAGTTACAAGATATATATATATATATATATCTGGCCAAGAAACGATTTATCTGCAACCTCTTGTTCTTTTATTTCTTAACCAATCGCCTGGTTACAACATCTTGGTGACGAAGGATTCGAAGAAACGGTCTTCATGTTAAATCATTTTTTTTTTTTTTTTTTGTCAGTGTCTACAACACTGGTGATGAAAGGATTTCTACGCAAAACTCTACAGCAAAAGGATATCCAGTGTTAATTACAACACTGTCAGTGAAAAAAAAATAAAAAATAAAAAAAACTCCGCAGAACAATAGGATTTCATTTCAATTCAGTAGTTGGGAAGAAGTTTGAACCTTGTTATTTTTTTCTATTCCAACAAGACACTAAATGAACTGTACAAGTCAAGCAGACTTATTGTTTTCACTAAAAGGGTAAAGTAAAAATTTACCCACTCTCTCGCTTTTAAATTTCCCTGAAAAAGAATTGTTCAAGTCGGACTTATTGTTTGGCTCAGTGAAAAAATTGTTCCGCCCTTCGTTTCTTATTTTCGTACCAACAGTAAAATGGACGAATTTAAAAGTGCAATGCTAGAGTTGATAAAACACCATCAGAAACAACAGATACTGTTGAAACACAAATTTCAAGAAAGACGAGAAAAATTCAGACAAGAACAAGCAGAATTGCGTTTGCAAAATGAACAAGAAAATAAAAAAACTGCACCTAGAAATTCTGGTTAGGCAACAGAAGCTTGAAGAATTGCTCCTTCAAATACGGAATGGGAAAATGCGCTTATCCTACAAAAGCCAAAAGGAGAACAGCGAAAACGCGTTCTCTCAAAATGCTATATGGAGTGCTATTGAAAACTTTACGTATGCACCTGAAAATGAAAATACGTTCTCTTCGTATTTTAAACGTTACGAGGACTTATACAATACGGATTGTGCAATTTTTTTTATTGGGATGACCATAAAAAGGTTCGCCTACTCTTCAGGAAATTAGGCACAGTAAAATATACTAAGTTTGTTAACTGTATTTTGCCTAAGAAAACCAGCGACTTGAAATTTAAAGAGGCGGTTCAGTCATTAACAGAATTCTTCAGTCCAAAAAATGTCACTGTTCCACAAGCATTGAAAATGCACGAATCTCACCCGCAAAGAAGACGAAGATTAAGTGTAGTCAATAAACACTGCGATGATTTCAAATTGGCAGAGTTAAGCGCCAATAATTTTAAATGCCTGATTTTCGTCCAGGGTTTGATCTCGGCGAAATACGTCGTAGGGTACTCAACAAGCTTGAAAACGAGCCCGACGTTACTTTACAGGAAGTTGCCGAAGATTGTTCGAAAAATATCGAACAGAGTGGCGTGGCTCACATTAAAAAATATACGCCAAAGAAAAATTAAAAAGGGCCAACCAAAAAAATAATAGTTACTTTGCCGTCAAGACCAGGTTTCGGGTGTGGTCAATTATATTGGTATAGAGATTGTCCTTTTAAAGATAAATGTTTTAATTGCGATAAAGTGTGACACAAAAGTTCCAACTGAAGGATTAAGAACAAGACAAAAGTTTTGTAAAAATTACCAAGTCTGATGAACCAGAATGTAGTAACATAATTAAATATATTAAACTACAAATATTTAACAAAAATATACTGCTACAGCTGGATTCGGGTTCGGACTTATAATTAATTATCAAACATGGAAAAAAATGGATAAGCCGACATTAAGAACCGAATAACTAAAGGAGTAACTGATGACACTAAGTTTATGAGCGAACTTATAACGAACGTGTCGTTTTAAGTTAAAGCTTAAGGCGTATATTATGAATAATACGAGTCATTTGTTGGACTGATTGGTTAAAACAGTTCTAACTTTGGGATATGCCTATTAACTTATTATGTCAAAAAGTCGAAAGGTGAACTTAAAAAAAATTTCCAGACGTTTTCAGTGGAGGACTAGGAAAATGCACAAATGTCTAACTTTGAATTAAAGCCAGACGTAATCCCAGTTTTTAAGAAAAAGGATCACCATTATCCTATTTCAAGTCCAGAGGAGGAAAACATTTTTTCTAAGATTGACTTAAGCGACGCTTATCTACAAATACCCGTAGACGAGGAAGGCTCGAAGCTCCTTTTGTATATTTGTTCGGGGTTAAAGTCGCTCCTTCCATTTTTCAACAGGTCATGGACACGATGTTAAATGGTCTGGATTTTGTGGTGACCTATCTTGATGACGTTCTAATGAAAAGCGAGAATCGAGGAACACAAATCGCACGCCTGGCAGGCGTTCATGAGAATCCAGGATTACGGATTCAAACTAAAGGACGCGAAGTGTAAGTTTTCCTTAAAGGATCAAGGACTTGGGGCAAATAATTGACAAAGATGGAAGACGCCCCGACCCGGGTAGGGCAACGGCAATAAAGTATATGCCAGCACCAGAAAATGTGTCGGCTCTTCAAAGTTTTTAACGTTTTTGTTCCAAGAATGCAGAGTTTGAGAGCTCCACTTAATGAATTATTGAGAAAAGACAAAGAGTCGGAATGGACAACCGAATGCCAGGAACCATTTGAGAAAATAAAGGAGATCCTTACATCAGATCTGTTCATGACTCCTTACGATCCAAACCTTGACATCATTGTAGCCAGCGATGGCTTACGGTATCGGGGCGTGCATTTTACATAAGCTAAAGGATTTATCGTTTAACGTCAATCGCCCATGCATCTAGGACCTATTACCAGCTGAAAGGGGTTACTCGCAAATAGAAAAGGAAGCCTTCGGAATCATTTTTGCGGTAACTAAATTCCATAGATTTATTCATGGAATGCACTTTGTGTTGCAGACAGACCATCGTCCACCCCTTACTAACTTTGGATCAAAAGGGTCTGCCAACACATACGGCTAATAGACTGCAAAGATGGGGAACCATTCGCCTCAGTTATAATTACAAAATGGAGTTTATCCCATCCACTAAAATCTGTCGTGCAGACGGGTTATCGAGATTGATACCTAAATATGCTGTTCCCCTGGAACACAGTTATTGCTGCCATAAGAACAGACGTTGATGTAAACAGTACCTTGTGCTATACTGTCAGGGAGCTTCCAATAACAATCAATGAAATAATAGACAAAGCGTCCGATGATGACTTCATAAAGGCAGTAAGGGACAAATTAAATAGCAAAGACCAGAGTATTTCAAGTTTACTCACTTTGTAACGACATTAATGTACGGAGAGAGTAGTAATTCCATCTACACTTCAGAATAGAACACTAAAGTAATTACATGTTGGCCATTGGAGAACTTCATGGATGAAGAGTCTGATGAGGAGTTACGTCTACTGAACCAGCGTGGACAGGAATATTGAAAACACGGTAAGATCGTGCAATGGAGGTGCTTTGGCTGTTATAGACCCCCCCCCCCACAACCGATAAAATTCAATCCATCGCCTAAAGCCGACCGTCCGTTGTCGCGGATACATATTGATTTTGCTGGGCCACTGACGGTTTTTACTACCTCGTAGTAATTGGCAGTCATTCCAAGTGCCCAGAGGTATTGAAATGCAAGAAGCTAACCGCGGAAGTGAGAGTAAAGTTTTTACACGAGCTATTTGCCCGTTTAGGAGTCGTTGACTGTATTGTAACTGACAATGGCAGGCAGTTTACATCGTGTGAATTTAAGGATTTGTCAGTCATTCCTGATCGAACATGTTACCACGGCGCCATATCACCCAAGAAGTAATGGACAGGCAGAGCGTTTTGTGGATACTTTAAGAGAGCACTGAGGAAGGCGAGAGGTACTCCCACCGATACGGCTATACAACAGTTTTTGCAGGTCTATCGGGTATTTATCTTCCAAACGTAGCTTAGATGTGGCACAAAAAAGCATGAGACACCCAGTGAGGATCGAACTCACTACCCAGTCGTAAATGTTCTAGCGAGATAAGCTTGCTAACCATTACACCACCACGAGGTGTCCCTATCGGGTAACTCCTAATAGTAGTGCTCCATCTGCCAAGACGCCAGCGGAGGTTGTTTGCCAGGAAAATAAAATCGGTATTTAACAAATTCCTTCCGAATGAAACAAAAGCGGGTAATAAGAATAAAGTTCTTAAAAAGCGCTTTAAGATCGGTGAAAAGGTTTATTTTCGTGTATTCGGGAATAACAAAGCTCACTGGGAGATAGGAATAACAGACAAACAAGTTGGTAACATGATTTACATGGTTCAAGGACCGAAGATGGTACATAAACGTCATGTAAACCAAATCAGAAGACGATATGAAAGCGTAGTCGAAAGTGACCCCATAGAAGATGACACTATGTACGTCGTCTTTGACACGTCTCTGGTTCAATTACCGCAATCGGTATCAGAGCACAGAAGGCCCAAAAGAAAAGTTTACGGAACTTTTAGAAGATAACCCGAAAAGAAAAAATATTGAACATCTTT
The DNA here is from genome assembly GCA_964036315.1 of Acanthosepion esculentum. Taxonomy (NCBI): domain Eukaryota; kingdom Metazoa; phylum Mollusca; class Cephalopoda; order Sepiida; family Sepiidae; genus Acanthosepion; species Acanthosepion esculentum. The sequence continues at coordinate 10,134,818 of OZ038483.1, forward strand.
CATTTCATACCATGACTACAGAAAAAGGAAAAGAATGAGTAAAAAAAAAAAAAAAGCCATCTCCTGACTTACGAACTTTGAATTACCAGAAAAGCACAATACTCATTGGATTATTGGAAATTATTAACTTTATAATTTACCATTAAAGCTTATCCAATCATTTTTCATTATTTAGGAATAATAAATAGACATTATTTATTTGCACAAAAAGTACAAATTGTGGCACAAGGCCGAAAATGGGGAGGGGTAAAGGCTGGTCATTACTTACTATCCTATACCTAGCTAATCAGATTCGCGACCCATTCATACATTACAATTATCTCATTCACCACAAGAACTCATCCGTCGCCATTCAAACCTTCATCCACCATAATACCACATCCACACCAGGGGAACCTACAAAAAACGCGCCCCACACCATAAAAATTTTGATGATAATAAATACATTAAAATTCTAATAATGAATAGATGAAAGTGGGGAGGGAGATGAACCCAATAACAAACTAAAAATTCAACAAATATTTAAACTAAACATAATTCGTGTTAGTAGGGCCCGTCCAACCCTCAAAATAGAGAGGCCGCTGTATTCTGCCGATAAGGCAAAATCAAGAAGCACTCTCGCTAAGGGAGTGGGAAGGAGAAAAAATAACACGGGCGTGGGGAAATAAAAGGCTGAGCCAGTCGAGATAAAATTGGGGGGTTAAAAACAAACTGGGGAGGTTGGGAATCTCGACTGGATCATAACATAAGAGATCACCGGGAACAGGTTAGGAACACATTTACTCACATTAACTAGGTACACTTAAGCTTGTCTAACCTAACCAAGGGGAGGGTTCCACAGGAAACCACCCCGATGTAACTTTGGTTGACCTAGAAAAGAAAATCAAGGCTAGCCCCGTTCAAACGAACCAAGCTCGCCGCTTTTACCCACCTTTCGCTAAAGACTGTCGAATGCAATCGTTTTCTATCAGTTCTAATCTTCATATTGAGCTGGTGCTCAAAGAATCGGATCAGATCCTGATAAGAAAGCTGATTGCCTCGCAAGACTTCCTCCTTGCGCGTCGTCCATATCACCATTCGGGCCGTGGCTAGCAGCATCAGAAACACCATTCGTTTCACCCCGGAATACGGGGGCGACACATTGTCACACGCGTATGCACGATCAATGGACACGAGTTCTTCGGGAGCGAGACGAGCCGTCAGCTCGCCGACATGGTCCCATAAGGGGCGGACCCGGGGGCAATGGTAGAAGGCGTGCGAAGCCGTTTCTTCTAATCCAAGGCCACACCGTTCACAGTCTGGCAAGTCCGCCAAGCCCCATATGAAAGCCTTGTCGTTGAGAGGCAGCCGATTCCGAGCAAATCGCCAGGTAAGCGAAAACTCAGGGTTACTGAGATAATCCGCCGCTGGCGCCCAAGACCAGTAGGAGCGATACTCCTCCTCCGAACAGTCGAGCGTATCACGTAGAGGATCCTTCGCGCGACCCTCCACTAATCCCCGATAGAAGACCTTCCTAGGCCGTGAAAGGTCACTGGACCGCGGAATAGCCCTCAAGGCTGACCGACACTCGCTGAGGAAAAGCGATTCATCTCGAGACCTACAATGGCGCTCGGCCTTCGAGATGGGGGGATTGATTGTAAGGCTAGGGAAGGCGTCCCTAACAATCCCCTCCAGAATCGGATCTCCTCCAGTCAATGCGCGGCGTAGGAAAGCCAACCGAGAGGCACGGATGTGACTCTGCAAGTGTGGCATTCCCAGCCCCCCATGACACGGACGTTTGGTGCAGACTCGTCTGTCGACCCTGTTCGCGCGTCCCCTCCATAAAATGGAGGATAGCGCTTGCTCGAGCGCCTTCTTCTGGGCCTTACAGAGGGGAAGTACTGACAAGCGATAAAGAATCAGGGGAAATGTATGTAACACACACCTCCGCCCTGCCCTTTACGGACAACCTCCGTCGATTCCAAGTCTTACCGGCAGAAACGACCTTTGCTAGTACTTCAGACCAATTTTTCTTCAGCTGGAGGTCGGGTCCAAACAACACTCCAAGAATGCGGACAGGACCGTCCGTCCAACCGAAGCGGCCTGGAAGATCACGCCCCTTCCAGGCACCTAACCGCAAGCCGGAAGACTTGTCGCGGTTTATCTTGGACCCTGTCACCTTCTCGTACCGATCAAGCGCCTTCTGCACCGCCTCAATATCGTTAAGGGACGACACGAAAGCGGATACGTCATCGGCGTACGCGGAAACCCTGGCTCGAGACCCTCCAGGAACGGCGATCCCGCGTAGGGCCGGACTGCACGCCTCGTCCTTCAGCCGGCGCAGGAGAGGCTCCAACGCCAAAGCATAAAGGAGAGGCGACAGCGGACAACCCTGACGAACCGACCTCGACAGAACAAAAGCGCCCGACAACATTCCGTTCACCTGTACCACAGCACTGGGGGAGCGATACAGGAGGCTAATCCAGCGGCAGAAGTCGGGTGCGAATCCGGCGGCCTGCAGGACAGTAGCAAGGTAGCGATGGTCGACCCTATCAAATGCCTTGGACTGATCCAAATTGATCAGCGCGGCTTCTTCGTCGTCTTTTACGCCCTCTAGGATCGTGCGGATCAAATGCAGGTTGCTCTGAATTGTTCGGCCCCTCACAGAACAAGTCTGCTCAGGTCCCAACAGAGACTCGGCAACTGACTGCAAACGCTCCTGCAGGATCTTGGCCATAATCTTTAACTCTGTGTTTAGCAGAGTTATGGGCCTATAATCATCTAGTTTCCCCCCAACACCCTTGCCCTTTTTCAACAGAGTGATCACACCCCTGGAAATGCGATTGGGGCTGGACCCCGACCGAAACCAGTTGTTGAACACTGCTGTCAAAATCGGAACAAAGATGTGCGACAGCCTCAAGTACAATTCATAAGGCAAACCATCCAGACCGGGCGACTTGCCTCTGCCGACCTTCTTCAGTGCCTCGTAGACTTCGCTCTCCGTGATCTCTCCCTCGCAGCTAGCTGCTTCAGTCGGCTCAAGCCGAGGAAAGTCAGCCAAATAGCTGCGAAACTCCTCCTCACGGAGACCAGGCTCCTTGGTAAAGCGGCTCTGGAAATGCCGCCGAAACGCCTCGCACATGTCGTCAGTCGACCGCAGAGTACGCCCCTCCGGGGTTTTGACTTGACGAATGCAACGATCACCACCTCGACGGACTTCTTCCCGACGCAGATCTGCGCCCAGGTTCACAGCTTCGTTAGATATCTTACTTAACTTATGCCTAATTATCTGACCCATGTAGCGCTCGCTATTCGAACGCTGCAGGGCCTCCCTAGCTAGGGCTATCTCTAGGGGATCCCCCCCCCAGCCTCCGCCCGGGAAAAATTAGACTTAAGTGTCTTCACCTTGTCAGCTTTATCTAGAGCGAGCCGTTTGCTGAAATCAGTGGTGAAAGACCTAATTCTATCCTTAAGTTTCTCCCACCACCTATTCCCGATAACCGCCCCCACTAGCTCCCGCTGCACTAATTTAATTAGCTGCTCCTGGAAGTCCCGCCTGTCCAGTAAAGACAGATTGAACTTCCAGTAACCAGCCATTCTAGGCCTATGTTCTAACGCCACACGGGCACAAACGAGTTTGTGATCCGTGTAGCCTACCCAGTGGAACGTGGGACAATCTAACAAGTCTATGTCGGCTCTACGAACTAACATTCTGTCAATGTAGCTAACTACCTTGTCAGACGGCCAGCTAAGAGCCCACGTCCACATTTTCCCGCTGGGATGATCGACCCGGTATCTATCGACGAGACCATAATCGCCAATCAGATCGACCAGGCAACGATCGCCCCTTCTCCCGCTAGCGCCCCACCCCCTGTCTAACTTGGGGTCCAGGACGGCATTCCAGTCCCCCATTAGAACTAGGCGTGAAGAATCGACTAGGAACGGCCCCAACCGCCGAAAAAAGGAACCCCGCTCCCCCCAGTCGTTGGGCGCATAAACCGCAACGACCCGAAACGAACCACTTTTCACGGCAATATCGGCCACGTTAACCGGCCCTCGGCATCTGTATGCACAAGGTCCACCTAAGGAATAATGAATAGACTCATGTTAACACGTGTCGTAAACTTAAAAAATTTGTGAACGTAATTCATGTATATAGCTTTTTTTCAAAGTGATTGTTGCCGATTTTTACTTTTTTTTTTTATTTGGTTGAATAAAGTATTGTGTGGTAATTATTATACAAAAAAAAAAAATCCATGCCGAGTCAGGCTGAAAAGGGGGGGGGGGGTGATACCTCCCTCTAATTAGTCTATCGTGGACTCTTCCACTTACTATAAAATTAGTAAGCCTCGGGAGAACAGAAGGATAGATTGGACGCTGGTCAACCGGCGCGTAATTCGAAGTCGTGTAATACTCTTATGTTCAAGGAAAGATTTATCTGCAACCTCTTGTTCTGCTATTTCTTAACCATTTGCTTGGTTACAACATATATACACACGCAGTGGGTGGGGGGATAAATATTCGTACACATACAAATTTTTCATTTATTGTATTTGCAACTTATGAATAAACATACTTTTCATATAATTAACTGTCCACAGATGCATAATAACTAAATATAGAAAACAGAAAAAAAAATTATAAGTTATCACACCTAATAATGCGGAACAAGACAGTTTTAAACTTCCTAAAATAGTGGGGGATTATAGGCCTGGTTACATATATGGCACTATAAAAACACAAATATAACTATATCCTCTCTGTCCTATTATATCCCCAATTCACACTCCTGTGTGTCAATTAACAAAAATCATAAACTAAATTATTATACCATACATTCCCAGTAAATATAGCATAAAATCAACTCTTGAAGTAATTCAGATTCTAAATAAAGAAGAACCTAATAATGAAACTATAGCCTCACTTGACATTGGAAATTTATTCACTAATGTCCCAGTTAGCTGAACTATTGATATTATTATGAGAAACATATACAATAATCCATCTCTACCTCCACTTAAAATTAAACCTAGTATATTGCGGAAATTATTTTTAACTTGCACTACTGAAGTCCTGCTCACCTACTTACAGTTACAAAAGCTGGTCTTTAAAAAAAAAAGCTTGCTTCCCCTTTTTAACTAGACAGTATACCGCGACTGGTGTTCTGTTCACCTATGCGGGAGAAGGCATGATCAACCAGTTGGGACTAATAGATTACGAACTCGGACTCGAAAAATGAATTTCAGAACTGAATTTAACTGAAACAGCGCTGTCTGGTGATGACTCTTTACAAGAACCCGACTCTGGTGATACAAATTTCTACAAAGGTCGACCGGAAAACTTTCATCGTGGAGCAGGAGTCGGCTTTGCCATATAATCTAAACTAGTGTCTCACCTTTCGGAGTTACCATATGGGGTCAGTGATCGACTTATGATACTGCACTTCCAACTCCTCTCGAATCGCGTTGTGGCTATGATCGGTGTGTATGCTCCAAATCATGTTAGCTCTGGGGATGACACTGACTGTTTTTACTCTGCTCTCAGAGATATCCGGAGAAAAGTCAACAAGGACGATAAGATTGTGCTCATGTGTGATTTTAATACTAGGGTCGGATGTGACCCTGCCACAAGGAGCTCCCTCGGCCATCATAGTACGGGGAAATGTAACCGCAACAGTCTTCTCCTCCTGCAACTCTGTCAAGTGTTCGATCTTGCCCTGAGCAATACATTGTTCAAACAACCAGACAAGTAAAAGGTGACCTGGAAGCATCCACACTCTGAGTATTGATACATTCTTGATTATGTATCTGTCAGATGCGGAAAGGTGTCAGCTTGATGTATACGTAGTGTGGAATGTTGTACAGAGCACCATTTTCTCCGTGCCAAAATGTCACTGGTGATAAAAAAGAAAATGAGGAAGTCTGGGTCGAAGGTTACAAAAAAAATTGACGTCTCCAAAATGGCTTGTGAGGAAAAGCTTGAACGTTTTCAATCTACTGTTCAAGCAATAGATCTGGCACAAGGAACAGACATCTCTGAAACTCTCGCTACGATGCAACTGTAGATTGCTTTGGTTTTGTCCGCTAGAAGCATCAAGACTCGTTCTCAGATAACCAGGAACTGATATATAAACTGTTGGACAGGATACTTTCTAGTCCAGCAAATTTCCCTGAAAAGAGGCAGCTTGAAATAGATTTTAAGAACTGCAAAGAGCACGTGCAACGTGCGCTGCGCACAGCAAAGAACTCGTGATGGCGGGCGAACATGATTCTAAATCACTATATATCAACTAAGAGTTATATATGGGCCACCGGCGTCAGTTTTCGCTATACTGAGTTCTAAAGATATGAATACTTTACTACGCAATCCCGATGAAATAAAGGCACGCTAGCGTGAGCACTTCAGTGATCTCCTAAATTTCAGGTTGATCTTGTGTTTATTGAAGAGTTGCACCCATTGATGAGCTGGATACCCACCAAGCCTTGCAAAAGTTGAAATAGCCATCCAAATGGTGAACATTGGCAACGCCCCAGAGAAAGATGTTATCAAGGCTGATCTCGTGCAAAAGGGTGGCGAAAATATGGCTAGACTGATACACTTTGTCTTTCAACAAGTCTTGGAGAAAGGGCTGATACCTCATGATTGGAGAGATGCGATACTTGTGTCTTTGTTCAAGAAAGGCCCCAAAGACTCATGTGACAACTATCACGAAATCTCTTTGCTGTCAGTTATTGGACAATTGTTTGCAAGGGTGCTTCTGAATCGTCTGCACGAGCACATCGCCCCAAACGTACTGCCGGAATACCAATGTGGATTCCGGTCTAATCTGGGGATGATGGATATGATCTTTATTGTGTGGCAGTTACAGGAGAAGTGCCACAAACAAGGACTGTATTAGTGCTTTATTGACCTGGCAAAGGCGTTCGATACAGTGAACAGGGAAGCACTCTGGAAGATTATGTCGTAGCTTGGTTGTCCTGAAAAATTCGCGTTGGTCTGATTCGATCAATGCATGATGATATGAAGGCCTGGATCTGTGTTGGTGGAGAGCTGTTAGACCCTATCTCGCTGAAAACTGGGGTGAAGCAGGGTGATATACGTTTTTACGATTTTCTTTGCTATGGTCTTTTTAAGGACATTCAAAGATAATGAAGTAGATGTCTATATCCGATACCAAACAACTGACAAGTTGTTCAACCTTCACCGATTTGATGTAGTCACGAAGATGTTCCTCCCACTCATGAGAGATCTGCTCTACGCTGATGAATGTGACTTCATCACCAATTCTGAGGTAGATCTATAACTTCTCATGGATTGTTTCTCTGCAGCTTGTAACAAGTTTGGACTAACAATTAGCTTGAAGAAGACTGTAGTAATGCACCGACCTGCACCGGACAAAACCTGCGTCAACTCTTCAATTTATGTCAACGGCAAGATATTGGAGGTAGCTGATACTTTCATACACCTGGTGAGTACACTCTCAAGAGATGACACCCTTGATGAGTAGATAAGTGTATGAATAGCAAACGCATGTGATTTCTATGGCAAGCTTGGATCCAGATTCTGGTTACAATCGGACATCTCTATCACCACGAAAATCGGGGCTTATCATGTCTGTGTCTTAAGGGTCCTCTTATACGAATGTGAGACTAGAACAACTTATAGAAGGCACATCAAATATGTGGAACCTTTCCATCAAAGGTGCCTCCGATCAATTATGAAAATCTCATGGAAAACATACACTCCAGACACTGTGGTGCTTCGTAGGACAGGTTTCCCCAGCATTGAGTCTATTATCATGAAACACTGCTTCCGTTGGTGCCGGCATGTTGCTCGCTTTGCCTAAACAAGCCTGTATGATGAACTTCGAAATGGCAAGAGACCAGCTTGTAAGAACCGAAAACGTTTTAAAGACAACCTAAAGGACTCGCTTAAGAAAGCTTGAATTACTACTCAGACGTGGGAGAAGAAAGCAAAGAGTAGAGATGAGTGGAGGGATGAGATATAAGGCCGTGAAAAGCTTTGAGGAAAGAAGGATTGAAAAGGCAGAAGTTAAGGGGCGGCGAGGTATATGGAGGAGGTGACACCCTTCCCAGGAAAAGAATCTAAGACCTGACTTGCATCATCTGTGGCCGCATCTACTTGTCGAAACGCAAAAGTAACCAGTTATATGAAATCACACCAAAAAGGTACATAATGCTGTTCTGTATCACTTTTCGTGTAACATCTGTGGCAAGAGATGCAGAAATTCTAGCGGCCTAACAAGGCATTTGAAATCAAAACATCCAGATCAGCTAGTGGTCAGTAACCGATTAACATGTTCATCATCAGTGCCAGGACTTAAATGTCATCTTAGATGACACCAACGCGAAAATAAAAATCGGAGGTGATTCGGAACGAGTTTAAGAAGTGGTCACTAGTCGACTTCCACCATGCACATGCACACACACACACACACACACACACACACACACACACACACACACACACATATATATATATATATATATATATATATGAGATACAGAGAAATAGTATACATATATGGCAAATCACGTAACTCTAGAGTCGTAGTGCAATGTGGTGTGTCTTGGGTGTGTCTGTCGGATCCCAACCCTCTGCAGTTCGGTTTGTCCTTCTCCTAAACCGGTCGTCACCCAAAGCTATAGAACCCAATTTATCCTGTTATTTACCCATATATATATATATATATATATATATATATATATATATATATATATATATATATATATATATATATATATATGCCCATATGTGTATTTATATATTAGAACGTAAGTGAATGTAATGACATCAATTCGAACTCCTCAATCCGAGCCGCATCCGATTACTCCACCGTGTCTCCTTGTGTGTGTGTGTGTATATACATATATATATATATATATATATATATATATATATATATATATATATATATATATATATATATATATATATATATACGTTATTTTTATAGATCTAATTTATTTAAGTGATGTTCTGTTTTTTTTAAACCGTCTTGATGACATTAAACGGTCTGAATGTTCGAGAAATGTCGTCTAAATAGAAAATATGTTAAAATAATTGTCGGACTTAATCCACTTCATTATATGTTGTCATTGTTTACGTTAAGATACATTTGGTGAGAAGATATGATCGATCGAGAAAAATCGTCGAAAGTGTATGTTTATAAACAGCAAGTTACCGTTCCTGGGTGTGTTGGTAGAAAGAACCAGGAAAATCAATCTTATCAATACTCTTCTTACTCACCGCGCTTTGATGTTGTGTTCTGGGTGCAGCTGCTTTTGGCGAATGGCGACCCGAGTGTGTTATCACAACTACCATTGAACGTAAAATTGTTAAGTTCAATGGAGTTAAGGTATTTGGTCCCCCTAATTGTCATGCGTATGTTAGACCAGAGATCGACAACCTTTTGCCGACTTTTAAAATCATTCAGTGTGCCAACAGCATACGTATTTTTATATAAGTCAAGGTCAATATACTATTGTGTCATTGGAATTTGCTTGGCGAGCCACGTGTGACACACGTGCCGTAGGTTGCCGACCCATGTGTTAGACTACCGTGAATTGGTCCCGTGAGTCAAATATATGCCGATAAAATATCTCCTTCCATCAAACGGTGTTTTAATGCCATATTGGTCCGGAATATTTTTCTACCGGAAGGGCTTTTCCCTCTTGCCTGCCCATCAACAGAGTCTCATTGTTTACCAATATAAATGTCGATGTGAGATCGACTATGTGTGTAAAACTATTCAGCGTTTACAGATTAGGATCGCCCAATATGTTCCGGGCCATGGTCGTAGACATAAGCCTGTAACCTTAGGGTGTTGTCAGGCTCATGAATCTGCAGTCAGCAAGCATTTATTGCATTCTGTTGCTTGAAGGACGAACTATTTTCCTGGGTTCATCTCTGTTTTGCACAGAACACAGGCCAGACTCCACCTTGACATCTTGGAGTCTGTTGTTATTAATATACAACGTCCGGTTCTGTGTAAGCAGAGAGAATTGAAAAACAAGTTTGTTATTTTTCGGGGAATCTGTCCCTAATTCAACGCCTAACTAGGAAAATATTTTTTTATTGTTCCCTCCCACTGTTTGATATATTTTATTAAAAATATTTTTCTTTTCAACTACATCATCTTATTTGCCGTCAATACTATTTTTTCTGAAGATATGTCGTCCTAAAGGTGCCTAATTTTCACCGTTGCGATACTTTTTTATGAATAAAATATGATCCGTCTTTTAAAGATCATTAAATATATATATATATATATATATATATATATATATATATATATATATATATATATATATGTTTATATATAGATATGTTTATATATATATATATATAAACATATATATATATATAAACATATATATATATAAACATATGTATATAAACATATATATTTAAACCTATATTTATATAAACATATATATATAAACATATATTTATAAACATATATATATAAACATATATATATATGTAAACATATATATATATATATATATATAAACATATATAAACATATATGAAGAAATATAGTCTTAAGATGTAATATATTTATGGGATAAAGTGCTCAATATCAGAGATAGAGCGTATGTAAATATAAAAGTGAACATAGAATTCAACACTTAGAGCCGACACACTGTTTCATGCTAAATGCAATCGTCAGACCCATGTTCACTTTTATATTTATAAACATATATATATATATATATATATATAAACATACATATATATACATACAAACATATACAATAATCCATCTCTAACCCCACTTAAAATTAGATCTAGTATGTTACGGAAACTACTGATAACTTGCATTACCGAAGTCCCATTCTATGATCACAAAAGCTATATATATATATCGAACTGGATGGCGTCTCCATGGGTTTAGTTTATTTTTTAAAAGAAAATAATTCAACTTAGCTAACCAGACGCTTCCTCTGTAGGTAAATCGTATAGCACGTCAGACCAAATGACGGTTTCCTGTAGGAACAGGTTTGATTCCTGTCGGAGGACACATATTTTCTACGAAATTTCTTGGACATTCAGGCCGGTAAATGTAATTAATACTGTTTATTTTAAACAGACCATTTACTTAAATACTTGTATCTATAAAAATAACGTACGAACAGAAAATATATATATATATCCAAATAAAGAGGACGAACAGACAGATTTAGAATCTACCGTTCTTATTACTGGGGAGCTTGTTTCGTAAGCCTTTATGCTTGTCGTCAAGAGCCTCACTGATTATGTGAGTGATGGTAGTTAGGACGGCGGCAGTGGATCCGGCCGAACGAAACTCACTGCTCGTCGCTGAAGATTTTCTTCTTTTCTAGGTGCTTAACGACCTTAGTGATTGTGGCCTCAAAAAGCTTGCTGATGATACCGAGGAGACTGATGGGTCTGTACTGGGAAGGGGAAAATCGCATCCCCGCGTTTTTGAAAACTGGGCATACGCTTGATAGTTTCTAAAATCTTGGGAAGAATATCTCCTTCAAGCAGCGGCTGAATAACTTGGATAGCTAGGATTGGGGATAATTCCGGTAGATGTTCCTAAGGGCAGCCACTGGAATTTTTGTCTGGACCAGTGGCTTTCTTAGGGTCAAAGCCTTTCATAAGTCTAGAGACTTCTCGTGTGGAGATTGTGCTTAGGGAGACGTGGGAATTTGGGGAGGGGGTGGTCTTTGTCATCTAACGTTGAGTTAGAGGCAAAGATGGAGGGAAAAAGGTTCGCCTTATCTGTCGAGGAATATATGGCCTAAGAGCCATTTACAATTGTGGACACAGCCGCCTTCTCTCTGTTCATGATTTGGTTAGTGAATTCGCGTGATCCAATTTTTTTTCTTTTCAATCTTGGCCTGGACAGCTCACGCGTATGTGCACTTTGTGTTTTCCAGAACTCTCTTACAGCGATATCGGTCAGTTCTGAAAATAATAAGAGCCAGACTACATCGCTCCTTGCGATAGATTTTGAAATAGTGTTTCCGGTGAGCTCTGGATGTAGTGCATTCGGGAGTAAACCAGGGCTGATTGATTAGTTTTTGCTGGAATTCGGGGGGGGGGGTATATAAAACACTCCATTCCACAAAGGATCCATTCGGAGATTAGGACAGCAGTTTTGGGGACAGAATGTTTGAAGAATATTGGGAGGGGAGCTTCCATCATTTAGGATCAAAAGCTGTCCCATTCTATCTTCGCATAACGAAAAACCGTTCTATGGAACGGTATAAAAGGGGATGCCTTAGGGTTAGTATCAATGTGGATAATGATTAGTGAATGGCCTGATATGTCTAGTGCAGGTAAAACTTTCGGTAGGTATATATCAGGGCAGGAGGTTAGGAAAAGGTCGAAGAGGATCACCTGATGTCCCATCATGTCCAAGACCCGGGTAGGTTCTCTGATGATCTGTGTTAGTTCATCGGCAATGGAGAAGTCTCTGTAATAACTGCCTTCGACAGTGGTATTGTTGAAGTTGACAAGCCACTCTTTATGGTGGATGTTGAAATCCCCGCAGTTATTAAAGTTGACCGAGGAGAATTAAGTCAGGATATAATCAATCTTCTCAGATATTCGGTCGAAGATTACCGTTCCCTCGCCCTGAGTACTATGGATAGTAATAGTTTTCTCTTTTGTTTCTGTCCCTTTCTTTATTTTAAACTTTCTATTAATATTTGGCACAGTAGGTGTGTATACATACATACATGCATACATATATATATATATATATATATATATATATATATATATATATATATATATATATATATGCGCGTGCTAACGTCGCAGATAAATTTATTAATTGTTGTGGGCAATGTATTTAATGGGAGTTATTCTAACGTCGATTACCGACGTTTGGGGTCTTTCCACTTCGCCCCTTCCCCACAAAAAAGTGTATAATTTGGCACATTGGCCTCTTTAAAATGGTCCCCCTCAACACACAAAACAATTTGGGCTGAGAGATTTATGTTCCGTCTCTAACCCACCAAAACTGTTGCGACCAGAATTCACTCGTGCTTCAATTTTCGTTCAATGAACCCACTAGAAAATTCTGCCCACCCTAATCTATGTTGTTAACTCTAATAATTTTTCTGAATGCTTGCTCTTATTCATTTTTTTCTGCTTCTTTCACCTTTCTATGAACATTTAACTTAATTCCTAGTAATATTTTTGTTTCCTGTTTGGCATAGTATATATATATATATATATATATATATATATATATATATATATATATATATATATATATATATATATATATATATTTAAATTGTGTGTATTTAGGCAGCATTTTTTCATTAATACATGTTTCATTAAATAATATAGATAAGTGTTGTCTATATATTTTATGTAAGTTTTTTTCATATAGTCTGATAATCTTAATAACATTATCATTAAACAATGAAAGAAAATCACAATATTGATACATACTTTTTTTTTTTTTTTTTTTTAATCCAATCTAAGCTTTCGGCTTACATAAGCCATTATCAAAGATGACAATTACACAATATATTTATGCAATACACGAACAAGAAATTTCTTGTTCGTGTATTGCATAAATATATTGTGTAATTGTTATCTTTGATAATGGCTTATGTAAGCCGAAAGCTTATAAAACAAAAAAAAAAAAAAGTATGTATCAATATTGTGATTTTCTTTCATTATTTAATGATAATGTTATTAAGATTATCAGACTATATGAAAAAAACTTACATAAAATATATAGACAACACTTATCTATATTATTTAATGAAACATATATATATATATATATATATATATATATATATATATATATATATATATATACACATGCTAATGTCTGCATAAATTACCTCAGATTAATTTACTAATTGTTGTGGCCCATATATTGAATGGGAAGTATTCTAGCGTGGCTTAGAATCTATCCACTTTCCAAAAAAGTGGATACTGAGACTTATACTACGTTAAAACTTTAACACTTTAAAGCTGTTTTACAACACGGGGACCTGCTAGAACTGATCAGCAACCTTGATATATTCGGGAAAGATATCATAATAATCAAGAACCTATACTGACAGCAAACGGCATGCATTCGCATCGAGAATTAGCTCAGCGAATATACAAAAATAGAAAAGGACGTAAGGCAAGGATGTGTCTTCTCACCGGACTTATTCAACCTATACAGCGAGGCAATTCTGAGGGAACTGGAGATCCTACCAGAATTCATCATTGGCAGCCACAACCTTACCAACATAAGATACGCAGATGACACGGTACTGATAGCAGACACGGAAAAGAAACTACAAAACCCCCTCCAAGAGGTAGCGAGGGAGAGCAAGAAGAAGAGACTAACTATAAACTACAAGAAGACAAAATACATGGTCATCAGTAAAAGGATGAGCCTAAAATGCGATTTGCAAGTCGGGGACACTAAAATCGAATATGTGCGAAAGTTTAAGTATCTGGGAAGTGTTCTGACGGAGGACGGTAGGTGTGACACTGAGATCCGAAGAGGGATTGGGATGGCCAAGGATGCATTCCAGAAGCTGGGCAGAGTACTGAGAAACAGGAGGATTTCTCGGGTCTCAAAGAAAAGAGTACTGAGCCGCTACGCGACATCTGTCTTCCTATACGGCAGCGAATGTTGGACGGTATCCTCAGGTATGAAGAAGAGACTCGAAGCGGCGGAAATGTGGTTCTATAGAAAGATGCTGAGGATATCATGGGCCGAGCATGTGAGCAACGATGAGGTTTTGGAGAGGATGCAAACAAGGAGGAAGCTTATACTTAACATAAGGAAGAGGCATATGAAATCTCTGGGACACATGATGAGAAAGGAGGACCTGGAGAATCTGATACTCACGGGACGAATAGAGGGGAAAAGAGACAGGGGAAAGCAGCGCATGACATACGTGGCGGGCTTGGGCAGGTGGATGGCGGAGTGTGGTCTGGGTGAGTTGGAAGAAACACAAAACCTGTTGAGAGACACAAGGTATAGGGAGAAGTGGAGGGCCATGACCGCCTACGTCCTGAAAGGACACAGCACATAAAAAGAAGAAAGCAAAGCTGCCTCACCTTCCCTGTCCACAACCCTCCCTCTGATCGATAAGGTTTCTCCTTTTGTAAGCTTGAATTTTTTTTTACTCTTGAATAGTTAACTAGCCCTTTGCAGCCCCACCCCCATTTGTAACCATCTAATACACTAATTCAAATTGAGGTAGGGGATGCAGATGCATCCCTGTGCAACCCTCGCTACCCCCCACAAATCTCTCATTAAGTATATGAGCGAGCTTGTCTCGGTGCCTTTAGGTCTTGGACCGGTACGATGTTTGTGACCGAAGGAGTACTTTGTCTTGACTTCTCGGCAAATGCGACATGTCCTCTCGGAGCATCACGCATGAATTTTTTTTTTCCTGGGTTGATTATCTCTTCATTAAGTCGTGTTGAGTTGGATGAGAATTTCCGAGCAAAACATCCAGCCTTATCTGCTATGGATGTTAGGGCTTCGAATTGATTGAATAGAGGACGAACTGAGGGTTTGCTGTTGTTCAGCACACTCTTGCAGAGCCACCAATGATCTCTAGAACCACACTTGCTGGATGCAATACGTTGTTTCATTCCATCAGCAAACAGTAACTTTGCTTTATTGAGAACATGCTTGCACTGATTACGACAAGAGACAAAGAAACGTCTGTTGCAGTCAGACATATCGCTCCAGTACAGCCGGAAGAAGTGATTCTTGGGGGTTATACCGGCTGAACAGGTGAGAACCAAGGCGATGAGCGCGATTTAACTTGGTATGTCATATCTATATATATATGCATATATCTATATACAGTGTAACCCGGATTTAAGAGAGTTGTCGGGGCTGGAGAATAAGTCTCTTATATCCGGGTTTCTCTTATATCCGCGTTTGGTCTATTTTGTTTAGGTAAGTATGGCTCTAATTTGGGACCAGAGAAAATCTCTCTTATATCCGGGTTACACTGTATACATATATATGCGCATATATCTGAATGCGAATATAAACTAAATAACGAGATATTAGTAATTGTATATGCGTTCGATAGCGTGCATACGCAAATAAACAAATAAATATTTATTTAATGTAATTTATGGTGCAAACAAAATAGTGCTCAATGTAGTTAAACAGAGCTATGAAGTATATATTAGTAAATGCACATATACCTACATTTGTAGTGCAACTTAAAGTTTCATGGTTCCCCAAGTTGTCGGGCACATATGGCGATTGGATCGCTTATTACAGTTGTTTTTTTTTTTGTTTTGTTTTTTAAATACTGGGTTTTATGGGAAAGATCGCTGAATTATACTGAGATTAAAAGTTCAAAGTTAATATAAACCCAATATATTATTGGAGTGTAAATTTAAAATATAGAGGTGATATTGGTAAAAAAAAAAGATGCAAGCTTAAAATTTATATGGTAAATGTTTGTTTTGTTTTTTTCGTTAGGAAAAAAGGATAATGTAAGCTTCAAATTTATACGGTACATGTTTTTCTGTTGGGGAAAATTTAAAAAAAGGCAAAATTTAAGTTAAGAAATTATAAAGTGTATGGAGCAAGGAATATGAATAAAAAGTAGTAGGTAGGCGCATTGGATTGTATATTGTTTATAAATAATCTCTGTTTCAAGGGAGCAGCACTGCACAGTATATAAAGCTAACGTTTAATAATATTAGGATGTAAATTAAAAAAAATTTAAAAAATGTAGATAGACAGAGAAGTTAAAAGGTGAGAAAGTTTTTTTTTAAATATTTGAAGAAAAGAGGAATGTCGTGTAACCCATTACGTATTAATAGACGCTTAAATAAAAAGACTTAAGGAGAGAGCTTTTTTATGGGTACAAGCTATCATGAGCTCACGTTTGTTCAGCTGTTTTTTGAGGATGGATCAAAGCAAACAGGTTACATCGGTTATTGAGTATGGATCCAGGAAACACAGGTTACATCGGTCGCCGCGACGAAATTCCAACTTACTACAGGTGTGTAGTTATTTGTCTTGATTTCGCAGTAAAATTTTGAGAATGCAGTGGCATTTGAATATTGTTTATTGGTAAGAGTCATTTTATGATGTTAATACCGGGTCTTCCAGTGGTTTGCAGTGGAACCAAAATAAAATTTAGTCTCGCCATTATGTTTAATGTTAGCTTTATAAATAACGCCTTTATTCATACATTTATGATTTAGTGAACAGGTACTGTTTTTTCGACAATTACACTTTTTGCCTGTATTAATATTGCTGTTTTCGTTGTTTAAATATTTGTTTAATGTTATATTATTATGTTGTGTTATATACTGTTCGCGGTTTTTGGTGCAGCTTTAGCTAATCTCAGTGTTGTTCATTTTGAAGATTTTGTTGAGTAATGGAATATGGCTGAAACGTTTGTAGATTAAATTAAGGAAAAATTTACGTATATTGGTTTTGACATTTTTGTTAGTGGGTTAAACCAAATTTTGTAGCGTTTTCTGTTCTTATGTATATTGTTGGCATTCTTATTAATGTTTATCTATTCTAGCTTAACTTTGTATTTACTTTTTTCTAGCGCATCTACATATATATATACATCTATCTATCCATCTATCTATCTATCTATCTATCTATCTATCTCTCTCTATATATATATATATGTGCATACACACATTTTTCTACATGCGTGTGAAAGCACGTGCGATACCCTGTCCCCGTCAGTCGCCAACCAAAGGAGGTAACACAGTGTCGCCGACTAAGTCGGTACTGCCACCACTAGCGCCGTCAGCATCTTTTGCCATCGAACAGGGTATTGTTTTTGTGTAGACGTGTTAGTCTTTTGCGATTTTTTCGACTCCATGTCAGATTTTTAGCGTTGTATTTAAAGTGTTAGCTTTTGATCGTTAACCAATACACAATACATTCGTAGTGACCGTTATCAATGACGTAGAATAGAAGGTAAACAAATGTGTTTCACGTCGAAAGTAGCATTGTGTTGTGAGCATGGGTTCAATTAATTTTGTTTACTTTTGATCTTGACCAGATACAATTCGATGCCTGCTGAGCTGTGGTCCAGCGATGATGTGAAGCATGCTTCAGGCACCGGCCAGTGATGCCCAGCTTCAAAAGGAAGGAAACGATGTCCAAGGAATTCACAGCACCCAGTTTCAATAGGTAGGACATGACATGTCCACCCATTTTCCACGCAGTCGGATCGCAGCGATTCGTAGCTTCCATGGAACCATTAAGTCTACTAGGAGGACACACTTCTCTGAGTCAGACCACGCTTACAATATCAGCTCATGTGTTTTTCTGAATGATATGTACCAGAAATTGCAGAGGTGTTTTAAAATCAACTAACACCCTCCAATCACGTGCTCCATTCAGTAGCGTCATTTTGGGAGTTATTTGAGTCTTTCGCAAAGGGTGTTCAACTTCCTTGTGAAAATGGATCTTTGGTTCTCTGGCCGTTACAGGCTGTTTTGTTGGCTGCTTAACACTGTATACTAACTAAGTCCATGACCACTTCCAGCACTTTGTTATGACACAACATGTACATATGCAGTCATTGTGGGCATGCAGAGAGTGACGTGACGTAAAGTACCTCAATCACTTTGACATAATGCACATACATCCGTGTCAGTGTACCCCCACAGTCAACTTGAGATTGGTTGCATTTCGTAGGAGATCATAGGTAGATCACAGGAGGAATGATATTGCCAATGGCTCCATTGCAATCAGGATATTCCATGATAGCTTCATCGGATCAATATCACTCCATGTAGTCCAAGCACATTGTTTGGACTGAGAATCAGCAGTAGCTGTTTGCTGCTCTTCCTCAAAATTCCTGATTTCTTCAATCACTATGTTTTGTTTACCTTTAGGACCCTGTTTAGAGAAAAACTGCTGACTCATGCTGCCCAGGCAGCTCGATTGGTTTGGGTCACCCCATGATCACCTTAGTTTGAAGGTGAGATTATGCTTCTTGGGTGATATCTAATGCCGACCATTGGTTTTTATACCTGGCTGTAACCTGTGGATAATCTCATTGCCGCATCCTTCATCATCATGTGGAGGCATAACCTTCCTGACCTTTAACTCTTCCACCAATGAGGAGATGGGAAGTTGCATGTATTGGTATAGTCCCACCATGGAGAAGCAGCGAGGAACTCCAAGCCACTTGTGCAGGTATTTGTTGATACACTGTTGCTGAATGTTTTTTGTATATATATATATATATATATATATATATATATATATATATATATATATATATATATATATATAGAGAGAGAGAGAGAGAGAGAGAGAGAGAATAGATTATATAAAAAATATCCACATTATAGAAAAAAACGTTTGCAGCTTTTTCGCTATTTAAAATATAAACTTTTATCTCATAGGAATAACTATGAACCCTCTCTTTACACACACACATACACACACACATACACACACACATAGATAGATAGATAGATAGATAGATAGATAGATAGATAGATAGATATTGTTTAAAATGCTCAGATATTTTGTCATTAGAGTTTATCATGTTCTCTCCAGAACAGAATAAACTTCTTCCACCATACCCCTAAATCTCATAGTAACCTCTCTCTCTCTCTCTCTTTCTATATATATATATATATATATATATATATATATATATATATATATGAAGAAATATAGTCTTAAGATGCGCTATATTTATGGGATAAAGTGCTCAATATCAGAGATAGAGCGTGTGAGAGTCAACACTTAGAGGTGACAGTCTGTTTCATGCTAGATGCAATCGTCAGACCATGAGTACTGTTATTTTTCTCGGCTATTTATATATACGGGTGCATTGTGGGTAGTCTATTTTGGCGGTTATTTTACCGGAACTCGTTTATTTGTTCATTTATTTATTAGGGTTAAATTATTTTGCTTGTTTTTATTTATTTTTTATTTTTATTTCTTATTTATTTATTTATTTTGATTTTGATCAGTGTTATTATTAACGTAGTAAAAATTTGTTTATATCGCTTATTTAATAGTTTTGTTTTTGTTTGGGAAGATAATTAAAACTATTTGTTCAATTTTGGGGTTGATTGTTGTAGTTTGTTCTAACTATTATTTTGGCGGGAACAGTTTTTAATTTGTTTATTACTTCATGTATTTATTTGGATTGATTATCTTTATTTGTCCTGGGTACATTATGTAAATGTTAGAAAGTATATATCCTCTTATAAAATTTTCAAAGTGTCCAGCCATCTTCAATTAAGGGTGTGTATATATATATATATATATATATATATATATATATATATATATATATATATATATATATATATATGTGTGTGTGTGTGTGTGTGTGTGTGTGTGTGTGTGTGTGTGTGTGTGTGCATGTGTGTATGTATATCTATCTATATATATATATATATATATGTGTGTGTGTGTGTGTGTGTGTGTTTATTTGGTTATTATGTGTGTATGCTGCGTGTTTATGTGTGTGGGGTTATGATCTGTTTAGTGCTGGTTTAAATTTGTTTATGAATTTTTTTTCTTGTATTTGTAGATAAGAATAATTTTCTGTTTGATATATTGGCATAATTTTAAATTTACCTTCATTACATTTGTAGATGTGTTGTGATACAAAGAGTTTTTCCACCAGTCAAAGAAGAAGCATTTAGTTTACTAATACACAAAAAAGACAATGGTTAAACATTGAAAAACTTAAGGAAAATTAATTCCTTTTAATAACATGTGGAAGTATCCACTCTTTGCCTGATGAAGGTCACAAGACAGGAAACACATGTAGCAAAGATATGGAAAATAAAGTATAATATATATTTTGAAAAATCCATATTATAACCAAAAACGTTTGTGGTTTCACTCTTCTTTTTAAAATATACACTTTTTTCTTGTTAGAACAAATATACCTTCTTCCTTATATATATATATATATATATATATATATATATATATATATATATATATATATATATACTAGCAGTAGAGCCGGCGTTGCCTGGGGATGTAACAGTAATAGTTGGGGACGGCTGTTGCTTTGAAAGATGTGCTTTGTAAGTCGACAGGAACTAAGTTTCTACAAAACGTTGAAACGCAATGCACACAAAGTTTAAGCAGATATCATGCAGGCCCAAGTATTCGAAGGTATCGAAGGAAGTAACGGAAAGCCGTTGTAGCATCAGTCATTTGCCATTACTAAGACATCTGTGCGTAAAAGCTGGCAGCAGTTACTGCTTTAACCAATTGGACCGTTAAGCATTACTGGAAGCACTTGTGGTAAGTAGTCAAGAAACCACGGTTCAGTTGCAACATACATAGGGATTGAAGGGAAAACGTGCCGCGAGGAAGCCATAGACATAAAGTATGTGCCGTGCGCAATCACAAACAAACCGCTTGTCTAACTAAAAGACGCGTCTTATGCCCAAAAGACTGCGCTGCCACGACCACAAAGCAGAACCGTAAAACCGAGAGAAGAGCGAACATTGACGGGGTGTCATGGTAATAAAATTTCTGTGATATAACTTCCTTTATTCTGATCTGTCACTATCTACATCACGGCTGAGAGCCCTTAAAACCGCAACGGGGGTAGCCGTAAGGCCGAGCATCCTAATTGCAATGGAGAAGTGCTATCTCTTCAGCTCATGGAACCGGACCGGGGTCGCCGTACGACCAAGCGCCTCAATTGCAATGAAAAAGTGCCTTCTCTTCAGTCGCAGTCAACATCACGGCTGAGAGCTCATGAAACCGGACCGGGGTCATCGTACGGCCGAGTGCCTCAATTGCAATGGAGAAGTGCCTTCTCTTCAGTCGCAGTCAACATCACGGCTGAGACCTTATGAAAACCGACCGGGGTCGCCTACTTGGCGTGTGCTTTTAGGTTTTTTTTACACGACTCCAAACAAAACAATAGAGCCGTATGGCCGACATGTTTCACCCATGGCAGCCGTAAAGTGTATATGGAAGCAGAAGCGTGAATTTCGTAGACGCACTCGACTTTTGTGACAATTAAACGAACTCCGAAGCTTCTCAAGTGTGAATGTGTTTGTATGCACTGGCACGAACTGCATCAACTGTTAATGAAACCGGAACTTTAGTGGAGCGATCATGTCTAATGCCGGTGTTCATGTGTCTAGCAGCTTGTGTTGCAACTGAATACAGTAAGGTTATCATAGTGTATAAACAAACGCGATGATAGCGGGTGAAGGTATGAAAGTCAGAAGGCAGCAAAAGAGCTGGATAACTTTTGCAAAGATGTCTTAGTAATGGCAAGTGGAGACTACGACGACCTAACGTTAAAACCAATATAACAAACAAAAAATTGCCATGCAATCGGACTACATATGTGTGCATGGCGCTTAAACGCTACCGGGCGAGTTGTCTACAGGACCTCCGTGTAGGTTATCTTTCTAGCACAGTTGTTGGGAGAGTAAATGAAATCCCTGTCCTTAGACCCAACTCGTGAGCACCCAACGTAAAGTGGGCCGCGAGAGAAGTACTGCTCACGTAAATGCAGACCTACGATGCTAAGCGTCTCTCCTTGTGATTTGTTAATGGACATAGCAAAGCAAAGCTTCACGGGAAATTGTGAGCGACGAAAGTTGATTGGTATGCTTGCGTCTGACGGAAGAAGATGCATCCTGGGAATCAGAACGACTTCCCCCTTGCCGCAGTCAGTTGCAATGGTCGCATCAATCAGGTTCGGAGTAATGGATTTAATAATGAGGCGAGTCCCGTTGCACTGTTTAGGTGGGAGCAAATTCCTGATTAGCATAATCGGAGCACCAACTTTGAGCCGAAGAATATGAGGTGGGAGTCCGGACGGCTGAAGGGAGTTCAAAATTTCTATGGGATACTCAGCTAATTCAGATGGATCGGAAGTTCTGTCGATGGACTTATAAACTTGACATTTCCCGGGAATGCAATCCAACAGTTTAAGGTTGATGAAATCAACTGTACAGTCCTTCGGTGCCAATATGGCCCTGCCAGCAAGCCAATCGGCATCGGCAAAATTAGTGGATAGGTTGTAGAAGACTGCATTCATCAATTCATCCGGTGATTCAACAGTGTTGGCAAGCAGATCCATCTGCACAAAACCCTGTGTGTCAGATGGCATTTTCCCCTCCCCAAGAGCAAGAAGGTCCCGTGCGAAGTCAGCGGATCTGGAGTCCCCATTCAACTAGGCACGCATGTTCGTGCTCAGTTTAAGTCTCCACGTGGCGCCAAAGGGCAGACGACTTCAGGCAGGCGCGGACAGCGTCAGCGCATGTACCTTTAGAAATAACAGGTAGAGTCTGCCTAAAGTCGCCTGCGATGAGAAGGGCTACTCCACCCATGGGGTCGGAGGAGTCGCGGATGTCTTGGAGACTTCGGTTAAGTGCCTCAAGGGCGCACTTGTGTGCCATCGTGCACACATCCCAAACTATAAGTTTGCATCTCCGCAGAACTTCAGCCTGTGGCGAATTCATTGTTATGTTGCAGAGAGGAGTTTGTGACCGGCATAGATCAAACGGCAACCTAAAAGCCGAATGAACGGTTCTACCTCCCGGTAGCAACGTTGCAGCAATCCCGGAAGATGCGACCGCAATAGTGATCTCCCCACGACTCCGTACCTCTGCCAGGACTAATTTAGTAACAAAAGTTTTGCCAGTTCCTCCGGGCGCATCTAAAAAGTATATACCTCCACTGGAGCCGTTTGCCCTGTCTGTTATGGTAGTGAAAGCAACCCTCTGATCAGGTAGAAGTTTGGGATCGTTTTCGGTAACTTATGCGTTCAGCCCCTCGATGGAGTAGGATGTTTCCCGCAATAACTCAGTTGGTACAGTGTCTCTGAACGGTGGTGGTAAACCGTAAGTTGGTAAAGAGGCACCTCCCAGTTCGAAAATATCATCTTCTAGGGCCACCAGCGCTCTGTTGAATATGAAGTCAGTGAAACCGCATTCAATTCCTGGGCTGTTACGCTGAACGGAGAACAGCACATCCTCTGACATGGATTCTCTGTACTTTAGCCAGAGCGACAGAGGATCGCTTAGTACGCATCGCAAAAGCAAAATGGCGAACAGCGTTCGAAGCCGTGATGGCGTTCTGAGAAGTTCACCCTACGCCATGGCTGCATCCCATTGGGAGTCGTCTTCAAGCAATCCCAAACGGAAGCATGCCTCTCTATATGACTGGCACTCTATGCCGTTGACAGTGCGAATATCTGTGAAACTCGTTGGCCTAGCAATTTTATGAAGTAGAAGGCGGAGGTAAAAGCACTCCTAATGGCTGGGGGAGGGGGGCACAGTATAAACGCGTCCAAGGCAAGAGTTAGACCTTACATCGGGATAACCCTCGACAGGGTCGCCAGCCTTTCGCCGAACCCACCGGTTGTTTGACCACACGTAGTAGGACGGGACTTGGGGGTATATCAATGTTTTGGCAAAAGCATCTGTTGAGCATAATTTAAAGAAAGCCGTTATGGTTGTGTCTTTAAGGTTTTCCGCAACCTTCTGCGCGTTTTGTTCGGCGAAGTACATCCTCTGTCCATTTTCTAAGTGAATAGCAAGCTGCACAATGGCTGGAGCCCTTTGGTGTATGGGGAATCCGAAAATTCGCCAAAAGGCCTCGCTACTGCTGAGGTAGCGTCCAGCCACGTAATCGGCCACCTCGTCAACGCAATTGTCGCGCCGGATACCGAAAACGGCAGCATCGCTGCCTTTATTAACGTAATTGCAGATGTACATTATTGACTTAACCGAGTGGTAGTAGTCAACGATTGTCCAGAGTGTGCCCCTTAACTGTCACAGTTCTGCCGCCCTCGGCGGGGCTTCTACGTCTGTACAGTGGGTAACCATCCGTCGCAGTCTGCGTTTCTGAGATAAACTTACGGGGGTAACCCTTTGCGCAAGTAGGGCCGCTTGACCAACATGACCTTTTTTCGTAATTCACGCCACAGGGGCCGTGTATCATATTATTTTTAATGATTTTGTGGAGCAAAGGATCCAGTGCAGGATCCGGAATTTCAGCAGAAATAAAATCGTCTATTTTGTTTGCGTCAACCTTATCGTTGAGCCACAGCAGAATGTGGGCATGAGGCAAACCGCGTTTCTGCCATTCCACTGTATACATATGACACTTAACGCGTCTGAAGACTTGCCCTTTAAGGATTAAATCCATAAACTTACACGGCAATTAGGTCAGGGCGGTGTGAGTACTGCTGACCTGGAAAAAGTTCGCGTGTGATTTCAACCCATTTCGGATTGCACGTGAACGTGACGAACAAATCAGGCCTCCCGTAATGACAGGCATAGGTCATTGCGTCTTCTGTCCTTTCATGCATGTATCGAGGGCCACCAGTGTAAGAGGAAGGTAAAATGCACGGTTTGCCGAGATTGCGTGGGTCAAAATCAGAATGCAGACCATCACGAAGGTGAATGTAGGAGTCGGTTCTAAGTTTGGATTGGTTTAACTTGATGAATCCTAACCTCTCCAACTCCATTTTTGCAGCCATGTCAACAGCGAATTGAAGAAATAGTTGAGGGTACCTGTGCAAGTGGTTAAATTCACCCTCCCTAACCACAAACATGTAGGCGTAGTAAGCCCTACAGGAGACCGTCTTTGAGGTCGACATGGAATCGCTGCTTGCCTGGTATATTGGGATTTTGAAGTGGTACCCATCGCTTCCGTATGGAAAAAGAAGTTGGTACTGGAGACAGTCGTATGAACGGTGGGTTTCACTGATGCGGCGCAGACCACCGCCCCGGTACCTCATAACAATATCACGGCTGTTATGCTCCTCACCGTGGATGACTGCGGCGACTTCATTACATGCAGGAGCATTGAAGCGACGCTCATGCTCACCGTGAGGCCGTCTGTCTGCATCGATGACAACGCTGAAAGAGGGCAAAGAGTTGTTTTGCAACGCAAACTTTAAGCTTCGGATGTAACTCTTAGTTTCGTGAAGCATGTCTTGTAGACGGAACAGAATGTCTCTACGGGGACCGACGGAAATATCGCTAGGCAGAATGCTGAGACGGGCATCAACCTGCTAGTTGTAGTCAGCGAGAAAGTAAATTTGTAGGAACTGAGGTGGCTCTCCCTGATCAGCCAAAAGTGATCCCATTAAGTGGTAAACCTGGCCTTGCACTTTGAAAGTAGGCATCCATCACCCCTCACTAATAGCCTTCGCACCAAAAGACGTCATCTGGAAGCAACAGTTGTACTTCTGTATTGCTTCAAGAAAATGCGTTGACTCCGAAGTTGTACCCAGAAGGATGTCCCTAAGCGGCTGGGGGGGTCGTCTAAAGAAGGGAGTTTGATTTTGCCCCTAGAGCAACAAAGCCCAGGTTGCTCACCGGGCACACTATTGCCCTAGTATTCCTAAGACGACGTGAAGTTGTTTGTTCGGGGCTTTCTAAAGCCCTGGAGCAAGCTTTGGCGGTGGCATCCCGCAAACGACGAAGGCTTTTCTGTGCTGGGGACTGTGAAGCCCTGAACCTAGCCACGCGGACTGCGTCCTGTGAATTCTGAAGTGAACGTTCTTCAACTGAAAGCCTGACGCGGCATGCGGACATGGTTGAAGCCGCTGAAGCCAACCTTTCAGTCCGCGCAGCGGCGCTTTCCGTAGATAAGCGAGCAGCTGAGCTCGAGGCCATCCGTGAAAGACGCAAAGAAGTCTGTTCAGGGGTTTCACTCGCCCTCGCTGCTCTAGCAGCGGAGGCAGCTGCCGTGCGCCGTCCCAAAAGTTTCCTCCTTTTAGGTGGCATCCAAACAGTAAAAACGTCAAAGAGGGTAAAGCTTAAAAAGAGATTTCGACAAATCCAAAACGAAAAAACGTGCACTGCTAACGTAGACACAAAAAGGGGAACACCCAGTAAAATGAGTTCAGATGTTACTAAAGAGGAACTCGAAACTAAAAAAGTGAAAATTTAAAAAGGTAAACCCAGGGTAAATCCAAAAGGAAATGGGTTTTTAGTACAATTGGCTAACGTGTCTGGGGTTGGGTTGGAATTATAAAACAAAAAAACAGCTAGAACACGTAATCAACAACTTGCCGTGTCCGAAGTAGGCGAATAAAGTAAGCCAAGTGCGTGCACGCGGGCAACAATAAACGCAAAAGTGTGAAAGCACGCCCGAGTCACGCAACAGAGGTGGTTGACCTTACACATAAGCTGACGCGCGATCCCGCGGGCGCTATAACGTGTGAGAAATCCTGCGCGATGATTGGACAGGCCCCAAGGTCAAGCTCTGTGAAAGCGACCAATGGGCTTGCAGCAGTCTCGGTATCGACACGCGGACTCGGTTGTACGCAGCTGTGTATGTGTAAGGAATTTACAAAATAAATTGATCCGCGTGCAGCTACGGTTATTTTTGCCGAAAAATTCTGAAATTTGACACACATAAAGTACTATAGTAAGCCGCAAGTGTGTTGTAAATTTCATTTGAATCAAACCAAAACTGTACATACTGCGCCAGTGAATGTGTGTTCCGAGGGCTAAATCCTGTCCCTTGGTACCCCCGTTTATGGTTCCCTGGTCAAGCGGCTTTGACAGTCTTGCAAACAATTTGGTACTTGTTAGATAGCCAAGCGTTAGTGCTATCAGAAACTGGACCATTTGCTTTGTTTTGGTGGCTCGGTAACAAAACATCGTCCAAAGACTGCGAAAAATCTGCATAAATGGCCCTTACCCGTGCTTTCAAATTGATTTCGTGCAAAAACAATTGTGTTTTTCCAATTTTGGACGCCGTCAGAACCACCGCCGGGTAATTTCACGTAGTCCTGTGAAGTTTTGTTGAAATCGGTTGAAAAATGTAGGAAATCCGATCCCATATATAAACGAACAGACAGACAGACAGACACACACACACACACACACACACACACACAACCTGGGTTTTTTGTAATAAGTATGATATATATATATATATATATATATATATATATATATATATATATATATATAATAAAAGTGAGCATTGAAGTTAACACTTAGAGATAACAGGCTGTTTCATGCTAGATGCAATTGTCAGGCCTGTCACCTCTGAGTGTTGACTTCAATGTTCACTTTTATATTTATATTTACATACACCCTATCTCTGATATTGAGCACTATCCCATAAATATAGTACACGTTAAAACTATATTCCTGCATATATATATATATATATATATATATATATATATATATATATATATATATATATATATATATATATGAAGGAGAAGACTGGTTTTGTCCTATGTACGTATGTAAATGTTAGAAAGTATATATACTCTGATAAAATTTTCAAAGTGTCCAGCCATCTTGTCATGTAGTAGAATTCACATTAGTGCATTGCCTGTGTATGAGCTTTGACAGTGATGCTTGTTGTGATATTATTCAGTGTGGTGAAAGAGTCCATTGCAAGCAGGTGTCATGTCATGGAGAAATACATGCTTCTTTTGTTCAATCAGAGCTATTTAAGAATGGAAGGATTGTGGCCCTTCAAAAGGCTGGCTTTTGATTTTGGAGAATTGCTCTGCATGATACCTCAGTGGTGTTTCAATATTGGCACAAGTAGTTAAATACGCATTCGTGCACCCAGGGACTAGGTTCTTGGGAACCATGCACACATGCATACACACATACATGCACAGTGTATATAAAACCATACATGAAAATCAAAAGCTAATTATTCTCGATTTTTGAAAAGGCCCAGATTAAAACTGAAGTAATTGTAACATAAGTAT
Source organism: Acanthosepion esculentum (assembly GCA_964036315.1). Taxonomy (NCBI): domain Eukaryota; kingdom Metazoa; phylum Mollusca; class Cephalopoda; order Sepiida; family Sepiidae; genus Acanthosepion; species Acanthosepion esculentum. The sequence goes on from OZ038483.1 coordinate 10,163,506, forward strand.
TAAGAGGATCCATACAAAAAGGCATAAAAAAGATGTTTGTTTTTCAAATAATTGACATATCAATAAAACTCTGCACAGATGTGGCATTGGTGTTGTTAATTAATGGATGATGACAAAGGTGAAATAAGTCTCTCGTTCTATTTGCATAAATATAAAATCTTCTTACAACGCTTTTTTCACTTGTACATAAATTTAATGAAGTAAAAATGTATTATTATGTAACACTCTTTTCTCTCTGCTTGAGATATACAGAGCAACCTCAGTTCTCAAACATCTCACATGTTGAAAAATCAGTTTTATTTTTTAGATGAAATTTCGGTTCTTGAACAACACTGTCGAACCGAGTTAACCCAAACGAAAAAATTTCTGAGCCAACCACCATGTTGTATACATTTGTGTGTTGTAGCATGTTTTTCTTTTCCAATTTTATTCTACTGTGACTTTTTCTCTACATTGATTCCTACTGGAAAAATTGTTTCAGTTTATGAACATTTCGGGTTATGAACAACCTTCAGAAATAAATTCAATATGTTGACCAAGGTTCCACTGTATTTTCTTGGTACAAATATTTTGAGTTTTTTTCTTAAAAAATATTTCATCTATCACGTTTAAACAAAAGTTGTGTCCAATTTTCTTGTGCGTATTACAAATGAAAATACTAATGCTTATAGAAATATTTAATCATCAATATAACCTCCATTGATTCCTCGAACCTTATTCTATCTGTCAACAAGTTTATAGATGCCACGTTTGTGAAATTCTTTAGGCTTTGAGTCCAACATATATTCAACCTTTTCTCTTGACGTTAACCTAAGGCCATCCAAATAATCCTGCAGAACTCTAAACAAGTGATAATTAGATGGAACAAAGTCAGGAAAATGTGGAGGGTGAAGCAATATTTCCCAGTCAAGTTTATTAAAAAGAACTGTAGTCAATCATACAATTTGTGGACAGGGATTATCATGATGAAGGATTACTCTCTTTCTGTTGACTAAATATAGACATTGACTAGATTGAGTAAAATTATGTCTTGTGGATATATTAGTAGAAAATTATCTATGTATCTGAAATAAGAAGAATTTTGTGTTAAAATATTTTTAAAAGGGCCACTTTCCAGAAATTCTCAAAAAGCCAAAACACCACTGGGAGAAGACAACCATCAGTAAACCAAATTTCTGTCTATAAAAATTGTTATCAAAGGTAAAAACATTAACTGGTGATTAAATGGCATATTTTTATGATTTTATGTCTAGGAATGTGTGGGTGATTTTCGTTTTTGTTTTAGTTAAATGTGTTTTCAGTAAATTTAGACATTTCTTTACAGGAACATTTGTGTATAAAGATTTTATACTCATATATTTGTTTTTGATGTCTATATTTATAATTTATTCAAAAGATCACCTAATTGTATGTAGTAGGGTTAAAATTTTAGTGTGCTGACTAGTTTATGTGAGATGTTGCCTATTTCTGATATAATGGGTCTCATTGGTAATCTGTAAAGTGTGGGTGTTTTCAGGTGATGTTTGATGAATTTTAGCCAGGAATTGTCTTCATTTTTAGTAATTTCTTGGTTTTGTTTTTAAATTTTTGTATCTCCTTTATTACATTTTGATTATTTATTTTTTCTTAGTTATTATCAGCATCGAGTAGGTGTTTCATTTTTTATAGATAAAAAATCATCACTTTTCATCACTTACTCACTTTCATTTATATGAGATTGAATTGTGTCATTTGGTGTCTTCCATAGCTTGCATGACTTTCCAGCTAACTTGATGAATACTTATGTGCATTCCTAAACTTAAAATATTTTGAGAAACCAATAACAGTTTTGCTCTTGTATATAAATACTTATTACAAAATGAAATCCTTTCATTTGCCTTGATAAGATCCTTTAGAGCATGAAACACATCGGCTAAGATAAGTTTTCACTTTGTCTCTAATCATATGTGTGTATATATATATATATATATATATATATATATATATATATATATATATATATATATATATGGTTTGACTGACTACTTGCATTATTTACATTATTCAAACTATTATCCGCATCTTCATTGCCATATTCACAATGTTTCAGCTGTTGTATACTCCAGCCTTCTTCAGGTGATTGGAATTTCAAACCGAACCCTTTATTTTGTCCACCAGAGTAGATTGTTCTAATTCCACGTACCATGCCTCTTCCGGGTGTTTCCAAGTTTTGGTTTACCACTGCTGTGGCCTGATATTGAACTCACAACTCTTTGGGTCTAGTCATTGGATCTAACCAACATCTTTATCCACAGGGCCATGTGTCCTTGCAGACTGTTGAGAAACATTGTGAATATGGCAATGAAGATGAGGATAATAGTCCGAATAATGTAAATAATGCAAGTAATCATAATACCTCATCTCAGAGATATAGACAGATAATGAAACAGACTGTCGCCACTGGGTGTTACCCTCAGTGTCCACTTTTATATTTACATATACTCTATCCCTGATATTGAGCAGGTTAACCCATAAATATAGCATACCATAAAACTATATTTTATCATATAAATATATAAGTAAAACCATTCAATATTTATCAAATGTCAACTCAGTTTGATAATTTTTTAATCCCTTTAATGATTGCATTGATCACAGAAAATCTATTTACAGGTAACAGAAAATAATGTTAGATTAATATTGAACATTTTTACTTTTATCTGAATAATAATTATCACTCTGGTCTTATTTTGAGCACTTTATTAGCAGAAATTCTGTTAAGTTTGACATGTGTTAAATTATATAATATACATGTGTGTATTTTTATTACTTCAAATGTTATTATATTGGATGCTCGTATTTGAAATAGACACTCTATTTTAATTTTAACTCTGTTTATTATGTCTATCTCTCTGCACATTTAAGAAAGCTTAATAAATAAAATGTGCTTTCTACCAGGGATTGAACCTCTGTCCCTATTTGTAGGAGAAATCACTATTTGATCTTGCATATCTTACCATTTGGCTACAGAGAGCATTACAGTTGAGTAATGTTCTAGTTTCCATTTAAGGAACGCGTACTTCATTTAGATATTTTTTGAAACACTATATCTGCTCAGTTTCATATTCAAAATGTAAACAAAGCAGTTTATAAAGAATATATGGATATATATTTATAAAATTTATAAAAGATGCCTTCCAGAAACAAAACAAAATATTAGGAGATTGGAAAATATCCTTAGAAACAAAGAAAAAAATTCTGAACTGCTTTGTAATATCCAATCTTCTATATGGTCATGAATGTTGGATAATTTCCTCACTGATAAAGTGACTAAAAGTGATAATGATGTGGCTCTACCAACAAATAATGAGAATACCATGGACAGAATATATGGTAAGTGAGGGGAATAGGAACTACAAAGGGAACAGTGTTAATTATGAGAAAGTGGCATCTGAAATTTCTGGGGCACATCATTAAGAAAGAAGGCTTACTGGGCAAATTGAAGGCAAATGAAACCAGAGAATGGAGGGTAACAGCAAGTAACCTAGTTCATGTGTCTGAGTAAATGGATAGCAAAAATTAGATCACAAGGACAAAAAGGGGTGTATTTGGGGAAAGGGTTATTAAAAGCAACAAAAAACTGGAAGTTGTTGGGAGGTATGATAGCTGATGATCCTAAAGAACACAGAGCATAAAAGAAAGGGCTTCCTAAGATTAATCATAATAAGTTTCAAAGAAATGAGAATAGACTGTAGAAATAACATTCTCTTGTTTATGTCTAAATTCATATAACATGTAAGAAAGATGAATAATCTAAGAACAACTACATAATATATGAGTTCAGAAAGAATACAATTTTAAGAAGCTACAATTTCTCTTTTGATTACATTCTAACGTCTAATTCATGTTTGCTGACTGACTGGAGATAAAAATAGCAAACATGGAATGCTGTAGCTTATGCATAAATTATACAAAAGATATTTGTCAATTTAATTAACCTACATATTTCTATCATGATATTGTCACTGAATCTTATGATTGTCTCTATGTCAAGGTACCCTTTATGCTCAAATCATCTTTTCAGATTCTTCAAAATAGAAACATACAAATACTTTTATTAAACAATAAATAACCTTCAGCATAATGCTATATAATATTAAAAACATAGCAAAGATGGATAAATGTGTCTGCAATAAGTCGGAGTGTTAAAAGAATATTTTTTCTCATGACACCATTTTTTAACTACCTTCACCTTTCGGCAATATTTATTATTTTAAAAAGCAATGATTAGAATTGGAATAAAATTTAAACATATGAAAGTGAATTTATACATTTTCTTTGTTCTTGAGAATTGACGACAAAAATAATAAACACTATTTATTTATTACTACTTGTTTATTTTTATATGACTATTTTTTTATTTTTATATTACTATTCGTTTATTGGAATGGTTGGAAAAACATCAGCAATTTGACAAATAATTAAAACTTTATAAAATGGTAAATAATAAGGATTTCCTTATAGTTGGTTCAGATATTTTAATAAATTAGAAAATGTTTATAAATTTATGAATAAAAAAATTATTTTCATATTTATTTCTTCAGAAATTGGTAAATGATAAATATTGCATTGCATTAGTTCTAATTGTATTAGTTTCTAGAATGTTGCAAATATAAAATTATTCTTGTAAATAAACAATCTAATAAATAAATAGTGTTTATTCTTTTTGTTGTTAACTCTCAAGATAAAAAATGTATAAATTCCCTTTTATCATGTGTTTAGATTTTATTCCAATTCTAATGATCGCTTTTTTAAAATGATAAACACTGATGAAGAGTGAAGGTAATCAAAAAAAAAGTATCATGGGAAAAGCCTTCCTTTCGACATTACATTATATTGCGGGCATGTTTATCCATGTTTGCCAAAAACATTATTTCTGTGATGAACTTGTTAAAACAAAAATATGTCAAAAATATGACAAATTCTTTACAATATCTATATCCAACAGGTGAAAATATAACCTAATATATACTATAGTGTAATATATATGTAATCTAATATACACATATGTAATCTAATATATAGTATATACATAGTATAGTGTAATGTATAATATGTAATATATAGTATAATATATAGTATAATATGTAATATATAATATGTAATATATAGTATAATATATAGTATAGTGTAATATATATGTAATCTAATATATATATGTAATCTAATACATAGTATAGTGTGTTATTGCAATTAAATAATTTATATATTTAAATAATACAGAAAAAAGCCATATTGTTTGAAGTCTTATAAAGTAATTGAGACATTTTTTAATTTATATGGGATGAATTTTACAAAATAAAAGTATAAATCTTATTTAATGACTAAACAAAAGAAAGTGTATCTTGCAAGATTATGCTTCTACTGACTTGGTGTTTTTTAATCTATAATGGGAAATCTTAATTTTAACTCTTAATGGTATCACTGTAATGGGAACTCTTAATGGTAACTCTTAATATTAATTCTATAATGCTAACTTTAGAATTGTAATGTAGAGTTACAGTGTAGTAAGTAATTGCAGCACATGTTGAGGAACTGGAGAGTCAAATTCAAATTCCAGTCAAGTCCATTACATTCACTTACATGCTAATAGCCTTCTCCCTCCCAGCTATGGATAAATAGCAGGACAGACTGACTTCTATAGCTTTGGCTGGCAACCAGTCTAAGAGAAGGAAAACATTTTAAATTCAAAACTTCCAACTATGAGTAAATAGCACGATAGTCTGGGCTCTGTAGCCATGGCTGGCAACCAGACTAGGAGAAGGACAACTCTAAATTCAAATCTGGAGCCAGACAGTCTGATATCATGTTCATTTTCATTCTGGCAACTCCTGTGATGACAACGGTGCCAAGCTGTATTAGCTTCTGCCTTTCCATTAGACAACATCAGTGGCATGGAGTGGGGAGATGTACTGCATGGCAAATGCTAATCTCTCATCAAAAACCATGCCCAAGCCTGTGCCCTGAAGAAGGTATAACAATTCAGGTGCAGATCCATGATCTCTTGAGACCAATGGATGCCTTACTAGAATGATAATACTTAATAAATTTGCCTTGTTTTTTTTTATTATTACTGACTGCAATTTCACATTACATCAAAATTATTAATCAGTGATTAATAAACTAATTTGTATCATCAAAATCAATATTTTACACAGCTATAAGTCAAATAGCATGGTAAACTTATCTCTCTGGTCTTTAGTGGAAGCCAGTCTAGATAAATAGAAACTCTGAATTCAAAACTGTGAAGAAGGTAATTATCACTTCCAAGAAGTCATGGCAATTCACAGATAATAAAGAAAAGGAATCTGTGGAGAGTCATGATCATCTATATCATGAAGGAGTAATTAAAAATGGCCTATAAGTTTTAGAAAAGTATAGGAAATGTTAAAACTTTTATAATGTAAGGGGGTGCTGAAACTTTCTCAATCTGACCTACTTCTCACCAAATACAGAAATGTTTTTGAAAATAGCTCTAGTTTGAACTGAGAATTTTCATGCATATTCTTTTAATATGTAGATGGATCTTACATTATGTCATATCACTTTGTATTCACATTATCATCATAACATACTGTACTCATATTTGTCATATCCCATTGTATTCATTCTTTATTCACATTATTATCATAACACATTGTACTCACATTATGTTATATCACATTGTATTCCCATTGTTATCATAACACATGTCATGTCATATGTAAAACACGAAGAAGGACATTCTTTTCATCTGGATTCTCATAATGCCTCAAATGGGTTTCATAAGAAGAAAAAGATGGTTATGACAATTCTAATTTCACTTGATCTGATACTACAAAAATTAATGAATTACTTGACTAAATTTATACTTTAACAAGATTGAAATATATTAAAGGGAAAATAATTTTTTTTTTTTTTTAAGCTTTTCACCCCAAGCAAGGCTGGAAGCCACTAGCATGCAAGGGGTTACAGAAGGTTTGGAGGAAGAGCAGATAGGAGTGGTAAAGGAGAGGATGTGGAGAAAGATAGTGGATCGATCAAGGCAAGGGGGTTGCAGAAGATTTGGAGCGAGAGCAGATAGGAATGAAAGGTGAAAGGATGTGGAGAAGGGAAGTGGATAGATCAAGGCAACTGGAGATGTCGATTGACGTTACACTTAAATAGTTGGAGATTATATTTGTCAGGGAAACAGGAATAAGGAAGGGAGTTCCACAGGCGAGAAGTGCAAGACATGGAGCTATTGGATTAGAAGAGACGTCTACATCTAACAGTTTCAATGGTTAAGGGGTGGGAACGGGATGCCAGCCTCGTCTAGTTGGACTTTTCTCTGCTTGCTAGGTAAAAATATTATTTCGACAAGGGAATTTTCTGACCGTTTCTTTCTCCTGTTGATTTGAATTTTTTTTTTTTATTAAAAGCAAGCATCACAAGCCCACTGCTGGATATATCTACCTTTTTGATTCATAGGCAAATCAAACACATTACTATATTTTAAATCATGTACACGCCAAAACTTTCTCTACCTTTTTGGCTATCATGCAACCAAACATGTCTACCTTTTTTAACTCTTGTGCAAACCAAACATATGTCTACCTATTTGACTCATGGGCAATCCAAACTCATTCATCCATATCTCCTCTACAACAGAATTTGGCATTAAATGATACAGTAAATGTTGATAAACAAACTAAATCAAAACTGACAATGATAAAGAGTTCTTATGCTACGTCTCTTGATGTTAAAAGGTGCAACTTAAAATAGTATAAAGATTCTATTCAAACAAATGGCAGAAACTAAACTTCATAATTATTTATTGAGTTTTGTTTAGTCTAGCACAAGGTCAAATAGTAAGGTGAAATATACTTTAGGACTATGAATTCCCTGATGGCTATTTACACAAAAACTACTTTTTTTTTCTTGGACAGATGAGTTCCATGTCATACAGTAAAAGAGTTGAAAATGGTGGGTTCAAAAAGGTATTAAGCAACTGATTGAATCGAATCAGTTTTCTAGAATGAATCCAAATGAAAATGTCAGCTTCATTTTGGATAATGAAATAAGAAAAAATGTTCAGAAAAACTGATTGAATGTTTCACAAGAGATGATAATAGATCTGGTAACTTTCACAATTGAATAGATAACTCAAATCTGCTGTGAAGTACAGTGAATTTTAGTTTACATCACATGCATTGCTAAGGTTGCTGAAGAAATAGCAGTTTCTATTTATTTTTGGCACTCATTACACACCCACACATGCACATATATACATACATGCATATACATACATACATACATATATATATATATATTTGTATGTGCATTTGTGAGTTTATAAATGAATGTGTGAATGTATATATTCACATGTATATGTAAATATGTCTTGAGTAAAGCATAAGTGCTTTTTGGCAAAAGTTGGCATGACGGAAATAAAGATGCATTAATCAAGTGACAAAGCCTTGATATAATCCTCTGGTGTGCCTACTAGCAAGTAAACTGTTAAGTGAATCATTAAATGAATAAAAGATAATCTACTATCAGAAATGTAAAACAATTATATATATTAGATCATATATATATATATATATATATATATATATATATATATATATTATATATATATATATATGAAGAAATATAGTTTTAAGGTGTGCTATATTTATGGGATAAAGTGCTCAATATCAGAGATAGAGTGCATATAAATATAAAAGTGAACATTGAAGTCAACACTCAGAGGCAACAGGCTGTTTCATGCTAGACACAATCGTCAGGCCTGACATATATAAAGTGATGAATCAAAATATTATGTTCAGAGATGAAAGAATGACAGCTACTGTCTTGTAACAACTGTATATATGGGGGCCAAACATAAAAGAGATGTTCTGAAAGTAATGACTTAGATTTATTATCATGGAAACTGCAACTGATACAATTTAGTCTAGAGCAATTTTTCACCTACAAAATATTGTTTTTCCACATAGTTAGCCCCATTGGTTATGTATGATTTCCTGCAATGAACAATTTTAGGTTTACAGGTCTTCAGAGACATTATCCATCCTCTAATTGCATTCACATCTACTGTCTGGTCTCCATACTCAGCAAACATTGATCAATGTCAATAGGTGTAATTTTTTCGCATATTTTATAATCAATTTACCCCAAGCAAGGTGACAATATTACTAAGTCGCTACTGGGTGTGAAAGAGAATGAGAAGACTTTAGAGGGAGCTGGAAAGCTAATCCTAAATAGGAAAACAAGGGATAAACCTCTACTCCTGTTCAAAAAACTAGGGAAGTGTGTGACAAAAGGAAGCGATGATTTAACTCTGTTTTTTATATATTTTCGTATCAGATACCATTTTACCAGAATACTTTCTGTAATAAGACAAAAATATATGGGTTATTAGTGGGAACATTCAATCTCTACCTCAGTACCAGCACTATCAGCCTCTTATATGATGAATCAACATAATAAAATATGTGATACTACTTTCAGAGCATTCCTCGAATATAAGCAGATAAGTCTAACTCAAATGCTTCATTTTCATGTGTTGAATAATACAACTTTGGGAGAGAAGAAAAATTTCAGTAACTTTGATAAAAGCAAAATTGTTATAGCATGGTCAGAGAATTTCTAAAAATGACATAGTGTGTAGGGTTTCCACATTTCATTGTATTGAATGCCGATAAGCAGTAGTCCAGTTTGAGAAGTGAATGAAAATGTTCCTGAGCCAACTGAAGGGATATAGTGGTACAAGCTGCAGATATCTATAATTAGTGTATTGATCCTTCTTACACATTAGGCTGTTTAGTTGCAGAAAAATCAGATGCTAATCAATGTCTGTGACTGAAAGGTTTAGTTTGGTTTGGTTTGGTTTGGTTTACAGAATATCAACCTCAATGGGTTATTTAATGCCAACAAGATTTTTATTGCCAGTAATTTTTTTTTTTCAAAATTGTATTGCTAGTAATGTTTTTTTCCAAAAATATATTACTGGTAATAATTTTTTCTTCAAAAATTCATTGCTGGTAATAATTTTTTGTGAAAATATATTTCTTTCATAGTATTTTGACCCCAGTTTGGGGGTTAAATATTTGCCCATAGCTGGGACCCTAACAGGTGATACCACCCCGGGTCAGAGTGCACCTGGGAATACCAGAAATTAAGAGGTGGTTCCATGTTCTTCAAAACTTCCTGATCAGAGGCCTTGCTGTTGGGTGAAGTTTATCGTCTTACCCAGGATGGGTTGTAAAAAGTGTCTTCAATGAGCACACGTGTCAGAACTGGACCTTCTATGAATGGAAAAAGGTTTCTTTGGTCCAATGAGCATTGCTTTCTCTTAAAGTGAGCAACAAGGTATGTTTGATTTATCAAGTGACAGCACCAAAATGAAGATGTTTCAGGCCGTTTGATAGTTTAGGAAACACTCTCTCAGCGAGAATGGGGCCTCTTCTCCGTGCAGAAGGTAATTTTTCACATTTCATCTAACTCAACAGAATCGAAAACCAAATATTCCTTCCTAGATATAAACTTCTACAATGGTCTTATGGTAGGACAATGTACCTTGCTATGATGTATGAGTTGTATTGGCAAAAGCATAAAGAAATCTTCAGTGTTATATATTAATATATACCTATAAATATATGTATGCATGTTAACACTGTAGACAGCTCTCTGGAGCATAGGACCACATCCTAGATTTTGCTGATATGGTGGTGGAGCTACTAACCTTATGCCTAACTAGCTTTGAATTTAGAGCTGACTGGTTGCCAAGCAAAACCTGTATTCCCTGCTATAGATCCCTGGCTGGAAAGAGAAGAGATAGATTCAAATACAGTGATACCTCTGCTTAAGTCATTTCAAGTCATTTTTTAAGATACATCGTTTTTCTTAAATATTATATGGAAAAATAAGACTCGCTTTAGGTTGTTTTACTCGAGTTTACGTCAGCCATTAAAAATATTAGAAATACCAAAACACTAAAATAACAATAAACACATACAAAATCATATTTAAATAAATGTAAAAATATTATGCATACTATATATTATCTCTATCTATAAAAGGCAGGATGTGTGTGTGTGTGTAACGAATGCACAGCCGCAATTTTCGACGAATTTGCACCAAAATTTACATGCACATGCTCCAAGTAAGTAAGAAGGCCAAGACTGACTTTGCATTTCCTAACTCCCATCGATAGTGGGAATAATCGATTTTTTAATGCTTCTATGGAATTTTTCATGTAGTTTGCGGCCATTTTCTACTGGCCAGAGTGACTGCCACGAATAGGCAGGAAGATTCTATTGGCCAGCATGAGAGCCAACAGCTGACTGACACGAATGTTAACTAGCATGCTAGCATGCAAAAAGAATCGATAGCTGCATTCGCCACAAGGTGGGAAAAATTTAAATCTGCATAGCACTTTACTCCAATTGGCTCATTCGCTTGCTTAAACTCAACGTTGATTCTGATGCCGCAGAACTGGGTTGGGTGTGAAAAAGTATTTGTTGTTAACATTCTTTTTTCATTCGGTTTTTCCAGTGACGATTCTTTTTTTAAAGCTGATTGTTTTGTGTTCATTTTGTTTAGTTCTTTATTTTGTAACAAATTTAATGTTTAGTATAGAGCTTAGAAAATATTCGCAGTGTGAGATAGGCAAGAAGTAAGGCATGTAGCAACATCAGCACGGCAAAGGGCACTCCTTTAAAGGCAAGGAAGGGCAAAAATATTTTAAGTCAAGTGATAGCGATTGCTGTATGAGTCGTACAATTTTTTAATCAAGCACGGGCAACGCCGGGCCATGCTGCTCCTATATACTATATATATATATATCATAAAATAATCAAAAACAAAAAATTAGCATAATAAAGTATGTTCAGCAGATGTTCTTATTTCAACTTCCTGCTGACAGACAGCATTCGTTTGTTGTTTTCCACTCCAACATCAATTTTGAATTCAGACTTGTTTACATCTGTGCTCTGCCATTGACGTTCTTTCAATTCAATTTCATTTGTGATTTAGAATACATTTTTGTCCATGGCTCCAAAGTGCAAGTGCTAATGCTAAGTGTAAGGCTGTATCTTGGGAAGATAAGGTGGAAATTAATTATTTTATTCAGAATACTCTATATACATAAGCCAGTTTTAAAGTGAGTAGGTTGTTATTCTACTGCACAACCCCCAACCTGGAGGATCTGTCCTGCTATTTACCCATAGTTGGGGGAAGAAGAAGAGGATTCATACCTTTCCCAAGGGTATTAGCATATAAGTGAATATAATTGATTTGACTGAAATTCAAACTTGGCTCTCTGATTCCTCAATCTGGGCCATTATCCATTACTACATTGTGACTCCTCACTTATAAATATAATTCCATCTTTAATCTTTTAAAATACAAATTATGATGCTACAAGTATTCTAATAATGATTGTTTGTTTAATTCTGTTCAATTTAATGTGAACCCATATTTAAAAATAGTTTATAATTTTTGATTCATAATCAGGTAATCTTACAAAGTAAGAAAATCTTGGTTGCAAAAGCCACTAAACTTTTAATTCAGTCTGTTCAACTTTTTCACAGCTGCCACTAAACTCTCCGGGTATCAATCCCAATGAGCACATCTATGGCATGTATTGAGCTAACAAGTTTCACTTTCATATAACAGATGCCTGGAAAGGTTTTGTTGAGTTCATGCCTGATTGCTTAAGAGCTTTTTTTCAGTCACATAGAAGATCAATACCATATTAGACAAATGCTTATAATATTTTGGATTACCAGTGTATTAAGAAAAATAATGTAAGCTTATTATTAATATAATTATTATGTTTATTATAATTAAGTATGCTTATAATAATTTACTAATTTGAAAAGTTTTTTTGAGTTCATACCTGTTTAAGCGAGAGCTGTTTTTAGTCACATAAAAGACCCACAGCATATTAGACAAATCCTTATAATTTATCAGTGTCTTAAGAGAAATGAGCAAGAAAACCAAAAAGCTCACTAAAGTTGCACAGGCAAATATGGCAGACATTGTTAGTGTAGAATCTTCTACATATAGAAAGTCAGCCTTCGGCAACTACTTTATATTTTAATTTCCCTTTGGTCCTTATGGCTGAGCAATCAATAAACATCATGGAAAAACTGTCTTGTTGATAGCTTTTGTGAACTGTGCCATAAAAACTCATCAGTAGAATATGTACTTTTCTCACAGGTATTTGCACAAATGACACTGGAAATCACAAAACAATTTTAACCATGTGCCAATTTTCAGAATTGCAATCAACTGCACCAATTGCAATCACCTGCCTCTGGAGGCAAGAAGAAATAGATGATGCAATTCATGCCACTCCTTTAGTAACAAATAGGTACTAATTACTGATTAGAAACCTTTGACTGTGGGCCAACAAAATCTTTGATCTCAAATCAAACTAATCAGTTTGTTGAATGACCCCTGTTTTCAAAGAGAAACACAAGAGAAGATCAGAAAGAAATTTGGCAGCTGGATAAAGGCTGAATAGACCAAAGGAACAGGTTAGAAGCTTTTGATATCCAACATTTTAAGGATGACTATTCAATGGCATTACTTTGTAAGATTACCATTTTCAAATATGGGTGCGCATGAAATTAAATAGAATTATGCAAACAACAGTACTTATTTAAAACCATTACATCATCAATGGTATCAAAATATTTGTAACATAACTTACATTTTTAAAAATTAAACATGGAACTATATTTATAAGTATGTATTATACATATGCACATGTGACGATGAATGTTCACTCTGACATCCAGTGTGAAATATATATGCATGTTTATGCGTGTATGTTTCTATGTTCGTATATATATATTTTGAAAAATCAAGTAAATAGAAATATGGAAATATGCATATCAGTCTCTGGTAGCCACTCCTTGTCATGGTGGAGGGGTTTGCATGGTCCAGTGACTCTGAGACCGATGTTGTCTGGAGTTCTAAACTCCTGGTAGGGCTAGCCTTGGCAGCCAGGTTGAAGACAAGGACCCAGACTAAGCGTGACCAAACTCAAAGACACCAACCATGGAACAAGTGCATTATCATTATAACAGATCTCAGTGGTTGAACCAGTGGATAAAAAGGGCTCCACATGCTACAGAAGGCACTGCACAAAATTATAAGCAAGTTAGTATCAGTCAGTTGCAGTTTCATAACTGGATTCAACATGTTTCTTTCCATATGTGCCACAGAGGAAAATTATAAAATCAAATGTGTGGGTCACTTCCTGGCAAGTTGGGATCCACCTTAAACAAATTCACACTTTCTTCTATTTGATGACACCAATGATATATATGTGGGTGGCATAATATTTTTAGCAGTATGGAAAATAGAGCCAGAAAGATAACTTCAAATTCTACCTAGTTTATTGTGTTCACTTTGCACAATTGCCTTTCAGAAACACTTCAATCTAACTTGTCTCCCCAAGCTATGGGTTAAAAAATAAAGATTCTTCAGACTTGGTGGCAGCCAGTCAAAAGATAATAAAAAAAAAGTCAGTTCACCTTGCGACTAAATCCCTCCCAGAGAGGAAACAAGACATCACTATGGCATCCTGTTGTTGAAGAGAGAGCAAAATTAGAAAGAGAGTTTGTATCCTTTCTTTTTCTACCACTTTATACGATGGCACCTAGTGGGCATTAGGAGAAGGTTTAAGGGATCATAATAATGATTTATTTATAGTAGTATCTTTACGTTTGTTACTTGTAATTTGTTTTAGTTGATCAGTTCTCCAACCTTCAGCAGATCTATGTCAACATCCAGCTACTACAAAGGATTTTTAATGCAACACTTTATTTCATTCACTGAATATGCTGTTACAGTCACTTGCTTGACAAATACTTGTGCTCTTCTTAGAGATTGAACTCAATACACTGCCCTTTGATGCTACACATAATGATCACATCTTTAAAGCCATAAAGCCCAAACCTGAGGTCATGATGACTTGTGATTTTGTGCTAGCACTACCATCAATGGCTTCCAAACAGTTTTATTGATCTAATTTCACTCACAAGGTTTGGATCAAGTCATTACACAATTTTCAGGTACTTCTCAAGAATGCTGTATGATGGGATTGTTTCATCAGGCTGACATTATTAAGAATTTACCTCTTTAAAAAAAACAATGCTGATGAGATAGTGAGATTCAACCCCAGGTATCATGGTCAGAAAATTAACACTATAACAACTGGACTGCACATTTACACACACACACACACACACACACACACACACACACACACACACACACACACAAACACACTCTCTCTCACACACACACACACACACACACACACACACACACATATATATATAAATATATATATATATATATATATATATATATATATATATATATATATATATATATATATATATATAAAAATTAAAAGATAACTTGAAAGGTCTCAACTTTGATCTGAAAACCTGGGAAATCCAAGCATCATGCCAAAAGGAGTGGCATGAGAATATTTAATTAAGTTAAAGGGTTTTGAAGACAGTAAACTGAAGCACTGTGATCAGCTTCATCAAGCTCTGAAGTAGAGATACCATCAAAATCCTGCTTCAACAAATTTCATCTGTCATAGTGACTTTGTCGCCCACAGTAAGGCAGGGCTAGTATCAAACTTAAGAAAGCAAAAGTGAAAAATGTCTTTCCCTTACTTGATTTTCTCCACAATAGCCCCTGCTAGCATGCATAAGTGTGAAATGAAAGGCACCATCCAATGCTGACCCTCATTTATGATTTACAATAGAAGAGTCCACCATAAATATACATATATATATATATATATATATATATATATATATATATATATATATATAATTAGTAGAAATACAAAATATAATAATAGTGCTTAAAAGTGGTCTATTTTCTTAAGTACAGGTACTTCTGTCTTGCCTAGAAACAAATGCCAGATACTGAAAAGATAATTTTCTATTACAACCACCTAAATGCAGTTCTATGAGCTTCAGGAAACCATTAAAATTGCATAACTATTGTTGGATACGATATTTATGTAATGAAAGCTGGAAGTACATTCAAAGCACCAGAAATGAAGATACAAGTTCAAATAAATAGTGATACCATATTTCAGAACTGACAAAAACTAGACATCAGACACACTGAAATATCGTGTTAAAACTAACAAAGATGAAGATACTGTTGGAATTTGTCAGATCAAATATCTTTGTTAGGAAATTTTCTGACACTTGATCTTGATGACTTGTGACTTTGTGCTAGCACTACCATCAACAGCTTCCGAAAAGTTTTATCTACCTAATTTCACTAACATGGTCAGCTTGTCATATGATTTTTCGGTACTTCTTAACAGTGCCACATGATGAGAATGTCTTTTCAGGCTGATGTTATCAAGAATTCCTTACTTAAAAAATCCATCCTGGTGAGATCCAACCTCAGCGTTCATGGTCAAAATGCTGACATTCTAACAACTGGACTTCACATCAATATATATATATATATATATATATATATATATATGAATTTTTGGGACTACCAAAAATTCACAAATCAAGTGAAATAAAAGCAGCTATCCAGACACAAAAATTTGAATGTATTAACATCCAAAACCTTACATTCAGGTCCGTAGCAGCAGGACTGACCTGTCCAACTAGCAGATTCAGTAACCTAATAGACACCATACTACAACCATTTACAAAACAGATTAAGAGCTACATCAAAGATGATATCCACTTCCTTAGCTCCATATGATAAAAAGTAGATCCAGGAACACTCATGACAATGTTTGACATTAGTAGCCTATATAGCAACATATCCCATGAATTAGGTAAACAGGCAATCTCATTCTGGATTGAAAAAACACCTAGAAATACTACAGTGTAGATTCACCAAGAAATTCATTGTTGATAGTATAGACCTAATCCTGAACAATAACACTTTTGAATTTTACAACAAAAAATATATCCAAACCCTAAGTACCATGATGGTAATGAAAATGGCACCAACTTATGCCACCCTAACCTTAGGAAAACATCTATGAAAAGATAGAGAAACTATATGGGGGAAATATAAAAACCTACTTCACTAAATCTTGGAAGTGATACTTAGATGATTGCTTCATCTTCTGGAAATCCTCATGGGGTGATATTAACCATTTACACAGCCTACTCCAAAACTTACACCCAAGATCAAATTCACCCAAGAACATAATGTTAATGAACTGGCATTCTTAGATATACTCATCAGAAATAGAAATAAACACATTATAACAGATATCTACCACAAACCTACAGACACCCAACGATACCTTTATTTCAAGAGCCACCACCCAAAAATCTGTCTAAAATCCATCCCCTATTCCCTAACATGGAGGATTTGCACTATAGTGGCTGATAAATACCTTCAAAAAATGTACCTAGAAGAATTACATAAAAGTCTCAAAACAAAGTTACCCCGCACCACTAATAAGCAAAGGTTTTGAACAAGCAGAAAAATACCTTTAGACCAACTGCAAAAGCCCCAAAAACAGAACAACAAACAAATTCTAGCATATGTCTTAACATACAACAAGAACAATCCAGAATTATTTACAGAAATAACAAGAAATGCCGACCGGCTTAACAACAATGATAAAATGAAAGATATACTAAAAACAACGAAAATAATTAAAAGCAGATGCTAATCAAAAAGCCTAAAACACATATTAAACTCATCCAAATTTAATCAATACACAATACAAGGGGTCACAAAATACAAGAAAGGTGGTGTTTGTGATATCATTATAGAAAGAAACTCCTACACTTTTGAAAACCCCACAACAACATTCACAATAAAGAAGAATTTAAACTGCAAAAAATATCGAAAATGAATAATATATAAAAAAATCCACATTATAAACAAAAACGTTTGTGGCTTCCCTTTTTCTCTTTAAAATACACACTTTTCATTTGTTAGAACAACTATAACCTCTCCCTTATATATATTTCATTGAATAATATAGACATGTATCTACTTATTTTATACTGATCAGTTCCTGTTGTCTAACCAGTTTCTTGATGTTAAGATAAAATTCATCAAAGAAGATGTTGTAGTTTTTTTTAATATAGCCACATCATATTAAAGTGCATATAACATATAATGCCAATTTACATTTCTACCAATTCCCAGTCATTTCACTTATATTGAAATTCCACAACTATAACAGATAAATTTTAAAATTGTAAAATAACTACAACAGAGCACATTCATGCGTGTTTTTAAATCACTACCACAACAGAATGTAGACTTTATTGCGGCGGTTGTAATAAGTTTGTCTTTATAATTTACCCCTGAAGACGATCTTAACAAAGGTCAACAGTCCCGGGTTTAAAAGAAAATATGGCGCCTTCCTTGATGAATTTCATCTTAACATCAAAAAAGTGATTAGAGAACTGGAAAGGATCAGTATAAAAATAAGTAGACACAATATGTCTATATTATTCAATGAAACATGATTGAATGAAGGTATGCTGCCTACACACACACACACACACACACACACACACACACACACACACATATATATATAAATATAAATATAAAAGTAAATATTGAAGTCAACACTTAGAGGCAACAGTCTGTTTCATGCTAGACGCAATATTCAGGGGGCCTGATGATTGCGTCCAGCATGAAAAAGCCTGTCATCTCTGAGTGTTGAGTTCAATATTCACTTTTATATTTATATTTACATATGCTCTATCTTTGATATTGAGCACTTTATCTCATAATATAGCACACCTTAAAACTATATTTCTTCATATATATATATATATATATATATATATATATATATATATATATATAGATATAATGATAATTTGTGGAGGAGATTTCATACTGATGAATTGAACATCTTAGTGTTCACGAAATAAAAATTATAAACAAAATGGATAATTAAAGTCTCTATCTTCTTATTATCATTATAATGCTCTGTAGTCTACATTGACCTCTCCCTTGATTTATATCCTCCTCAGAATTATCCCTTCCAGTCACAAACTGGTAAAATGTATAATTATATATATATATATATATATATATATATATATATATATATATATATATCAATACAAGTAAAAGTTTTGTCACTTAGCTGATTGATGATACCTTCAACATTCCAACTCCAGAGTTTTGTAGATGGATGCTCCAGGAATAACCCCATCCACTTATCAGGTGGTATCAGAAATTGACTGTTTGTACTTCTGGATTTTTGTTTTTTTATGCACTTTTCATTAGTGCAAGTTTGTTTTTTTTCATAATGTAAGTGTGCATGTGTGTCTGCACATATGTGAGTATGTGTATCATGTTGTGGTTATTTGTCCTTTTCATTATTTTTTCACTTTACACTCCCTCCCTATTGGTATTTTTTTACATTTTTTTTACATTTTTCCTCTTTTCTTTCAATTGTAGCTATTTTGACTTCTGGTTTTCCAGATATATATTTTAAAATTAAATTAACTATTTTAATAATAGTGTTTCAAATGGACATGTTAAAACAACAAGTGGAAAAAACAATTATAAAGTAATATCAAAAAATGTGATCAGTTTTATCGAAGGAAATTTATCCAGTAATGAGACTTTCTTTTTCTTTTCTCTTTCAAATCAGTCTTTTACATAATAATCTTTTTAACCACAAATCACTTGAAAGGTTATATTCTTCAACACAGAGAAAGATAATCATGATGAACACAAGCGTACAGATCCATCATCTTGTTGACTCTCATAAATTCATGGAAAGATTTTTGTATAAACATTTATCCATACAGATAAAACAGAGTAAGATGTAAAAGAAAGTTCAGAAAACCAGTTTATCCTTTTGTCACCTCATAGGAACCAGCAAATGAAACAGAGATATAAATTTTATCTGCATCTCCAGAGATTTTTTTAATAAGAACGATAATTTCCATTCAACAAAAAAGTTCATCTCTTATATTTGCAAGAAATAGATTTGTTTTCTTTGCACGTTAAATTTTCTTTCTTTATGATCACTTTTCCATCTTATATATCAAGATTTTAATATTTATTATTTAGTCTTTCATAACTAAACTATTTTGCTGATCATTTATTATATCCTAACCTATCTCTGTCTAGAAATACTCCCACAAACAAATGAAAGAAGAAAAAAAAAATCAAATGCTTTTTTAGCTATCATTATTATTATTTTTTTTAATTTCTTGAGGAATATTCAAATTCCTTTTATTTCTATCTTTTCTTACCATCTTCTGATTATTAATCTTTAACAAAAGTTACATCAGCTCATTCCTTTCACTGAAACATTTTCTCTCTACATTAATATTCTCTCTCTCTTTTTCTTTCTTTCATACACACATATATATTGTGCAATATTATATATACATGTGTGCGTGTGCGTGTGTGTATAAAAAGTGCAATATTATATATTTTATTCCATTATGAGATAAAACCAAATCAAGATTCTTTAGATAAACTAAAAATTTCCTCTCAGTCTTTTCTTCATTTTCCATTGTCTTCAGACTCAAAGATTTATCTAATATTCATTGTGTGTGTGTGTGTGTGTGTGTGTGTGTGTGTGTGTGTGTGTGTGTGTGTGTGTGTGTGTGTGTGTGTGTGTGTGTGTGTGTGTGTGTGTTGGATGACCTCTTCTACAAATGGCAAACATTGTCACATACTTATCAAAACTGCTTGTCACTATTCAAAGTTTGGAACCTGTGTACAATTCTAATTAAATATTCAGAAAGTCAAATTTTCTGACTTGGTGAGATTTGATATTTTGCCTTCCTCTATAATCATATTAATAATAATAATAATAATAAAAGAAAAGTTAAGACTCAAGTCTTTTGTCTTTTCTTCATATAGGGCCGCTCCTTTTGACTAATATTTTTAGATCTTTACAAATTACTTAAAAAGATTACATAGATATATCTAGACAATAACATATACATATAAACAAGCTAGAATAGATAGATAGATAGATAGATATGAACAGACTGAGATAGATATGAACAGAATTAGATAGATAGACAGATATGAACAGACTTAGATACATATGAATAGAATTAGATAGATATGAACAAACTGAGATGGATAGATAGATAGATAGAGAGAGATCAGATTAGAAGAGGTATAAATTCTTGCTGTATATTTAAGGTGCTATTATAGCTATCAATGGATTATGTGTTAGAAATATTGTATGACTTAATTTATGTGCAAAGAACCATTTAATAATATTCAAATGAGAAAATGATCAACATGCTTTTGAAAAGCTTTATTACATTTTATAGAATGCACACCCAAGCATATACACAGCTATTTCTAACTGCATTTTGTTTATAATTTTGTTGATAAAGTCAAGAATTATTGCCACTAGTATTGTGAGGTAAATATGACAGAGATAAAAATATTGTATTTCAAGATGGTTCAAGAGTAGATTTTGAATCCCCAAACTATTTGGTCCAATGCCTACTTTTAATCTTATCAATTGCTTTGTACTATTTCAAACTCCATTATTAAGATGGAGCAAGTGAGATATATGTATTGAGCATCAATTTAGGTAGTTCAACTCCCTTAAATTTACTTGCTTCTCTGATAACTACAATCTTCAAAAATTTTTTAAATCGCCATCTTCTGTTTTCTTGAATCCTGTTCATCTTTTATCCTTTCCTCACCCCCATACCAGTTTTTTCGCTCTCTGTAACAACCTGCATACTATTGGCATTCCTGCCTTGCTTGGGGTGAAATTATTAAAAAAATATGGTATCTAATGCTAGACAGTTGCTACTGGTGTTAAAGATTGCACCAGGTTTCTAAATGCAGATTTCAAAAACAGGCAGACTCTCCTCATTTACAAGTGTGGGAACTTCAGTGTGGAGTAATAGTTAGCAAGCTTGTCTCACTTTCGATTGATTAGTGGGTTTGATCCTCACCAAGTGCTCCACACTCTCAGCCTTGTGCCACATGTAAGTTACCCTTAGAAAATCATACTATAGTTCACCAGCTTAGTCTGGGAAAGTTTCAAAAGAATATTCGCTTATTAATATATATTAAATGACTTTAAAAGTCTACCAGTTGGTGAGAAAAAATAAAATAAAACAAATTCCTGATTTCAAATACTGTTTTTATTGTATTTCAAATTACAGTTTAACACACTATTAAGATATCTCTGACAAATGTTAAAACAAGTGTAGGGTCTTTTTTCATTAAATAAAATTAAAAAAACCTTATCTCTAACATCTATCTCTGGGCTGGGAACCAAGGAAATAAACTTAACATATTAATTCCCACTGGTTATGAAAATTTCAATCTCATATGAATTCAAGCTCTCTATTCTATTAATATTGCTATTTTTAAAAATTTAAACTTTTCTCAGTCTTGGGATAACTTTCCTCATTCTCCACCACCCCCCCATTTTTATATACAACACATGACTGGTCATGAAACATTTAATGAGTAAACAGCAGATCCTTGTTTTTATTTTGAATTGTAAGAATAATTCTTTTCAATGTTTTAGGAGTGATTTTTTTCTTTCCATCATATCACCCCTAGCAAGGCAATAAAGCCACTAAGATACAAGGAGTTACAGATTGTGAAAGAATACGAGAAAAAGAAAAACATTATTAAAGAGAGAGGACAGTAAAAGAACAGGAATTAAGAAAACAGAAGTTAACAATTGACAATGCGTTTAAATTTTTGAAGATCAAAGTGGACCGGAAAGCAAGAAGCTGGAAGAGAGTATTGTAGCCCCTTTGCTACTCCATTCATGTGATCAAGGGAAGATGCTATATATCTTCATGACCTTTGCCCTTTTTCTTCATTGCGTCACCCCACTTTCTTTTATCCAGTTAGCAAGTTTATTTAGATTTATAATCAACACATTTTTCTCTTTAGTTGGTTGATTATTACTAACTTAATCTACATACACTTAGGGAACATTTTATAATACCTTTTATAATTCATAGCAAGTCAGGATTTATTTTCTTTAGATTTAAAGTACTTAGCTAGTACTGGAGTTGTTATTATGCACCCTTGTCATAAACACTTGCAGTTTTTCACCACTCAAGGAGGACAAGGAAGCATCAAAATGCAAGCACCCTAGTCTTTGTGACTAGGGGGGCTGGACGGGTTATGTATTGAATTATATGCCTATTTATTTTTGTCTGCCAACTGGATGCTAGTTGGGTTTCTTGTCCAGTCTCACTTCCAGCATTCTTGGCCTTACTACTTTTGGCTACCTCAGATCCTTACTTTCGGCAATCCTGACCTAAACTACTTCTGGATGTCACAAACTCTTATCTTCTGGCATTACTGGTCTTTATTACTTACAGCTACCATAGACACTTATCCTTCAGCATTCAAATGCTTTATTATTTCTGGTTACTACAACCTAACTCACCTGGCTGATTGGCATTAATGGACCTGCTTAAAACCACCTTGAACTTTCAGCTACACATAGGTCCCTACTTCTGGCTTTCCTGTCAACCTAACTGACCTGGTTTAGGAAATTGCTGCATGCATATCATCCAGATTTTAAACAACCTATTCCGTATACTTTGGTTAAATACTATGGAAGGTTCATCATTGGACTTAACTAGCAAACTACCTGTGGACATTAATGCAACATTGGCTAATATTTTCTTGCCACTTCATCATGGATTTCATCAATGCCTACACTGGACAATGCAGCTATTTCAGCCTAGTTTCAACTATCAACTTCCAGCATTTCCTGTCAACCTAACTCACCAGGAAATTGCATCTTTATCGTCCAGGCTTCAAACAACCTATTCCGCACACTTGGTTTAAATACTACGGAAGGTTCACCATTGGACTTAACCAGCAACTACTCAATGCCAGCACTGGGCATATAAATTGAACTTACTTACTTTTTGGTTATATTGTCGAGACTCAAACAACCTATTCCATACACTTCCGTTAAATACTGCGGAAAGTTCTTCATTGGACTTAAGCAGCACTTTCATTGGATATGTGAACTGAATTTTCAAACTGTAGACTTACATTCCAACTTCAATTACATGGATTCTACTTTTAACATTTAGTCACAGTTATATTATCTAAATCTTCTAGCTGGTCAGTATCCCTTCATTTACTTACTTCTGTTTCCATTACTTGATTCATTGTTTGTTCATATACCTTTAATCGAAACATTACTTTTATATATGATGTAAAGAAATTTTGTATTAATTTTGTCATTTGTTGTCCTCTTGTAAACCTGTCAGATTTCATGTCTTTTCTTTTTAAATGAAATTAATTTATAGAAATGGCACATGGAATCAACATCTGGGAAAGTGAACGAAGACGAAACACCAAGTCAGAACTGATAATATTGCAATACCTATGTTTGTATAATAAACATTTTTCCAGATACAAGTCTTACTATTTAACCCAGAGCTAGAGGATGATATGGATTCATAGCTTACCCAAGTCTATTTGTGGGAAGTGTATGCAATAAACCCAACTGGAAATTGTATTTCGCATTCTGAACCGCTATGCATTAGAACACCTGCACATCCATCACTGTGGAAATTCAGCACTTTATCTTTGTTATTATGGAATCAAATTGTAAATTATCTAAATACAGTAGAATCCTCATATCTGGAATCCTTCATATCAGGAATCCTTCATATCTGGAATCCTTCATATCTGGAATCCTTCATATCAGGAATCCTTCATATCAGGAATCCTTCATATCTGGAATCCTTCATATCAGGAATCCTTCATATCTGGAATCCTTCATATCAGGAATCCTTCATATCAGGAATCCTTCATATCTGGAATCCTTCATATCAGGAATCCCTCATATCCAAACATGTCTTCGATGTGTATATTTGAACTATTTGGGTGATATGTAACTGATTTGAAATTTGTTTTTCAGGAAATTTACTTTGGATATATGCTTATGCTTATTTCATCCTAATGGCTTGTATTGGTGTAAAAGATGATGGGAATAAGAGGAAAAGAACAACTTTGAAGTTATCACAAGAAGTGGAAATTTTAAACAGACACAGGTGAAAGAGTCATTGTAACTAATGGCTGAGTTCAACATAGGAAAGTCAACATTGTATGATATAAAATCTTCCAAAGAAACTATTCTCCATCGTCCACACTGTTACAATGAACAAAGAAATAAAAAATATGATTGTGATGAAACCTGAACTGAAATTGAAAAAGCTATTGAAAAGGTTTTCAGTTTTATGGAAAGAAAGCCAGCATTCTGCTATGACGATGCAGTAATGAGTTAAAAAATGTCTTTTGTTCAAAAAATTTCAAGAACAAAATTTAAAAAAATGCAGAAAAATTTGAGAATGACATTCGAAGAGAAAGAATCTTCATCCAAAAGTGATTAAAAAGTCCTTGTTACATTATTTGTTTTGCTTAGGTGGCATACTTAATTTAATGAATTTTCATTAACATTACATTATTTTCTTTTTCCATAAAATCCATTCCATTATATTTCTCTCCCCATTAGCTTATTTTGTTTACTATAAAACATTGAAAATAAATGTTAAACCTGATTTCAGTTCTTTTATTTTAATCTAAATATCATATTTTCTAAGTCTAGTTGTCAGGAATTCTACTGTATATAAAAAAAAAAGAAAAATTATGCTTTTACACTTTTCAATTATTGTTAAATAATTCTCAAATTTATACTTGAAGAATAAAAAATACCACTTATATTTATTTTTTAATAATATCACAAATGACAATATTCCTTTCAGCTATATTCCTTTTCTCTACTTGGCTCTATTACTTTCACTCTTATAAAGATTTTCTTGGTTGCAGTTATGTTCCACAAAGTCAAAGACAAAGGTGAACACACATGAAGTAGAAAAGCAACTCAACAACAGAAATAAACTCAATGGTTTTAATGTACAGGAAAGGGTGTATGTGCAACAGGTAAAAAGAAGGCTTGCAAATATAATTCATATTTGTCGATGTAACTATTAGAAGAATAGAAAGAATAAGTGGGATTTGAAGATTCATGGCTTCTGTATTCCATTAACATCGGAAAGAATGGCTCCAATAAATGTGTGATCACTATGGCTATTAGATTCAAAAGAGGAAAATTTCAGGATCAAGTTTACCATGTGGCTCCAAGAAGGGATACTGACTGGACAGCCAATCAGAGTCTCAGATTAGTAAGGGTTTTAAGTTGAAGGTTGAACTTTGAATGGTAAAGGGTTAGCTCCCTTCATTATCCCTTTCAAATACTAAATACTCTTGCATTCTATAACTTTCAAAAATTTGAAAAATAAAATGACTGTGGCCAAATAGTACTTGAAGTAATGAGTTTCAACCTTGCCAGAAGCCTGGCTTTATATCATATTTATGACTATTGAAAAGCATAGACTGAGGTTTATATTGTAACAGAATGATCAATGGATCCATAGGTAGTAAATTGAATTGTGACATCTGAACTTATATGTTTTCATGTATATTTTGTGATGGGTAGAAAACATGAAGATTCCAATACATGCATGTTTAGTGATTAGGTACTTCAACAATTAAATGTATAAGGTTTATTACAGGAACATTTTGTGTCATGCCAGAAGGTCTTTCTTGCCTGAGTGCCTCTTTCAAATCTACAAATCTACCATTTATCCTTGTATTGAATACTGATGCCATATCTGGTCTGGTGCCCCCGCTGTTCATCTTGAGGTCTTCGACAAAATCCAGAGACGGATATGCTATGTGATAGGTCCTGATCTGGCATCTTGTCTACAGTCACTTTCTCACAGATGTGATGTGGTTTCCTCCTATCTTTTCTACAAATATTTTCATGGCAACTGCACTGACGAGATACTTTCACTGGTACCCAAACTGCATGAATTTAAGCGTGCTACTAGGTTGGCATCTTGGTCCCACCCTTTCAATGTTGAAACAGATAAATGTAACAGCTTCTTCTGTCACACTTCTCGACAGTGGAACTCCCTTCTACTTGCTTCCCTGATCACTATAATCTTCAAATATCTAAATGTAATGTCAATCAATATCTTCTGATGCCTTGATCCTGATCCGCATCCTTCTCTATATCCTTTCCTCAAACACCCTTCTTTAATCTTACTCTCACTCTCTGTAACCCTTTCATGCTAATGACACTCCTACCTTGCTTGGGGTGAAATGCTTAAAAAATGTTTCCTCTCTTCTTTCAATTTAATCTGATTATTAATGTAGACATTCTTCCATATTATTCTACCTCTGTCCCAAAATGATTGTTCCATTTAGTCTATGAAATGTGTACATAAATGGAACAATCATTATGGGACAGAGATAGGAACTCCCTTCCTCTTACTTGTTTCACTGATAGCTATAATCTTCAAATATTCAAATGTAATGTCAATTGACATCTTCTGATGCCTTGATCCTGTTCCCCATCCTTCACTATATCCTTTCCTTAAATACCCATCTTTACTCTTGTTCTCACTTTCTATAACCCCTTGCATGCTAGTTGCACTCCTGCCTTGCTTGGGGTGATATGCTTAAAAAAATAAATAAATAAATGGTGATAAAAAGAGTACATGCACAAAATAACATGCCAATTAATTTGCAATGCAAAATAACATTTACTAGACAAATTAACAAAAGGAAATTTTGCTAGGTGTAAATTATATACACAACGAAATGTCCATTAATGTGTTATAGTGGGAACTTTGTTGGTGTGTTTTATGTGTAGCATTCACAGCCCTTTTAGCTTCGACATGGAAAGTTCATGACACCAGTTCAAAAGAGAAAAAAACCCAACAGAAAAAGAGTTACTTTAGGGTTCACATGCTTTTATATGTGAGAGCTGCTACTGATATGAATTTTATTTTAGAGCTGCTGCTGCTATTATGTTTAAGGTCACTACTAATGGACGAAGATCTTTGCACGATATGGTCTATGTGTGTTAGAACTATTTTTTTGATTTCCTGGAGAGATGGTGCACAATGGATTTTGTGAATTTGTTCTTGTGTTCCTTTCTTTATCAGACCCATATCTCCAATCACAATAGGAACAGTTTTAGTTTTTAAATAACATATTTTTCTATTTCCTATCTCCTGGTGCTTGTACTTGCTTAGTTTTTCAAAAACCTTCACAGATATATGTTTTGTCACTTGGTACACTCATATCAGTCCATGTGCAAACTTTTTTCTGTCTCTGATAGTGATCAGTAGTTTTAATGTATTGGGCACAGAAACTACATTTGGAGTCTGTGCTATTATTCAAAATATTATATGTTTTATGTATATTTTATAGGACATGAAATAATGGTGGTGAAAAGAGTACATGCACGAAATAACAGGCCAATTGATTTGCAATGCAAAATAACAATTATTAGGAAAAGAGTTTCTTTTGCTAGACATAAATTGTATTCACAATGAAATGTCCATTAATATGTTATAGTGGGAACTTTGTTGGTGTGTTTTATGTGAAGCATTCACAGCCCTTTGAGCTTCAGTGTGGAAAGTTCATGACATCAGATCAAAAGAGGAAATAATCGGAAGAGAGAGAGTTACTTTAGGGTTCATATGTTTTTATATTCAAGAGCTGCAGCTGATATAAATTTTACTTTAGAGCTACTGCTGCTATTATGTTTAAAATCACTACACATACAAACAAGTATATTAATGTATAGATATATACAGATATTGATCCCCAAGTGAGTATTCACATCATGCTAGAAAAAGAATACGTACTCACCAACGAAGCACAAAATACCTTTCAGGTCAGTTTCCATTGCTACTACCTTGAAGCTTTTCTCCAAGAATATATTTTCATAGAGAAACTGATACTAATCTCTTTCAGATAAAATATCAAAGTGTTTATATGTAAATTTTTAATGAAAACGAACAGTTATCTTTTTGTTTTGTTTTATATACCTAATAGCTGAACCAACTTGTTGAAATTGGATTTTGTATTCAACCAGGATAAGATACAATCAGCAACTTCAAACACCACAATGCAACCATATGGAGAGAGAGTATTAAAGCAAGTATTATTGTTGTATCTCTGACCTAAGAATTGCCAATACCCAAAGGTGATGGTGTCAGTTGGTGGTCAGTAGTCTTCCAGGTTACCTTGACCTGGAAACTAACCAAAAGGGAACTGCTCAATAGCCTGGAATATTCCAGGATTTATTTACCAAACCGATGGTTAAAGTTATTTCTATTTTGAATAAAAATTGTTAAAAATAAATTGACAGATTTTACAAGGTGTATAAAAATGCAATAACAAATATTTGCAGAGCATCATCTTCACTCTAGATATAGTAAGACAATGACAAGAATAATATTAGGATGGCTACCAAACAAACAGGCTACAGGGATTGTTGAATTCATGCATTTTTAAAAAGACCCACATTTTTTGTCATTGAAGTTTTTCTTTGGTCACTGATACCAATTTTGAAACTTTCAATAAGCTCCAGAATATTTCTTTCTATCTTTCTCTTTCAATATACTAGACATCTATACAGATATTTATAAAGCTTTGCTTGGTCTGGTATAAAGCTAGATCTGGGTAGATAATTAGAGTGAGTAAGATTGTGGACTTCTAAGTGGACTGAGTTGTTTTTTTTATGACTTATCAACCCTTTGTGAGTTACTTAAAGCTGAAATATCTTTTGGGTTGTAAGAACATTTTTATTTTTTTGTAAGTGAATATTGCATTGACAGATTTTCAAAATAATAATTTTCCAACTCCTAGTATTTCACCAATAGCTGGGGTAGGGAGACGGATTCTTTTCTAAGTGGTAAGGGCCCAACTACCTGGGAAAATAGAGATTTAATAGCTTATTATTTTGTTCATGTTTTTTTTTATTTTTTATTTATTTGAAGTTTGAAGACAAACCACTGAAATCAATAGAAAATACACATCTATCTTAAATTTATAATTACTAACTTTTGTTTAGCCTGGCACAAAGTCAAGTGACTGATTGAAAAATAACAAAGAAATTGTGCTGCACAAATCTCCCAAGTGAGAAGGGCTTCTCTGAATGAAAAACAGACCACTTGAACCAGTAAAAATATGTACATGTCTCATTCCCTGATGTAGATTTCACATATTCACTCACACACATAA
Source organism: Acanthosepion esculentum (assembly GCA_964036315.1). Taxonomy (NCBI): domain Eukaryota; kingdom Metazoa; phylum Mollusca; class Cephalopoda; order Sepiida; family Sepiidae; genus Acanthosepion; species Acanthosepion esculentum. The sequence goes on from OZ038483.1 coordinate 10,193,617, forward strand.
TATATATATATATATATATATATATATTTAACATATATTGTCAAATATAACAGACAATGTAGATTTCACATATTCACTCACACACATGATATATATATATATATATATATATATATATATATATATATATATATTTAACATATATTGTCAAATATAACAGACAATGAATATCTGTTATGTCTGATCATGAGTCATTTTAAACTCCATATATTTGCTTTAATTTCAGGTGAAAATAAAGACAAAAATTGTCCAACATTTGAATATTTTTTATTAAGCTTCTCCTTGGTCTAATTACAAATTACATTTCAAACTATTCACAACACATTAGATTGAATCTAGACATATCGTTCTGTTGTTAATATTTCAGTCTCTCATGAGGTATGACATCATAGGACCGCATCATGAATTTATGACCTGCATCTGCTATTCTGCGACTGTTATAATCACATAGTAATCTTCTTTGTCAACATAACAGAATATCATCTTTGATGGTGAAAATCTTTGTTTAAAGCGCTGCATAATCACTCTGAAGATGGCTCATGTGAGCCAAAAGCACAGATCAAAGAACATCTTAATAAAAAATATCCAAAGTTGGACAATTTTTGTCTTTATTTTTACTTGAAATTAAAGCAAATATACAAAGCTTAGAACGGCTCATGATTAAACATAATACACATTCATTGTCTGTTATATTTAACAATATATGTTTAAATAATGATCTGCTGTCCCAATACACTATATATATATATATATGACATCACACATTATGAAATGGACAAAGTCCGACAATTATTTAAAGACATTTTTATGTTTAACATTCTTTTTATAGATACAAGTATTTAAGTAAATGCTCTGTTTATAATAAACAGTATTAAATAACATTTACCAGCCTGAATGTCCGAGAAATTTTCATAGAAATTTTCGTCCTCGACAGGATTCGAACCTGTATCCTATACATTCAGGCCAGAAAATGAAAGTATAAAATTACATTTTTTATAGTAAAAATATCACCAATACATTTTTATATATATAAAAAATTTACCTACAACACCTATTGAGAATAAAAAAAAACAGCAATACACTTGATCAGTAGTTGAATGTATACAAATGCATTCAAATTATTTATATTTCAACATTAAGTAACCCTAGAGAGGTTGATATGCCGCTAAACAAAATCAACCAAACAACCAACATGAAAGAACTCTTTCATGAAATTAATCCATATAATGTCCTACAATTTCTTAAAGAAATCAAACTGTCTTCCAAAATATAACTTCAACAAAACTCCAACATAAAACACACATATCACCGCCTCTAGTCATTATCTTAAGATATACTTATAACTTCAAGCCACCCAAGAAAATTAAATTTTGGCATTAAATGATCCATATATAGTTGGTATGCCATTAAACAAATAAATCAATCTATGCATAATAGGGCAGGTCCACTTTGCCTATGTCACTGAGATTAGCCAAATAATAAGGTACATGGTGAGGATCAAATCCACAAAAGAAATGAATATTCAGCAATTAATCTAATGAAGGTAAGTGAATAAAGAAAAGTGACTGTTATGCATGAATTTCAAGAAAGTTTTTGACTAAATTCTTTAAGAGATCTACAGAAGTGATGCCAGGGTTGTGCTCTCTTGAACTTCATCAGATGATCCAGGTTCCCTTCAGAGAATTTCAGACTGAACCCTTTATTTAATGTACTCTGGTAAATTGTTCTCATTCCATTGTCCATGTCCAGGAATATCTTATCTAGTTCTTATTTAATACGGCTCAGTTATTGCTTATCCTGTTTCCACTGAAATATCTCTGGCTATATACTGTGCCATGAGAACAATTTACTCCCACAGATTAAATAAAGTGCTCAGTTCAAATTCCCTGAAGGTTACTTAGATCACCTAATGAAGACTGGAAGACACAATTGCTGAAACATTGTGATAACAACAACAAAGATTAGGACAATAGTCTGCATCTAAATGATAATGTAAATGATGTTGAAAAGATTCAAGAATTTATCAAGGGGAAAAATACATTACTATGGAAATTTTAAATAAGGACATCACCACTGTGCCAATAAAATTCTACTTTAAGAATTTACATTTTTCCTTCAATTTTCCATGCATCTATGACCCTTTAAGAGAGTTTGAGAGCCAATTAACATATTTCCAATGTAGGAAATTATTTCTTGATATTTTGCATGATCTTTTTTTAAAGTTTTTAAATGAAGTCAGCAAATATTAAAGCTAAACTGGCCTTTAAAAATGAACAAAAATCATTTCATTCATTAATAAAAAAAAAATAAAAATCTCTAGGAATCAAAAAATGTTTTTCACCGATAAACATTGAGAATACAGGTGTTTTTAAAAATGTTAAAAATTAATGTGTGGTCTTGTTTCCTAATGAAGTAAATGTTAGAAAGTTTTACCATAAAATTATACAAATATATACAAGTATGTGTAGCCAATGACTAATAGCAAAAGTTAAATCCCTACATGAAGTAGGAAACTGCCTGAAAATAAAATGCTGATTATTTAAAGGAATGAACAAGTATAGCCGAAAAGCTTTCTGGACTTCCTGTATTCCTTGTTGGTAGCACCATGGGATCTTCTTCAATATGATGGTTTAATTTGAATCTTCAGGATAATAGGACAGGTGAATTGAATAAAAATTAATTACTTAAAGCCTTGTGGTAGAAATCCCAATTCTTATAAAGCTGACATCTTTAGTAATGGAACCCCAAGCATGTTCCTCTTTTGGAATACAATGTGAGCTAGTATAATTTACTTGAAGAAGTAACTAAGGTTGGTATTAGATTAGATGAAGAGGTTATTGCCCTGAAATCACTCACATTCTTTCTTTTTATGTGCCGTGTCCTTTCAGGACATAGGCGTTCATGGTCCTCCACTTCCCCCTATCCCTGATGGCTCTCAACAGGTTTTATGTTTCTACCAACTCCCCCACACTCTGCCACCAACCTGCCCAA
>OZ038483.1:10199107-10354821 GCA_964036315.1 Acanthosepion esculentum
TGAAGACGTTAAGTTTATAAAGCCCAGAAATTCATACACAGATGTCTTTAAGGACACATGGCACAGTGGATAAAGGTGTAGAGCAGATCCATTGACAGTACCCAAAGAGTTGTGAGTTCAATACCTGCTTAAGGCAGTGGAGAACTTGGAGAGATCAATTAACAGGAGATAACTGATAGCTGAATTCCATTAGACATGGAACTAGAACAGTCTACCCCAGTGAGCGAAATGAAGAAGGCCAGAGCATACAACGACTGAAACGTTGTGATAAATATGGCAACAAAGAGGAGGACAATAGTCTGAATAATGTAAATAGTGTACCTAATACCTCATCTCAGAAATACAGAAAGTAAGAGATTTTAATATGCAAAAAACAGATGAAACATGAAATAAGCAATTAATTTAAATTAAATATAAACTAAATTTTTATTTTATTCTTTCATTGGATGCCCTTCCGATGCTCCAGGCCATCACACACTCTGCTATCCACTGACACTAAGATGATTCTGAGATCAGCATTTGACTTAATAGGTATGAAGCATGTATGCCGAATGAACTTTGTATTCTTGATTGTTCCTGCATACCCTACAACACAACTGTGTACTACCATGTTCCTTTTTAGTCCAGATGATCTGCAAACATCTTCAGTTCTCCATAGGAAAGTTGTTTTGCAATCCTGTTTTAAGTCTCTTTCTTGGCTTAGGTTATTTACACTTTCCTATCTTCACTTCTCCATAAGAAAGTTGAATGGCAATCCTGTTTTAAGTTTCATTAATTGGACGATGATTTGTGTGTGAATGACAAAAATTTAAGTTATATCAATTCTTGTTGTTGTTGAACAGATCTTAGATTCATAAAATCCATACTAAGATCAGATTACCCAGAAACACAACTGGTGTAATCTAAATTCTTTCATTCCCACACAAAACAGCTCCCAATCAACTTATGGACACTACCAGACAGAAATAAAATGCCAACTAGTTACACACATATGCACATACACATTTTCAAACAAATCACGCACAGAGCTAATAGAATTATGATAGAAAACAAACAGGAATTATGCACACAATTGCTACCAGGCAAGAGAAATACTCATAAGGTCTACTTAATCAATGAAAAACAAACAAAATTAAAATACAGAACTTTCTTTCTCATATTTCATTTCTGATGAAGATTAAATAAAAGCCAAACATGTTAAATTTAAAAACGTCTTATTTGTTCCTTATTCTATCATTTCTGTCAGATTCTCCATAGTTGATTCTTATTTTGTGATCCCAACTCATATGCATATATATATATATATATATATAAGTAATAATTAGGAGGATTTGATAAATGTAATTAAGTAATTCATTGAGTCTGAAACCTCAACAGAATGCTGAAAGCACTGTCACAGAATGCAGAAAGCACTGGACGGCCGTTTCGTCCTATATTTGGGACTCATCAGCAGTGCGCATCCACTACCAAGAATTGAAACCCTGACAGTTAGGTTGTCAAGCGAACACCCTACCAACTGTTCTACATATATATATATATATAGATATAGATATAGGTAGATAGATGGATAGATGGATATAGAGAAAATGTGGACATAGAAATCAACACTGCATGGTAACTGTCAGTTTTGTGCCTTAATGCAATCTTCTGACCGTGATGCATCAAACTGGCTGTATCTACAAATGTGCAATCTCTGATTTTGAGCTTCCTTCCTCTATAAATATAGCAAATTTTAAACAATATATATATATATATATATATATATATATATATATATATTATGTGTCTTTGTAGGATGTATAACAGTATTTGTGTTTATATATGGTTGTGTATATCAGTGTTTTTATGGAAGTGGGAGGAAAAATTATTGACGGAACGCCACTTATACGTATGCAAACATACATACATGCATGTTCACTCATTGATGTATGCAGACATACATACACGCATGCTCATTAGGGCTAACACAAACATAAACATATATGAACAGTGTGGAACTGGGCATATATGCACATCCATGTGTCATTGAGCATATATGTATGCTGTATTCAATGTTGGATTGTGTAGTGAATATTTTTTGTCAGTTACAACACATGTTTACACATTTTCTGTCTGTCTGTCCCTTTTTTTTTTGATAGGGTCTGTATAGGACTATGGTAGGTAAAATACATAAATATATAATATAAATATAAATATAATATTTAATATAAAAAAATAATAAATATAAATATTTAAATAATATATATAAAAAATTGCATATATATATATATTTATATACATACACATTTTATATATATGTATAGATATAGATATAGACAGATGGATAAATAGATATAGAGAAAATGTGGACATAGAAATCACCACTGCATGGTAACTGTCAGTTTCATGCTTTAACACAATCTTCTGACCATGATACATCAAACTGTCTGTATCTACAAATGTGCAATCTCTGATACTGAGCATCCTTCTTCTATAAATATAGCAAATTTCAATATATATATATATATATATATATATATGTTATGTGTCTTTGTAGGATGTATAACAGTATTCAAAACAAAAGTAGAAATGATGAGAAAGTAGAAAATCTTTTAAACAATCTGTTTCAGGAACATAACATGTTGGATTTGGCTTGTTGACGTTAGAATGAAAGAAAAAACTGTGTGTAAAAAAATTAATTTTTGAGGATATCAGGAGCAATAAATTAAATTACCTTATCAGATCCAATGACCAAAGACCAGAAAATTTTTGTTATATATATATATATATATATATATATATATATATATATATATATATATATGCCATAGGCTTCTGTCAGATTTAATATCTGACCACCCCAGCCTCTGTTTTTTTCTCTATTATCTCGTATTCGACATAGTACTATTATTGCTTTTATGAGAATCAGTGATATTATTCATGGTCCTGGCCTTAACTTTATTGTCAAGAATTATCAATTTTTCTCTCCTGATCATTTATTAAGTCAAAATTGTGGCTAAATGTATTTTGGAGAACTATCACTGCATTTAAAGTGCTGTTATGCAGTATATCTCTGCAATGCTCATATAGTCTTTTTTTAGGTTTCTGAATGTTTTGCTGATCTACACCACTGGATATTTTGTACAATTTATTTTATATATTCCTGTCTTTGTTCTGTTGTTATTGCTATCTTGTTTGGTGCTAACTATATCTATATTGTTTTAGAGGATGCAAGTATATAATGTATATATATCAACTTTATTGTATGTATCATATGTCATAATCATGAACGCCATACAGAATACACATGTTTGTGTAGTATAAGTGGATACAAATGGAAAAATAACATTTCTAATGAGGAATTATTTGCTAAGTGTGGGATGCAAATAATAGAAACCATATTGATGCAGTCTCAATTAAGATGCCTGGGCAATGTTATAATAATACCTGATTATAGACTTCCAAAAATTATAATGTACTATTTGCCTCATGATAGTGGAATTTTGGAAGACTTGACTCAAAGATTGCATGAGGACAATTGGAATGTTTTCAAAAAACTTGGAGGAGGATCTCCAAAATTGTAAGTATTTGTGACAACTCTACAATGGTGGGATTAATCATTCCCTACATACAAGCCACTAATCTGGTGGGGATTGTCTTGGCAATGTAACCACTGGAGGATCATCAGTGGCTTTTGGTGGCTGCCACCATTCCTTCAAAAATGTATTGCTAGTAAAACTTATTTACAAAAATGTATTGCTGGTAATATTTTTTCCTCAAAAATATATTGCTGGTAATATTTATTTTCTTCAAAAATGTATTGCTGGAAATATTTATTTTCTTCAAAAATGTATTTCTGGTAATATTTTTCCTTCAGAAATGTATTGCTGGTAATATTTATTTTCTTCAAAAATGTATTTCTGGTAATATTTTTCCTTCAGAAATGTATTGCTGGTAATATTTTTTCCTCAAAAATATATTGCTGGTAATATTTATTTTCTTCAAAGATGTATTGCTGGAAATATTTATTTTCTTCAAAAATGTATTTCTGGTAATATTTTCCCTTCAGAAATGTATTGCTGGTAATATTTTTTCCTCAAAAATATATTGCTGGTAATATTTATTTTCTTCAAAAATGTATTGCTGGAAATATTTATTTTCTTCAAAAATGTATTTCTGGTAATATTTTCCCTTCAGAAATGTATTGCTGGTAATATTTTTTCCTCAAAAATATATTGCTGGTAATATTTATTTTCTTCAAAAATGTATTGCTGGAAATATTTATTTTCTTCAAAAATGTATTTCTGGTAATATTTTTCCTTCAGAAATGTATTGCTGGTAATATTTTTTCCTCAAAAATATATTGCTAGTAATATTTATTTTCTTCAAAAATGTTTTTCGGGTAATATTTATTTTCTTCAAAAATTCATTGCTGGTAATAATTTTTCCTCAAAAAATTTATTGCTGGTATTAAAACCTATTTTTACACTTTAATAGTGGTTGGCACCAGTTTGGGGGTTAACTATTTGCCCATAGTTAGCACCCTAACATGTGCTACCACCCCAGTTCAGAGTGGACCTGAAAACACCAGCATTTAAGAGGTGTTTTCACACTCCTTGAAAACCTGCTGATCAGAGACCTTACTGTTGGACACAGTTTATCGTCTTACCCAAGACGCAAATGTAGTTCATTGTCTTACCCAGAACACGGATGGTTTGGGGGGGGGTAACTATTTGCCCATAGCTGGGACCCTAACAAGTGCTATCACTCTGGATAAGGGTGGACCTGGGAACACCAGCAATTAAGAGGTGGTTCCACGCTCCTCAAAACCTCCTGTTCAGGGGCCTTGCTGTTGGACGTAGTTTGTTGCTTTACCCAGGATGCAGATGTAGTTTATCATCATACACAGCACAGGAAAAAATTATGGAAGAGTCCATCACATATATAAATTTTTATCTTTTTTACTTGCATCTGAATTTCATTCAAGTTTTAAAGATTTTCAAGTTCTACTTCAATATAAATATTCAATGTTCAAGCATACGTCTTATAATCCATTTGTGAAAGAAATGGTACTAAAAAGTATTTACTCTCATTTACTCTCATGCACACATATTTTGTAAACATCCTATATACATTAGCTGTAATTAACTCAGTCAATTTAATGCTTGAATTTTGTTTTCCTATATAAAATTCATTTTTGAGAACCATATCATATTGTATTAAGCAATACAGGAAAACATTCACGTCAATGATTCCCTAAATTAGTTCTGTGTATAAAAATTGCTAAAACATAATAAGTTTTATTATGTATTTCAAACTTTAATTAGTAAAAATAATAAATTGCTTAAACATTTTTGCACTAAATTAGAAAAAGTGATAAGTAATAAAATAAGTAATCAAATGTAATTGTTTGTTCATGATTGCATTCTCACAATAAATTTATAGATATCAGTTTTGCTTTTGATCATATAATTATCACTTTATGATTACGATTTTGTTTTTATCATTGGTCTTTTAACTTTTGAGCAAAACCATTTTATTGCTGTAAAGTTCAATGCAACTTACAGCCAAATAAACTTGCATTACAAGGATGAGAAAAGAATTGCAATACTTACTGCTAATAATACAATTATTATAAAGGTTTTATGAAAATAAAAATAACTGGAGACAAAAATTACATTAAATTTTTCAAATGTTATTAATTTAAATACGAGTTAATTGGTTATATTTTATTTAATTGGGTCATTTTTGCTCAGAATCAAGAAACAATGTTTTTATTGGCATTAACCATTTCATGGTCTGTGTTATTTTTATCTCACCTGGATCTGTTATTGTTACTCTCTATTGTTGTGAGAACCTTTGCAATCATTCAAAGTGCTTTAAAGATTTTTTATCTATTTAAAAAAAATATAGACTTAAAATAATTATGAGGTGTATGGACATAAATACTATACTGAAAAGTCCTCGACCCAACCAAAGATAGAATGACCTCAGGTTATGAAACATATACTTGGCACATTGCTTCTCAAGTTTATTTAACCATTCCAAAAGAAATTCCGATGATAATTATTAAAATACTGCTTCTGTGATCACTTCTGAATGATTTCCTCTAATTTTCAATTCTTTTCAGGTTTGGAAACAAGAAATGATCAAAGGGAGCAAGATTGGTCTATACACACAAACTGCAAATTCTTCAAAACATCTTGCAGCCTTGTGAGCAGATGAACTGTCCTGTAAAAAGAGAACATTTTTGCACAGCTTACCTGGTTGTCTTTCTTTCAATGCTCCCTTTAATTGGTATGACAAGTTAGAGTACCTTTCCCTATTAACAGTTTCACACTTCTGAAGAGAGTAAAATCATCAAAATACTTTGTCTCAAACAAATCATGTCCTTGACATTTCTTGCTTCATGAATTTTTTTTAACTATACACTACTCTCACCATATAGACTAATCTGCAAATCAAAGTGTAAACTATGGTTTACCAATGGTGATGAAATTTTCAAAAAAATTATCACTAAATCAGTGCAAATGCTGCAAAATCAAATTGCTTTATTTTCTAGCTGGCAATCAAACATTTTAGCACTTGGTTCACAGTTACTGCACCCACCCCCAAACTGCTCATGAATTTTAAACCCAGAACATAGCCTGGATATCTTTTGTCTTTGCAATTCTTTTGGCTGAGAGTAGTTGATCATCCAAAATTAAATCATGAATGTGATCAATAATTTCAAGTGTTGAAACCATTGAACTGTGGTATCATCTTAGGGCTGAAAATCTGCATGCTGGAAGTTGACATACCACTTCTTCACAGTTGTGTATGATGGGCACTTGTCACCTGATGTTTGCATCAGACGCTTTTGGATTTCTTTAGAGCTTCCTTCTGCAAGAACAGCAACTTCATGACAGCCTTGACTTAAACACTTGAAAATTCCACTTTATCCATTAATCTGCTTCAGTCAATGATCAGGAACAAATTAAAAAAACAAATGCAAGGATCCTGCAACTTGGCACCCAACAATATAAAAGAACACTCTTATTTTGTCATAGAAGGTAACAAAATAAAGCTCAGACTTGAGAGGTTGGGCTGAGAACTTTTCAATCCCTTGCAGAAATACTCACTAAATGTTTGCATTTATAGCTATTATTCTTTTTCTTTCTCTTATTTATAATTTTTACATGAATTATAAGAAATAATGTATGAAACACTTTCCCCAGACTCCAAAGTGAAAAACAAACAAAAGAAAGCGCACTTTGAATGATTGCAAAGGTTCTCAGAACAATAGAGAGTAACAATAACAGATCCAGGTGAGAATAAAAATAACACAGACCATGAAATGGTTAATGCCAATAAAAACATTGTTTCTTGATTCTGAGCAAAAATGACCCAATTAACTAAAATATAACCAATTCATAGTTACATATATTTTGTATCCCATCTTCACAAATTTAAGTGCAGTACATGATTGGAAACAAGGTCTCATCATTTTAACCCTTTGAGCTTTGAGCTCTGATCAGCATATTACCAGTGGTAGAGAAAAATGGCTTAATGCCCCGCCACCGGTTGAATGGCAGGTAAACACTTGTGTTTTGCTATTCTTGTGCATCAAGAGAGGCAGCACCTGTTGGGTAGACTAGCACACAAAGAAAGAATTCTGGTGATAAAGGGAAAGCATGCAATTATACTTTCTCCCTGGTAAGTATAATGTTATAATAACTATTTTTATACCTACCGTGAAATGTTACATACCAATTATATGCAAATTTTGACTCAGAAGCTCAAGCAGAAGGGTTAAAATTGTTCAGGAACACAGGGCTCAAAGGGTTAATGTTGAAATTGCTAAGTGTAAGCATAATTTCTATGCTAATTGTTTCTTCTCTCACACTTCTCACCTGTGGATCTCTCTTCCAGCTTCTTGCTTTCCTGTCATCTACAATATTCAAAATTTTAAATGCAATGTAAATCATTTTTAGTTGCCTTGATTCCTGATATTTTAATGTCCTCTCTCTCTTCAACAATTTCTCAGTTTCTTTCACTCTGAGTAACCTCTTGTGTCTTAGTGGCTTTATCACCTTTATTTCTCCTGTTCTCACAATCATTTAATCATTTTAAAATTCAACTTTTGCAAATAATTAAACTGGAAACTGACTCCAGACATAAAGGATCATTTCACATTAAAATAAAAAACATAAATTTCATTGTGAAATCATTGCGCTTTTATAGGTATTCTATACCTTTTAATCTAATCTTGCTTTTATTTTCAGGATCTGTTTATAGGGCCCAAAGCACAAATCATCCTAAGTTATGTTCCAGGGTGCTTCATTCCTCCAATCAGCACTACCACATTTCACTTAAAGAGGTTGTTGGAGGTATTGTGCTAGCCCCACTTTACTTTGGGAGTGACACAAATACGAAGAATACTTTCAATATAATAAGGGTATTTATTTACATGAGATACAACATAAACACTATGGCCATTCCTATATATAGAGAATATGTTAGGCCGACTTACCCATCTGGTGAGTGAAATAGAGCTAGGTAGCTTGTACCCTTAAAACCCTTGGCAACTGGTACTGTTGGTGGTGGAGAGAATTTCTTGCATGTTACCTTAGAACAGGTCCAGTCCCTTTTCTGGTGGTGGTCAGCTTTTTCTGAACCCACATGTTTTTATTAACCAATGAGAGACTGCTTAGCATCATGTGACCAATCTCTATGTATAAGAGCAGATGAATTTTATAAACCCAACAGAGGTTATTTTCTATTTTAATTGTCATCGATCTTCTTGGAGACTAATTTGAAAACAAAATATCTTCATTACATCTAGCAAGGCCATTTAATTGTACTTTGTAATGAAGCATGGAAGGAAGTGTTGATATATAAATTGATGACAAATGTTTATACACCTACATGACACAGAATATGAAACTAAGCACATTTGGCAAACTTGAACCTTCATGCTCACAAAAGGATGGCTTTCCTCTTGACACCCAAGAGAATAGACAACAAAAATAATAAGTACCATTTATTATGTACATTATTTACACTATTAATTACAAAGTTCCGGCCGTTGTACTCTCCAGGTGGTTGGAATGTCGAACTGAACCCTTTATTTCACTCACTGGGGTAGACTGTTCTAGTTCCACATGCCATGTTTAATGGATGTCAGTTATTAGTTATCTCCTATTAATTTTCCCTCTGAAAGTTCTCCACTGCCTTAACTGGGTATTGAACTCACACTCCTTGGGTCCTGTTATTGGATCTAACCAACACCTTTATCCTCTGTGCCATGTGTCCTTGCATATGAATTTCTGGGTATTATAAACCTAATGTCTTCAGCAACCATTTTTACCAGTGCTCATATTGCAATTTTTGCTGTTATCATTAAATGTTTTTACCAGAGCTCATATTGCAACTTTGTTGTTGTTATTGCTTTTCTCTGGCACTCCTTATACTGATTCCCATATTGTATTTATTTCTATGCTTGGTCGGCTCAGGAGATTTTTGTGGCCTAGCATATGTGCTGATTCCTTAAGTTTACGAATTTTAATATGGTGTTCCTTGTCTATGATCTCAACCTGATTCCACAGAGGGGGGTGATCTCCTTTCTCTCTCCATATATGGTCAGCCATGCCTGATTTTTCCACTTCCCCTTGTGTTACAGCTTTCTGGTGTTCTTGAAGTCTTACCTTGATTGGCGGCCTGTCTCTCCTTTATATTTCTTTTCGCAGCTGCATGGGATAGCATACACCCAGTCTTTAGTCATGTTCTCCTCTATGGAGGGTCTTACTCAAGAGAGATATCTGAAAAGTGTCGTCAAGCTTTTGAAGGTTGTCCTGATGTTATATGGACAGCAGATCCTTTGTATTTTCTCTGATAATCCCTTCACATAAGGCAGGCAGACTGTTTTCTGAGTGTTGTTGTCTTCCTCTTGTACCCACATATCCCAGTTTTTGGGGGCTGCTGCCATGTACCCAGGGTAGTTGTTACGTTGTAGGGTACTACTTATACTGACCAATTCTTTATCTAATGTCTCTGGGTGGCCACTTATGACTTTTACTCGGTGTTGTAAGCAGCGGACGATCCCTTTCTTTACACTGTATGGATGGTGGGAGTTGAAATTGAGGTACTGTCCGGTGAATGTCGACTTACGGTATACGGATGTCTTGAACCCATGCTCTGTTCGAGATATTAGAACATCCAGGAATGGGAGTGTGTTTTTTTCTATTGTGAACTGTATCAAAGGTCTGAGTTCACATGGTCCAGTAGAACCTGAACATCTTCTTGGTGTGGCCAGCGTATGAAGGTGTCATCTACATACCTTAACCATATAGTTGGCTTTAGAGATATAGATTCTAATGCCATTTCCTCAAAGTATTCCATTTATATATTCACCATTGCTGGTGATAATGGCGAGCCCATTCCTACGCCCTCATCCTGTCGATATATGTGTGATCCCATTCCGAAATTTGTTGTTTGTGTACAGAAAGTCAACATCTCTATCAGATTATCTATTGGAATACTGGTCCATTCTTCTAGGGATGAAATATGGCGACAAAGATGAGGACAATAGTCCGAATAATGTAAATAATGTACATAATGCCTCATCTCAGAAATATAAACAGATACCATTTATTATATTATTTATTGGAATGGTTTGCAAAGCATTAGCTAATTGCCAATTGATTCAAACTTTATAAAATTGTAAATAATTAGGATTTCTTTTTAGTTGGTTCACATATTTTAATAAATTAGTAAATGTTTATAACTTCATTTGTTTTCATATTTATTTAGAAACTGGTAAATGTTATTGCATTAGTTCTAATTGTATCAGTTTTTAGAATGATTTAATTATAAAATTATTCTTGTAAATAAACAATCTAATTGTAGCATCATATGCAAATTAGATAGACAAGTATAAATAGAGAACAACTGGTGAACATAGGGGCTATGCCTAGCAAACCTGGTTGCTATTCAGGACACAGAGAACTGTACTATGACTACATAGAGAGATATGGAAAACATAACACTAATAAACAAATAGTGTTGTTATAAATTCTCAACAACAAAAAATGTATAAATTCACTTTCATCATATGTTTAGGTTTTATTACAATTCTCATTATTGCTTTTTAAAATAATAAACATTACCAAAGAGTTAATGTAGTTAGAATAATAAAATGAAAACCATTCATTTGACACATTTCTTTTGCGTGCACTGAGGTTTGCTGAAGTTATTTTATTTTTTAAAAGTTTGGCAGCCATCAAGACGCCAGGTTTCTTTCACTTTCTGTGAAGAAGATGATGTAAGAATGTACTTTCGATTTTGATGTGAGTTATGCAACTCACTAATTATTGCAAGCTTTTTCACATATCAATGATGTTGCTTCATGGCTTTTTTGTGTGATACAAGCTTATCAGAAAGTGCAAGAAGTCCTAGGGTTAGAGTAATGGCTCTGGAAAAAGAGATGTCTTTTTTTACTTAAATTAGGCTTAATTGCAATTCTAATTGCTTTTTAAAAACAACATTATCGAGGAGTGAAAATAATTAAAATAAAAGGTTTTATTACAATTCTAATCATGACTTTTTAAAACAAGCATATATATATATATATATATATATATATATATATATATATATATATATATATGTATGCATGTGTGTGTTTCTGTGTGTTTAAAATTTCAGATATAACTAAAAATATATCTGTAAAAGGACAATATGAATAAAGACAAATGGAAAACTTATCTTTTTGACCTGTGATGTGATTTTATTTTACAAGTATTTATAAACAAAAGTAAAAATGTTATTTTAAAAATTTTTTAAATTTAAGAACATTTAATTATGGGATTAATTTATATATTATATATTTTAAATAATAGAAGGTTAATTCATTTCATTTTCATTATATCTTCACTTGGAATTTTATTTACATTCTATTTACAAAAAGCATAGTTATTGTTCTGGTTCCTGTGTATGCTCTTGTGGTTAGTATGTGTATTTGTTTAACAATATAACACTTATTCTCCTCCTAAGGGTGACGTACTGCCTGTGCAGTTGGGTCTCCCAGGACTGGCACTTAGTTAATTTTGTATACCTCAAAGACAAAAGGCTGAGACTCAATGATATTTATCTAAATGTTCACTCAAATGGAATGTGTACAAGGTCAAATTTAGTCCAACACTCAGATTAGTCTTGAGGCCAAAACAGTCCAACCCCCTCAGCCCTTCCCCTTCTGGAGATGCCTCAGGTGCCAGGGATTAACTCTAGCCCCTACTCTTGGACAGGACTTAATTAATTTTAGCCTGAAAGCCAATCGGCTGTGAAGTAATTGAGTAATTGCTGGATGGTTCTGCATTAAATGTTAAACTAAGGGATCATTCCATTTCTTAAATTAAAGCAAGAGGTTTGAAAATTTATTTTTCTATGACAGAATAGTAATACTAGTAAGTGCTGAAAAGTTATTGGCCCAATCCACTTCCCAAAACCAGAACATCATTTTGTCATTGTAAATGAGAAAAAATGTTCTTTCTTATTGTAGAGTCAACTCCTTGATTGTACGTGCCTAAGACTCAAGTAGTCGGCCTATAGGGCCTAGTACTGAGAAATGTAAGAAAGAAAGCCATTTTAAATATGTAAAAACAGTTGAAACATAAAATAAACACTTTATTCAAATTAAACATAAACTAAATTTTAATTTCACTCTTTGATTGGATTCCCACCTGACATGGATGCCAGGGTCATTGCACTCCCTGCGCAATAGTGTGCAAGGATCCTGTGCTTGTTCATTAAAAATATTTTTGGATCATTGTGTGAACTGTCACATTAGAAATTGTGGAAATCTCCAAAAACTTTTTTTATGTGCAGCAAATATCAAGTAACAAGTGTCTATCATGCTCAACCATGAAGAAGTGGTATGCTAACTTCCCAGCACAGAAATTTTAAAGATGAAACCAGTTTAGGAGGTATTCAGTGGAAATTGTTTATCATGTTTGTGACCTAGTTTTATCTGATCCACAACTTTCAAACAAAAGAATTGCTTAGACATTGGAGATATCCAGGGTGTATGCTGGGCTTATAATTCATGAACAGTTGGAGATGCAGAAAGCTATGTGTTAAAATGTTTGGATGACGACAAGGTAGTATGTTGATTTGCAGCATTTTCAGCAATCCAGTGATACTTGTTTAGAATAATCATCTAACTTGCTGTGCTGGTTAAAGAAGGCATTGCAAGAAAAACAGCCAGAAAAGCTACAGAAATGCGTTCCTTTTTTCTTTTACAGAACAATGTATCTACACACAGGGTTAAAATGTGCAGGATGTTTTGAAGAATTAGGGGTTTCAGTGTATAGACCAGGGAGGAAATTTTCAAATTATTTGGTGGTGATAAAAGCAGGAGAGAAGTATTTAAATGATCTAACATCAGAATTACACAACTGGGTGACAAAAATCTTGGTTACACCTTGATCAGCCAATAAAAATTCAGAAAACGTATCACGTGATCGTTTAACGTCTTCATGTTTAAAGTAATGTTGATGTGCAATTTTATATTGACCTATTCCTCATACCTATATGGAAAGAAAAATTGATTTAATTCTGGTTCAACGGCAGAATGTCATTAAGGAGGAATGAAAAGTCACCGAAGAAGAGTTTTACAACGAGAACACGCATAAAAAAATTGAATGAAGAACATCTCGAATGCAGATCACTTTCGCGGAAGACTGCGAACAACCATGGTATATTACATTGAACAACTGTCAATAAAATTCCATCATTCCCCGTAAAAGCTTGGAAGTCCTGCAGTACTTTCATGAGTTAAGACAGGAGGGTTAGAGGACTAACAAGAAGACTTAGTTAGAAAATTGCCGAAGATGAGAAATCACATTGATTTGCAGTTTGCCTTTCAGGTTGAAACAGTTCTGATGATGGCGGATGAACAGATATTTTGGTGTTGGAAGAAACGCATAATGAAAAAAACCAAAAAACGAAACTAGTTACATATGTTCAATAATTCGCCGAAAAAACAGCATAGCATGATGAAAAAAGGCCCCAAACATAATAAAAACAAAGTCTTATTGTGAAAAAGTTTATTAATAAGAGAAAAAAGACCAAAGTACTTTTTAAATTTTTTTTTGTTCCTTTCTAGCACGTTTGAAATTTTGGTTCAAACAAAACTATTTTTTTTTTTTTTTTTTTTAACACTTTAAAGTAAACTTTTAAAAAGTGAATAACTTATTTTGAATATTTGATTTTTTTTAAACACTACACACTCAATGACTTGAACGAACTATATATTTTTAAAGTGATTTTCATTATTTAGTTTAGTTATATATTTCATAAAATTTATTTGTTACGAAATAATTTTGTATTATACAGAAGGGCAAGTATGAACTTTTACTTTCTCTCAAAGTTCGAGTTTCATACCAAAAAAAAAAGCGGGGTTTGTTGAACAATGAAATTGAAATATGAACTGATTGTTTCAATTAAAATATTCAACGTCGATAAACATTAGTTTCTTCATGGTTGAATTCTTTTTATAAAAAAAAATAATTCAAGTTTTCAATCGCTAATTCTCTAAGTTTCAATCTATGGACATTATTAGTAATTTAAAAAAAAAAGAAAAAAAAAGAAGGTATATAATTTAATAAAAACTGAACCTAGAAATTATATATCATCAATGAGGTGAGATTCTTTCTCAGATTTTTACATTTAATTTCACCAGAAGCAAATAAAATTTAACATTAAATGAATTTTAATTTGGAAAGGCTATTATTATCCTCTGAATAATTGGTTAGTTCAACTTTTTTTATCAACATGGACAAATAAATCGTTGGAAACTAAACTCAAGCAATATAGAAATGAAATGAGAATTATTTTTATGAAGAAAGAAATGCATAGTTGCAAGTAAATCTATGAAACTTACTGTTTGGATGTTTTGAAGGTAAGTATATGAAAAAAAAAAAAAAAAATTTTTTTTTTTTTAAAATTGAAAAAAATGATTTTAATTGCTTTAAAAATAAGTTTAAAAAATTATTCTTTCTTTCTTTCGAATTTGAATCCTAATCTAGGCTAATTTGTTATAACTTTAATTTTTCACTGTAAAGTGTTTTTGCTTTTTGACAGTTTTCAGATGTTTGTATGTGAATAGTTATACTAATTTACAAAGAATTTTGTTCAAATTTCCTTGCTAGAGAAACAATGGCCGGGGTATAAAAACAAATGAAGTCGTAAGTCTGAAAGAAAAAAAATCCTTTTCTAATACCTCGACTTAAAGAAAAATCAGTTTAAAATAGTTCTTAAATTATTTGATCTTTTTCTTTTAATAAAGTAACTTCTAAATAAAGTCTTGGTTAGGAATAAATACGAAGTATAAAAGAAAGCAGACGACAATTTCCGCCATTAAGTTTGTCAATGACATGTTAGGTAAAGTCATCTTTTCTAAAGATGAAAAGCAGAAGCTGAATTTCTCCACTGAAATAACATTTTTGCTTACGTAATTGATTCGCTTAAGCAAAAATCCCTTAAAGTCGTTTTTTTTTTTTTTTTTTTTCCTCATCAAAACGATCCCGCCATCATTGCTTTGAGATTTTTTTTTAATTTCATATCCTCTTGACGTCATTTTTTGAAACTTACACCCTCTCATAAATTACTGGAAAGTGAAAATTTCACTGAAATATGTCGGAACATTCCCAAGTTTTCATTTGAAATAACTGAAGAAAAGTGATTTCGAACCTCACCGGGAGCTCAATACGCGCTGTCTGATGTCACACTTAAAGCTGCGCTTTATAAAATCACTGCAAGTATTGGAAAATAACTTTGAGCTATGGTTACAATCCGTTTAGTTTTTTTACCAAGAAGATATGGGTTAAGAAAAAAAAAGCATTCTAACTCCTTGCCACCAGAATGTTTGACGTGTGGATAGCCTTTACTATTAGTTACTTAATATTTATTTAGATAAACTTTTAATTACGCATCTGATAATAATAACCTTTTATTTTTTCAATTTGTTTTGGTCATTTTTTTCTAGAATATTGGAACATAACTTCGTGAAAGTGAAACTCTATATCGTCTTCGTGAAGGCCTCCCTCCGCCAAAAAAAGAGGCGATAACTAAGTAAAATGATGCATTTTTTAAAAATGAAAAAAATCTTTTCGAAGTTTTAATTTAATTTATAATTCCAAGTTAAGAGATTAAATTTATTTCCAACCAGCAAAATACTTTGTATTTAAAACCGACTTTAAACTGAATTTTTTCTCCTTTAAAGTTTATAAGTTCAAGGAAAAAAAAAATTCATACATTCGTAATTCTCTTTATTTAAAAAAAAAATCTTTCAAAAATAAATTTTTTTTTCTGAAACGTGATTTTAGCAAAATTAGCTGATTTAGAGTTTAAAGTTTATTAAAATATTACTTGTTTTATTTTAAAATAAAGCATTTTTATTTTTCTTCTAAGACGGTGTTTTTTTTTAATTATTTTTATTTTTTTTTTGACAACTGTTGCATTACTTACAGAAAAACTCGATGTTTGGGGAAAATGGACATAACTGAAAAATTTGATGACTGATGATAGAACAACGGGAACACTTTTCTTTAAACATACGAAGCCGCTTGTTGAGGCAATTGTTAAAAAATTACCAATTAACTTGAAATTTATTATATATTCTGATAATGTCGTGGATGAACGTCCGTAATTACAAAGATCGCCACACACACACATACGCACAAAGTAAATTCAAATTTTCTTTAGAATACTGGACATCGTTGAATTGTAGTGGAATTTTCCATTTTTATGATCAGTCTATTTAAATACTTTTAAATTTAATAACAGTCACTTGACCGCTACGAATTACAGAACATACTTAATTAGCTGAATTAAGTTCATATTCTAATAAAAAAATTTAACTAAAATTCTTTGGCTTTATCTTTTTTTGTCCATAATAATTGTATTTACAAAAAAAAAAAAAAAGCAATTAAAAGCTTTCTTCATAAAGTCTTACTTAGTTCTTCAAGTTCCTTTTTTTTTCCCTTAACTATTCAAAGCAGATCATCTGTAACTAGGAATGGGGGTCCTGTTTGCTCCCTGCCCCATCCCATTTTTTATTCTCCAGTTTTGTTGTCCTGCCCTTATAACAAATATGCGATTAAAAAAAGATTTTCTCGAAATTTCACAAAATTAAACTAGTGTGGAAGCAGGATAACATTAAAAAAAAAAAAAGTTTCCAAATTTAATTCCTGAAGACTTCATAATCGTTAATAATAAACCGGTTTTCCCACTTCATCAACTTTCCTCCTTGTAGAATGTCTTGTTCCAGACGTCTAAATGATTTGGAACAAAGTATTTTTACCCGAAACCTCCCCACAAGTCGGAATGTGGCACAAGGTCGGTTCTTAAAGGGATTTCCGAGCACGTACGCTCGGGCAAAAATTCACAGTATCATCATCCTTCGACCTCCCTAGTTGATCGGAACTCCATTGACCTGGACCATCCCTTTCCATAATGTTCGGTCCTGTATACCTAGATTACCAATGTCCAACCCTGAGTCTCGACCTATACAGGTTCGGTTGGCTGTCTATTAGGAACACTGGAAAAAAAAAAAAAAAGAGTATGTATCATTCAATAAACTTAAAGTATGGTGATTGCAATTGCCACGGATGAAAACTAGGATTTTTTTTTTAATAGATAATTTTTTTAACAATATTTTTCGTCATCCTGTCAGTCTTTAAACATTTACGTGTCGGGGGTTGACCCCCCCCCCCCAAAAAAAAACACAAAAAAAAGAGTGGTGCACTTAGTTAATAAAATGTGCTCTTTGACAGGAACTCCACAAATCACTTTATCACCCACTTAAAAATTCCAAAAAAAATCGGGGGTTAGAGTGAACGAAAAAAGAAATACCGACCAGTCTTTGTTACTGTGATGTGGTTCTCTGATGCTGAGAATATCATGGAATCTGAGCAACGAGAACATTGGAACTAAGTAGCTCGAGATTAAATGACTTTGTTTAGGATCAGAAAGACAATTGAAATTTATGATGCACATATAGAAAGAGGGTTTGGTTGGATTATTTGACCTCCCATGCTGAAAGACAAGGAAACCCCGAGTAACTTGCCTAACGAGCTTGTGTACATGATAGAAGCGGGAATGTGATAAAAAAAAAACCCCCAAAAAACATTGTTTACAAAGGTATAAAAAAGGATAGGAATATGTGATTGTCCACTTCCTGAAGGGACACGGTACATAATGTTTTTTTTTGTCTACGATAGTCAGTTTCAACCGCATAAAATTTTGTTGTTTTTTTGTTTTGTTTTTAACAGAAGCTTGTTTAATGTTTATTTTTCATTTTTTTTTTTTACGTAATGAAGAACCGTGGTCTTTAAATAGCGATGATATTGCTTTAAGTTCATATAAGTTTGAATTTCTAAGTGGTTTAAATACCGACTATCGAATTATGAGTCAGTCATGAAATAAGTCTGAAATGTGAAAAATCTATCAAAGCTTTCTGCTTTTATTGGTACAACTACAAAAAAAAGTATTGTGAATCTAGAGATCTTCACTCTTTGGATAAAAAATATCATGAAAGTTTACGTTAAAAATGCAGCATTGCAATTTAAACTTTCATTTACTGCCAACAACTTATGAATTCCGAATTTTTGAGAAAGAAAATAGAATATTGGGAAAATAATACGGTTATTTTTCAAAGTAAAACTGACACGTAACTAATGAACAACAAATTCATGGCTTGGCATCGGCTTCCAGTCAATCTCCAACCGACGTAACGTAGCTTCCAAGTGCCTTTTCTATAAACAATTTTCATTGTAATTGTTCTGATTAAGATTTCATCTTTGATACTACGACTTTACGATTTAAATGCAATACTAAATTGGTAGCTAGGTCTCATCATAAATATACTACTGTTTGAGTTGCTACAGACAACCATTTTAGTTCTTTCTTTTCTAATGATTATTTTCATTCTGACTCTGACATTTCCAGTTTCTTGCTTTCCTGTCAACTACGATCTTCAATAATCTGTCAATCGTCATCTTCCGTCTCATTGAATCCTGTTCCCTTATTGTCCTTTTTTTTTTTTTTTCTATTTTCCATTCTCTAGATAGCGGCGGTGAGGAATGGCCTCTTCTTCCACCGTTCCATAAAAAAAGCCAAGGGCAAGGTTATTGACATCCTTGACAAATCTACAATCCACTGTGGGGAAGTCATCGTGCATTTTTATACAAAAAAAAAAAAAATAATAAAATGAGTGCCTTTTTATAACCATGATATAATGAATCAAACATAAGACGGAAGCACCCAGCCTAGATTTGATTTTTATTTACAATTTGTTTCAGACAAAATAGCCATTTTTGTGCTGGGGAAACTGATGAGCTAAAACTAACGCTAAAAAACCATAAACGGACAAGAGACAGATGTAACTAACGATTGATTGACAGTTTTTGTAGAAGTCATCTTTTATTAGTGTTTGTATTTAAGACTAATACAAATTCTTTCAATCATAAACACCGAAGATTTATTTTATTGTAAAAGCAAGTAAAGATTTTCATTTCACGATCTGATGCTACTCTTCTTATACTCACTACATTTGTTTGTGATTGTCTAAAATTTTTGGCCTTTCCAGGAACAAATATCATTCATTTATATTTCGGTCAAAATGTCTGTTGATATACAATTCTTATACATTTACCTGTACAATTTGTTGAATTATTTGTCCCTTTAAAAAAAATGTTCATCGACTTTTGGCCGTCATCAGTTTTTTTTTTTTTGTTTGATATTTTTTTTTTTTTTTTTTAGGAATTAGTTTCTTTATTGCACTAAAGGCGAATATCAGAATTAATGCGAAATTGGTTCTTCTTTTAGTATTTAACTTGATTGGAACTTGTCCTCGCATCACAAAATAACCCTAAAAACTAAAAAGTGCACGTGAAAAAAGATATTCTCTCTTTTTATTTTCAATAAACTAGGTACACCCAACAAAACACTTAGACTTAAAACATTTGAACAGATGATAAACAGACAATATACGTACTGCACTTAGAAAAAGAAGAAAACTAAAAACGAAAACCCCTTGTAGAGAGGGTAAATAAGCAGTGAATTTCGGAGTTGAGCATTTCCTTTGCGTGCATACGAGTGCGCTGCTGTTCTATATCGGACAAAAAAAAAATAAAATAAAATGCCCGGGTTACTGTCGCCAACTGCTGCATGTGATGAGGAATGCAGAGAAACTTAAGACTAAAGGCAGACAGTTTTCATTTTCACTAAGCTGCACGTGGAGAGAAAGAAACCGGTCGGTATATTAGGGGTGGACGTCTGGGAGGGTTGGGCATTTTATGGTATACGAGCGACAGACCTTCCTGCTTGCTTTTAACTACCAGACTGAGAGGCTGCTTATGTTGGCCCACTGGTCTATGGGAGGCAAATCTTTCATCAGTATTTCGTTATTATCATTTGTAAACGGGCTAAACAAATTAGGTACAGATAAGATTTTCGTGACAATCTCGAGAAATTGAATGACATTTACACCATCTGTTCGAACTCTCTGGATCTGTCTGCGTTTACCTGTATATTCTTATCAAACGGACTTTTAACTAAGTCACATTAGATGTGTAAAAATTCATCAATAAATATAAAAAAAAAAAAATTCTTGTGTATCATTTTAAATATACCTCAGGTTGGGAACTATACTTATTCTTTAAATTCATAAAAAAAATCTCTTATCGCTGTCAAAATAAATTTAATCTTATTTCTACATGTAATTCTTTTGATATATAACTGAAGTAGTGAAGTTGTTTCTCTTCTGATTAAATTTTCTTCATTTACAAAATTAAAAAAAAATCCAAATGTTCTATCTTAAAGATTAACTGAAATCTTGGAATCCTTAAAAATTCTGTATTGATAATATTTTCTCTTTCTGCTATGTATTTTTTAAAGCAATGAAATAACCTGAGAAATATATATTCTTAGCACTAATGATTATTCCATATTTTTCAGTATTTCTGAAGTTAAGAAACCTCTTTACAAATAAATGACTTAAAATATAGCAAAAGGATTTTATCAGAAAGTTAGATTAAATTATCAGAAAAGTGTCTAAATACTTTATAAAAGCAGTAGCTATTTCAACCCCCGAAAAATTCTCAAACTGAATAATTTCTAATATCATTTAATTCTATAATCTGCATATAAAGTCATAACTTGAAATCTAATAAGCATACATTCACTTTTAAGTACGTATACTGAAAGAAGTTCAGATAAAATACAATTGTAATCCATGACATCTCACTGCTGTAAATATGCCTCTGTGTGCATGCTTATATAAAACCCTTCTGAATAGCTATTTTCTACTGTGAGATATTTCTAGCATAAATTAAGAAACTGAAATAAATACTGAATTTTATTTAACAAATGAAAGTATTTTTAGTTTAAAGTGTTTGTGGAGATATAGTTTATTTTTATGGTTGCTGCTCTCTTGATTACAATTTGTGATCATCACAAATGTGAATATAAACAATGAAAGGTTAACTAATAAAATAGTTTCAAAAGACAATATTAGAATTCTAAATGTTTGATAAGTCTAAAATTGCTTAAAAATAAAATGGTATAATTTTTAATACATTGATTTAGCAATAAAGCAGCATTTTTTTTTCTCATCACCAAGCATCATTACAAATAATAATGAATATTCTTTTCAAATAGCATCTTATTCTTTTGTAGATGTGCTACTGACACAGTTATTTCTTGAATTACAATGTTTGAAAATCTTGAATATTCAGTTTATTATAATAGATCTCATTCAAAATATAAATATTCATAGAATGGTTAAAAGTAAATGATATTGTTTATATATGACTGAAAGCCCGAGTATTAATTAGCAATAGCTAAAACTAAGATATGACTAGCACTTGACAAGTTGTAGCTCAAGTGTAGATTATGCCAGCTATGTCAAGCAGATGAATGATGATCCATGAAAATAAAGTTGGTCTTTCATTTTTGATTTTGAATAATAAAGGTTTTGTTTGCCACAAAGAAAAAAAAAATAGTAACAATTAACAATAGCTACTTTGTTGATTGCATTTAAATTTGTTCATTTTACTTATTTTTTACATGATTATACAGCTTGAGTTTGTGATAATCTTGATTTATAAATATTAGATTCTAGTCTTCAGTGCTTACCTTAGTGCGAGCATGTATGAGAGTGGGCTGAAAAGTTCATAGGCTGACTATGAAGGAGTTATGCTAGAGCTGTGAAATCTCGTATGCATTAATTTCAACTCGTCTTATTGATAATTGTTTTTTTTCCAGATAAAATGTTATCTGACTGTTTGAAGAAGACTTTAAAAGTAACTAATAGTGACTTCTCTTGAAAATGGATAAAATTTGGCATCATGGTGTTATTGAGTACCTGCATGAAAAGGGTTGGTTTAGCTCCCAAGAACATTCATCCTGACATGGTTCCTACATTAGGGGATGATGCTACAGCTTTATCAATAGTATAAAAGTGGACAGTTGAATTTAAGAGGGGCCGGGAGTCTTGAAGATGACCCAAATTCTGGATGTCCTTTGACTGCCACCACCAAGGAAAACATTGATCGTGTTAACCACATGGTGATGGATAACAGGTGATTGACTATAAATCAAATAGCCAATGCTGTTAGCATATCCTGTGAGAGTCGAGAATATTCTGTACAATGAACTTGGCATGATGAACGTTTCTGACACATCTGAAATCTGATCAAAAGCACACCAGGCTTATCACGTCACAGGAAAATCTGACACTGAGGCAGATCCAGTTGGTTTCCATGAATGTTTCCTAACCCAGGATGAATGTTGGGTTCATCATTTTGAGCCAGAGACAAAGAAATATTCAATACAGTGGAAACACTTCTCCTCACCTCTCCAATGAAGGCCAAGGTCATTTCATCTGCAGGGAAGTTGATGGCTTCAGTTTTTTTGGAAGAACGCAAAAGATATTGTGTTTATTGATTATTTTCAGAAGGGTCACACCATCAATGGAGAGTACTATGTCACCTTGCTGAGGTAGTTACAAAAGGCTGTCAAGACCAAATGCCCAGGAAAGCTGATGTGTAAGGTCTTGTTTCATCAGGAAAAATGCTCAGTGGCTGCTATGAGTGACTAATTGATCACCCTCCCTATTCTCCTGAATCTGTTCCATGAAAAAACACTTGGCTGGGAACCAGTATCACACTGATGTTACATCTCTTGTTTATGACCTTTTGGGCCAACAGGATGAACAGTCTTCTTTGAACAGTCAGATGTCAGTTTACCTGGAAAGAATTAATGCAGTCAATAAGTCAAACTTAATGTATGCAAGGTTTCACAGCTCTAGCATCACTCCTTCATAATCAGCCTATGGTCCTTTCACCCCACTCTTGTATATGATATGGTGGATCCTTGATTATCAGCCATAATCTGTTACAGAAAGTCAGTTAAAAATGGAAATGCACGAAAACTGTGGTAATATTCCCATAAGGAATAATGCAAATACAATTAATCTGTTCCACACATCCAAAAATATTAGCCAAAGATACATTTTATATAGAATAGTTTTACATACAGAAAACAGTAATAAATAAATATAAATGATAAATAAATAGAATAAGTGAACATTGAACTTCACTTGACCTTTATTGAAGACTCTTGTTGGTACATGTAAAACAACAAGGAGAGAAGAGAAGTGTTATGGTTTGGAAGGGGAATCCCCTCCACCTCCATAAAGACTTCAGGTAAATATTTTTCTAGATATTTCTCTTCCTTGTCTCTTTGTGCCACTAAAACCTACTTGAGACTGGGTCCCTATCTCACTAAAAAACCTGTCCAGAAAGCTTTGTTTTTGTCTTTGCTTTAAAATTTGCCTTAAATGTGACAAGGCATTGTCATGTTTGTCACAGCTTGCAACAGCTTTGTTAGGGTGATGTTTTTCAACTAAAATTTGCACCTTTTTCCATTTTGAACAAATGTTTTTAATCACTGAAGATGGCTGATACCCTCCTCTTCATCTGAAGCTTTCTTTATTTGCCATTTGCTGCTGCTCCAGATGAAGGTCTTAGTTCTTCGGTGGTCAGCTCTTCCCTGTAGACTTCCACCAAATCCTCAACATCCTGCCTACTCACATCCAAGCCCAGTGACTTCTACAAAAACACACTTGGAACTCTCTTTAGACTCATGGTGGCTCATTTAACAGTAACACTAAATTTAAAAAAAAAACATTAATTAAAATAAAAATTTTCAGACTAAATAAAGCTAGAGGAGATGCTCACTTTGCAAGAGAAAAAAGCCAGACTGAGTCACGCACGCGCACATTATGCTTTGTGTGGGAGCTTGGATTGTGGAAGTAATGTGGCAGCAAATGAACAGGAATGTGCAGGTTCATGGATGGATTTCCTTGCTCAATAACCAAGATGATGTACAATTTCTGAGACACATTTTTGCTGAAAAAGTGAATAATAAGCAAATTGGGCAATAACAGAAGTGCTCAATAACTAAGGTTCCACTGTACATGGAGTTGTCTGAGGAGTGAATTTGAATTCTACTTGTCTTTACATCATACTTGTCGAAGGATTTATTACTAGATTCACTATATCAGATCTGCTTCAGAGGAAATTGTAAATAAAATATAATAAAAGTAGAACATGACTGATCAGTGTTTATCAAGATTCTGATTTAATAGAGAAAATTTAACAACATGCACTAGTTATATTTTATTAATGAATTACCACAGCAAATTGGTTTAATTTTTTGTTGATTCACAATATATATTATTCATACCAACAAGTAAATGACAAGAGTTGTTTGGACTTTTTCCACAAGTATTAGAATTTCATAAAATTTTTAATTATTGCATAAAAAGAAGCTAGGTTTGAACTTGACCAAACAGGGATGAAGTCTCTGTAACATTTGATGTACCATCTAACCATTATTTTCCTAACATTCCTTGCTGAAATGGGGCATTTATAGGTCATCAATACATTAAATCTTTTCTATTCATATGCTAAAATTTGAAGCATAATTGTGCATATTCATAAATAAAATTGAATAGTTTGGAATTTACTTATCTCTAGGACTGGTAGCATTTCCAAAGAGCTCAGTACTACATTTATCTAATA
The DNA here is from genome assembly GCA_964036315.1 of Acanthosepion esculentum. Classification (NCBI taxonomy): domain Eukaryota; kingdom Metazoa; phylum Mollusca; class Cephalopoda; order Sepiida; family Sepiidae; genus Acanthosepion; species Acanthosepion esculentum. The sequence continues at coordinate 10,224,214 of OZ038483.1, forward strand.
TTCCAGTTAATATCAGCTCATATGCAAAAACCACCAGCTTTATGACTGGAGAAAGGTGCAATAATTATGAACACTATTTTTATACTAAGTTATAGAAGGACCCAATTCCTTTTAAATACACTGCAGCCACAAGATTAAGTTTAAGAAAAATATTGCTGTCAGAAGAGTTCTTAAAATTGAGAAAAGCTAATATATCTTATGAAAAAAATGTTAATAACTGGGAAAACAAAGGATAAATATTGTTTATGCTTTGATTTCAAGCAAAATAATCCATTCCCACATTTTCCAACTGGAGTTGGATCTACTTGGAAGAACTCTGCTTGTTCATCATTTGTATTCATTCAACTGGTTACATAAATTCCCCATTCAGATCAGCTCCCTGAAGTCCAGGCATTTATTAACAAAAAACAAGGACAGGTTGTGTTCCTCTAGTCTGGTTTTCGCTTATTCACACATCGAGAGCACCTCTCTTGACTGAGAAAAACACTGGTGTTATATAGCTCTCCCAGTCCCAGACCCACGCTGACTAATGGGTAATACCTGCCCAGTATCATTCATATGCGAATAGTCAGTGCCACCTACTCTAAGTAGAAGGTCTTCTCTCAACAACCCATTGTGGAAGGGGATACAACTCCTGGTGCTTACAGCACCATATACAACCAACTAGGAGTCTTTTATTGGGCAGACCCAATTCTCTGTTACACAGGAGATAAATCAAATTTTGGAAATTAATAGTCAAGTTTGCTCTTTTTGGCCCCCAAACCAGTAATGTTGCCTCTCTAGTCCTGTGGCATGTATAATGACTTATATTCTCTCTTTTTGTGTTTTGTAATAAATTTTGTTTATTTTTTCAAATTAGTTCTTTTTTTATCTTCATTAAATCCTTTAGTCATGAGGATGTCTGTAACATGCTTTTTAATAACAATGAATTATAAATATTGTCTACTGCTGCAGCAACAACAGTTCCTGCAATAAAACCCTCATCAGATAATGACCCTAGGTACAAGCATAGTTTTGGTACCACTTACCCTTATGATTCACATCAGGCTTTGTCGGTTTATCATCACATTGTGGGAGTACTGGAGGCAAGCAGATACAGCTACTGTCCCAATCTTAAAGCTCATCAAAGCTGAAGTGAGAATGACACTTGAGTAGTTGACTACAACAATGTAATAATTAGTTGTAAAGCCAATATTTTTATTCCCTGGCATCAAAATAGTTTGTGTGTGTGTGTAATATATATATATATATATATATATATATATATATATATATATATATATATATATATATATATGTGCACACAAATCCATTCACTATTAAGTATGCAGCTCACTGATTAAACAAGAAAATAGAACTGAAAGAATAATACAATATTATAATTAATGAAAAAAAAGCACACTTGATAGATAATCATAAAGCAAAATGATGAGTGGACTCTGCTGAATGTTTAGCCTGTGCAATGATTAAAATCAAAGTCACATGTTGAAATAGCCACTGGTACACCCCTAGTGTAATCCCTCAGAGTTGCAAAGAAAGCCCTCACTGAATTGTGAAGACACACACTCATACACACACTTAGAAGCAAACCTGCTTCTAACAAAGTCAAATTTAATTTTCAAGAAGGCTTGTCCACCAGCTGTGAGAGCATGTGTACCATCCATGCTCCAGTGATTCAGGCAATTTGTTTGTCTCATGAATGAACCTGAACCATCTGGTTCAATTCTCTTGTTTGTTTAACCAGTGTGGGGAATGACTCAGTCTCCTATGACCTGACTTAATACTCAACATTTGTTCTGTAATAACCAGATTATAATTTAAAGCAACAATCTAAAATATATCACCAATAACTAAGATACTGAACAAAAAAATAAAACATCAACCTTTTAGAAAAATGATAAAAATTGGCTGTTCCTACCTCAATATAATATCTAAGTTTCAAAAAGGCTTTTCCTCAACTGAAAGGATGTGCACCTCTAGTTCCTGGCTCAGACATCATCTTTTTGCCTAGACAGAAACAACACGGCTATTTTTTAGTGGTGAAAAATCTTTTTATCTAAATATATTGAGGAGAAACTGATGCTAGTCTGGTGTAAAACTGGCCAGCTGACAGTTTAGTCAGTACAGTGAATAAATGCAGTGTCTTCTATTCAACTACTTCCTGGTTACTGAATCTTTCACAATGTGCCAAAAAAAGTTGACTCGTATGAGATGAATTTCATAACACATAAGATGGATATTAGAGATGGCGCCACTAAGCCATGTCAAAATACTATATCCATACAGACACAGGAGTCACCCAATCTATTTTCTTTTATCTGCTTGTGACAGTCAAAGTCTAGACAGGTATACTTGAGGCCAAATTGGTGATATCTGATCCTAACTGGAAATACACTGGCCTTCTCTTACACATAGTTTATAAAAAGCTTTGTATTTTTTCAGCTTTTGTTCATGTGTTCAGTTAATGTTTTCCGCAAAATGCACAGTTAATTCAACAATATTAACTTTTTGGGATTTAACTGACTGAGAAAGTTACACTGCCAGAATGTTTAATGTTATTTCAGTTGGAAAAATGATATGTTCTGTCTATTGTGATGGACCAGTCCAAATCACCATCAGTGTTGGATTATATTTCTTTCTAAATTCATTTCCTTACCTTCTGTAACGAAAGAGAAAATCACCTACCTTGAAAAGGAGTTTGTGTTTTGTGCGTGGTCTGCTAAAGGAAAAATAAAGAAAATTGTTAGCAAGAACCTGCCACTTTAAGTATCAGAAGAACTATGCTAATGTTCTTTCCTCCTTGACTGGCATGGCCAATCAGAAAAATCTCTCTCTGAATAAAGGCAGTTGGTTTTTGATTAACGAGGAGAGAATGATTTTTGAGCTTGGTGAGTGAAAGTGCGTTTCCTCTATTGCAAGTGGAAGGTTGGATTTTTGACCCCATTTTCAGTACTAATTTGCCTGCTGGATGGTTTACAACAATTTTGCCTTTTGGATTTTTTAAACACGAATTTGTGATTGAACTTATTGTTGCCCCCCCAATTTTTTTACTGACCCCATTAATACTCAAACACTCTCTTTTAAAAATTTGATCATAATTTTGGTAGTAAATGGACATTTATTGACAGCTTTAAACCCTTCTTTGTAGACTCTGCCAGAATGTCCAACACCTGTTTGTGTCTCCATGTACAGGGCGAGGCAGAAATACCCTACATAATGGTAAGACATCATTACCACCAATGTCTTACCTTTATGTGGGAGGTTTTTCTGCTGCACACAAGTAACAAGAATGTGTTAAATGCTTGCACTTTTTTTAAAGGATTTGTACCAGTCTGAACTAGCCAGTCCTCACAGCTTCAGGTTTAATTAATGTTCACAAGATATCATGCTCTTATAAGAGACCTTAACCATCATGATTCCATCTGATGTCTCTCCTAGTAAACTCCACTTGATTTTTTTTCATCTATGCACATTACTTTGAATGACCAACAGTCACAGTGAGATGTTTGTTCTCCTCAATATGGTATATCTATCCTATTTCTTTTGGTTTTGACTGCCTTTCTTGTAGGTAGCAACCAACACTAGTTCTTTCAACTGGAGAGAGGACTCTACTTCATTTACATACGGCCTTAGCATCCCATTCTTGTGCCAGTTAAGGATGGTTAAGTACATTTCACAATCTAGTTTCTGAAATCACCTAACAGTTGATAAGCATACCTTTTGATGAAAGTGTCATCTTTCATTAAGCAGGTTGCTACTCCCAATCACTTTTTCAAATATCTACTGACTAAGCATTCCATTTCTTCAATCCTTGAAGAGGGATATCTTGTATGCCTGCAGTGGCCATGGTAACTTTGAAATTAAATTGAAGTATACACAGCTCATCCATCATTGGCAATGGGTCTAAGATACTTTGGGAGAGAATGAACATTAACTGCCATACTACTATATTTATGATCATGAGTTCAGGATTTGGTGTAATAAAGAACAGTAGTTTACCTTGCCAACTGAAATGGCCACATATTGCATGCATTCTCTATCAAAATTATTGAAAAGCCCAGGCTGTGTTTCTAGCTTTCTTTCATCAAGATCTTAGCAGCTAAATTTTATTTGACTAATCACGGGAAGATATAAAGTTGCTGCTGCTTTTGCAAGGCCAGCAGTCTGTATTTGGCTTTGCTGCTCACGTGGCTGTATGTTCATTGATTCTTTTGTGACATGCAACTCTTGGCTTTGTGACTCTTGAGACCTACATACATTTTTCTTCTACACCAATGTTATTCACAACATGGAATGCTTCTGCTCCTCTCTTCTCACCACCTCTCACACAGGACGTGTGGCCGTGTTTACGGCACTTGCATTCAGAGTGTGATGCTCCATGCCAGTGAGATTTGGCCCATGACCAGGCCAATCATCCAGCATTTGCAGCATAATGATGGGCCATGATAAGACATATTTGTAACATCAAGCCAGAGGATGTGACCACTATATGATCAAGTGAGTTGTGGGCGCGGCTTGGTCTTTAGGACCTTGCCCTCAATCTGAGAGAGAGTAGGCTTCACTGGTATGGACATATGGAGTGTTCCAGCAGTGATATCAAGTGTACCTGTGACGTTCTGGTTAAAGTAAAGCAAGTGTCTGGGAGGCCCAAGATGTCATGGAGAGAGCTGACAGAACGTGATGATAGATGCATTTGGAGATCTGGAGTGAGAACTGCCATGCGTGCAGCTAGCCAGTTGCCTGGAAGGGGCCCCACTAATGTGGACAATGCTCCAGCACCTGCACGATAAACAAAAATAACCAATAAAGAAGAAAAGAAAAGAAAAGAAAGATGTCTTCCAGCTACAACTGGAGAGAAGTCAGAGGTATAAGGTGAAAAATCAGAAATGTGATACTCACCCTCGCAAGGAAGTTCCCAACTAGTGTCTAGTTGGCAGACAAAAGGAAAGTGGGCTGTAACACAGTAGAGGATATTTATTCTATACAATATAGAATTGTGACACAAGGCCAAGGGAGAAATAGGGAGGGACTGGTCTTCATTAGCTATCCTAGTCCTAGTTAATCCGACTCACTCATACAATTTACTCATTTATCATTAGAATGACCCATTCATTCATACAATTTACTCATTCACCTCACAATCCTGCATATACCCCAATACTGCTTATTCACATGGGACCTACAAAACACCCCATGACATAAAAATTTGATGAAACTGTAACTTGATAAGGCCCAGCATTCACAGTGTAGAGATGTATATTTATTGAGCACAGTATCCACACCAAAGTTAGCAGCCAGTCAAGACCTAGAGAATAGGCTTGCTCAAGTAGCAGAATGGAATGTCCCAGTCTGTTATAAAAGCCACTAACCAACTGGCCCAGACAATTTGCCAGACCAGACTCAACTTCTAATACAGTCGAGTACTGTTTGTTTCTCCAACTAAATTCTATATAAGCAAAAGATGAAGTGTTGATTAAGACTTGGTTTCAAAGATTATTATTCATGAATGGTAGACCAAAATGTACTGTACTTTCTCTACCTAAAATGTCAGCTCATGTGTATCTGCTCTTTTTGCTTTAAAATAAAGATGGACCAATAATTCTCAGTCAAGTTTATATTCATTGACTATAAAATACAGGTCTGTTGGACACTACATTTGATGAGTGATATCTCATCGAATATTTACTGAAATTTCCTCCTAACAAATACATAAGGGACAGAAATTTAATTCACAATAATCCACAAAATGCCATTCCCAATTTTTTTTGGATGTGGTGCACTTTGTGTTGGCTATTCTCAACAACATTTCCAATAACTCCCAATGCTACTTCAGTAGGAAGGGTACTTGTGTCAACACATACCATTATTTCTTGTCTGCATGCACACCAATCCCCTCTCACAATGTCCTCCTGATACACTCTGATCACTGTCTCTATTATCATGCTTTTGAGGGAGGCATTGTGAGCTTCATCCCATCTTTTGGTTACTGCATTTTCTCATCCTGCTCAGTCATACATGGGGAAAGTCACTACAGGCTTTGAACATTATGAAAAAATACTTTGGCAGATGAGGGCATCTGGAATATCTAGGATACCACTTGTTATCTGAGTATTTTGCAATCCACCTTGATTTGCAAGACTAGCCATTTGGCCATGTCTTCCAGCCTTTTTTGGTCTTTACAGGTCAGTCTAAAGTCAGGCACTATGCTCTCATTGATGTAAATATCAATATAAGCTGATATTGCTGGTTGAATGAATTTATCTTCCAACAGCACAGCATCTACAATGGCGTACATGACAGATGGACTCATCTGTGTCATGCAATATCTCTGCCCATCAAGGATCACTGTTTGGAATGGACACAATGATTTGTGCACCTGCAAAAAGGCCTTTCATAAATTGAATACCAAAATATTGGACCCTTTCTGTGTGCAAACACTTGCTTGAGCTTTGTGTTTGTCCATATGCTCATTCTGTACTGTGTATGCTTACAAATCCTCAGCTTTTGAGAACCTTTCCATCAGCTGTTAGCATGCCCAACTGCTCTCTTGTCCAAGAATGGCAAACTGATCTGCTGATAAGTGGCCTCAAACAAAATCCACCTTGGCTATGCATTTGACCACATCAACATACACTTCAGTCACCCAGAGCACTTCTTATCTTGCACAGGTTGGAGACTGGTACTAATGTTTTGTCTTTATACATTCTCTCTGACACTCATAGGCAATTTGACTTAGTTCATGATATAGAAAATATTGCATTTTCATGTATACCTTTTGTACATGACTGTTATATGTTGTTTCACATAGATGAATCTTTAGTAAAGTGATAGGGTCAGGAAAATATGCAAAAGTTGCCATGATAATTAGTAGTGGAAGGAAGGTTAATGTTAGTTTTAACTGGTCCTACAGCCACAGTGGCTGACTCTTCAGAGACTGTCCCATCCTTCATTCTGACTTGTGCTTTAGTTAGTTCACTCACAGACATTTCATGTCCTGGATAATGCTCACAGTAACTGCTTGATGTACTCGGGTAGTCTTGCCATAAATGCCATACTTTGGTCTTACATTCCTCGAAATAGTGTAGCAAATTTCTGCTTTTCTGTAAATCAGCAGATTCAGCTGGGCATAAATACCATGTTATGAACTGCTCAAAGACAATGAAGAAGTTTATGAAAGAAGTTTGCAAGGTATGCTTGATTTATTTGATATCAAAGTGGTTCCTCATTCAGCTAAGACTCGACACAGTGAGATGACATATGACCTTATCCACAGGCCACTGATAAGCTCTTCTTTCTCAATTCGATCAGACTGACCAGTTGCTGCATTGTCAAACTCGGGGATCAAGCTGAAGGCAAATGTTCTATCCATCATTTCTGTAGAGGTTGAAATAGCTTTTATCAAAAAGATATTTGCAAGTTCCCTTTCAAAAATAAGAGCATATATACAGTAGTGATGTCTGTGGCTGATCAAATAAAAATTTGCGTAAGCTACCAAGCTCTCTATGAAAGATAGGTGGAAAGAAGATCTTGGTTCTTTGACAATTTTCAGCAGACAATACATGCAACATGTGAAGGTTTCATTTTGCGAATTAAGCTACTATTATAATTGTTCCTTTGGAATATATATGCGTTAGATTCTTGAAATCTTTTGCATGAAAAAAAAGTAGGATTAAGAAATTTATATGCCAAAAATCTTTTATTACAAAAAGTGTAGCATTCCAAATTAAAGAATAAGTACTGTCATTTGTATTTATGGGTGATTTAAAAAAAAAAGTTCTCAATTACATTACAATACTTATCATCTTTACTTGATTTGTTCCTTACCTCCTCTTCTAGCTCTTGTCAAGTATCACAACCCTATCCTCTTGCCAGTTTGGATCATACTACGTCTTTGTTGATAAAATGAGGCACCGTATAGCCGCTAACAAGTTTGGTTCTTATGACTACTGGCAGTTCTATAATGGTGTATTAACTAAAAGTAAGTCTTCTATCCTTCCTTTCTTCACTCAAGTTGAAGTGTTCACATCTGCTGATAAAGTTGAATGTTTTACTTGTAAATTCTCTTCTTGACTCATCGGGAGTAAATTGACTGACTTTCCAATTAGTACTTTGTCTCTAATGAGTGATATGCATATGACTTTGCCCATGGTTAATAATAAACTGGATCCCATCAAAGCATGTGAACCTGATGATATCCCTATAATAGTCCTTAAGAAATGTGCTCTTGAACTAGCTCCTGTTCTCTCTAAGCTCTATAATAAATGTCATACTACTTCTTGCTTTCCTGCTTGTTGGAAATGCTCTTCTAGTTCCAGTATGTAAGTACTCAGGTGAACTGTTTCATCCTTCTATTGGCCTATTAGCCATCTACCGCTTTTTGGTAAAGTATGAGAAGCACTAATCAACTCTAAATTGGTTAACCATCTCACCTTGTAGGTTTTCTTTCCCATAAGCAATGTAGTTTTCACTTCTGATGTATGAATGATTAATGATGAATGTGTTTATCAAGCTTTATGGTGAAGATCAGGCTGTTGCTGTGGATATCTTGAGGGGATTTGACAGTGTTTGACATGTCACTGGTCTTCTTCACATGTTAAAAGTTAATGGTATTTCTGGAAAAAATTTTGAACTGATTCATAGTATATTTTAATTAGAAAGTTACAAGCTATGTAAATTTTTCATTTTATAATTTTGTCAGCTATCTAGTTAAATCATTATTTTTATTAGTAACTAGTAGCATGGCCCGGCGTTGCCCGTGCTTGATTCAAAAATATAGCAATCGCTGTCACTTAAAATATTTTTGCCCTTTCTTGCCTTTAAAGGAGTGCCCTTTGCCATGCTGATGTTGCTACATGCCTTACTTCTTGCCTATCTCACACTGCAAATTTTTTCTAAGCTCTATACTAAACATTAAATCTGTTACGAAAAAAGAACTAAACAAAATGAACACAAACGATCAGCTTTAAAAAAGGACTCGTAACTGGAAAAACCGAATGAAAAAGAATGTTAACAACAAATACTTTTTCACACCCAACCCAGTTCTGCAGAATCAGAATCAACGTTGAATTTAAGCAAGCGAATGAGCCAATTGGAGTAAAGTGCCATGCAGATTTAAATTTTTCCCACTTGTGACGAATGCAGCTATCGATTTTTTTTGCATCCTAGCATGCTAGTTAACATTTGTGTCAGTCAACTGTTGTCTCTCACGCTGGCCAATAGAATCTTCCTGCCTATTCGTGGCAGCCAGCTATAGGCTCTCACTCTCGCCAGTAGAAAATGGCTGCAAACTACATGAAAACTGCCGTAGAAGCATTAAAAAATCAATTATTTCCACTATCGATGGGAGTTGCGAAATGCAAAGTAGGTCTTGGCCTTCTGCTAACTTGGAGCATGTGCATGTAAATTTTGGTGCAAATCCATTGAAAATTGCGGCTGTGCATTCGTTACACACACGCACACACACACATCCTGCTTTTATAGATAGAGATATTGTCTAAACAAAGTATCAGCAGTTTTTTTCCCCATCAAAAACATTTTGTTTAGTGACAGTTGCATGTATAGCTGTTGTAGTAGTAATAGGTGTGACGAAAGAAATGGCCTCCCTTGGGGGCGGAATTTATTAGTGCTTGTCTCGTCTCTACAAGACAGGATTTGCACATATGCAAATTCTGGGCTGCTTGAGGAGACATAAAAAGTGAGATGCTAAGAGCGACAGTAAAAAATATTTTCTTTTTTTGAGCGGATTACATTTGTGAGTCTGATGAGTGGATTGAGAGGAAAAAAGGTGAAAGAGACGTGACTGACTTTGTCAACTGAAAAGTGCCCAGTGTGGTGGTGAAGAAATAGAGCCCCGGAATCTATTTCCTTTAGGTGAGTGAGGAAGAAGAAAAAGTGTCAGTCTGCCGGTGAATGTCGCACATAATTTTTGTACCACCCTCATTTAATTTTTTTCTACAAGCTATTTCAGTGTTTGCTTTTTCATTTGCTGTAATGGCAGGCAAGGCTTTTGACATCTGGCTAATTCCAGAATTTCATGGCCTTTCATCAGATCACACAGCATCTGAACGGATGGAACAGGTGGAGCTTATGTGCAAGATGTGTGGGGTGGACAACATTGAGTGCATTATACCACTAAGATTGATAGGTGGAGATCTGTCAGTGTACCAATGATTGTCTTGTGACCAGAAGGAGGACTTGGAACAGGTGAAATGAGTCCTTCTCATATCCTTTGCACTGTATCCTTTTGTGGCATTTGACAAGTTTATATCTCATTGTTTACATCCTGGAGAAACCATGGACAAGTATTTGGGTGATTTACAGAACCTGGCATGTTTGGTTGGGGGAGGTCTGCTCGATTGATGACTGACTTATGTGTTTGTCGTTGGACTTCCTAGTCATGTCAGATAGCAACTGCAGGCATCTTCAAGGATGGAAGATATAACATTGGAGCAGGTTCTCACCAGGGCTCGATCCCTCATGACTGAGGATGTGGAGGTTGATGAGCTTGTTATTGCTGCCGTCAGGCAATGCAGTGTCCTCCCTTGTGTACATGTAGACACACCTTCACCCCCTGCCCCCGAGCAAAGGGATGGATTGCAATGCTATGAGTGTGGAGGACCTAATCACTTCACTATGCACTGCCGGAAGCCTAGGGAGGGGAGGTAAGATGACAAAGCGAAAAGGACACTCCCAGAGATACGCTGCTACCGGTGCCAGAAAAAAGGACGTTGCATCAAGGCGTCCAGGAAACAAGGCTAGGGGCGAGAAGTAAGCATCATTCTCTCCCCACACAGACTAAAAGAGGGGCTCCCTGTGATAAAGGTCCAAATTGATGGGCTAGACTAAGCAGCATTGGTGGACTCTGGTTGCTCCACATCCATTGTAAGTGGGTTGATATGTCAACCCAAAAGACAGTAACGCACCGCAATCTTGACGGCAACCAGGAAGTGCCTTTTTAGCCACAGTGTGGGAATTATCACATTGAAAGTGACCAATAGAAATCCCCTTGAGACAAATGTGCTAGTGGTGAACAGCAAGCCATTAGGATTTGACATCCTACTAGGAATGGACATCATTAATGAATTGGGCTGTGTGCACATTGGCGAGCAAGGCAGGGTGCATTTTTTTGAGGCAACCCTCACTTTGGGTGCTACAATAAAATTGGAAGAACCTAATTTTAGTGCAGAATTTGTTTGACACACCAAATCCTGGACGGTGTTGCAGAAGTGGTCCAGTAATCAACCACCAGAGAAATTATGCAACAGAGTTCTGGAATACAACTGCTAGAGCTCGAGCAGAATCTGATAGGGATTTATAGACATGGATCAGTAATGGGTGGTTGGTGCCTTACTCAGAAGAGGAAATGGGGCCTCCAAAGGGTCTGATCCCACTGATGGCAGCCATCCAACAGAATAAAGAAAAGGTAAGACCTGTGCTCAACTATCGAGAATTGAATGAGCAGGTGGATGCATTCACAGCTCATGTTGATGTATGTGCACAAAAGTTGAGAGAGTGGCGACGAGGAGCAGGCTCGAACGTGTCAGTGTTAGATCTTTGAAAGGAATATCTTCAAGTACGGGATTTGGGCTTAATGTGGCACCATCTATCTTGTAGGCAATTGTTGACACCATTTTAACGAAAGACAAACGTATACAATGGGCAACGGACCCTACATTGATGACATATATGTGGATGAGAGTGTCATGCCCATAGTACATGTGAAGGAATATCTCGACAGATTTGGACTCCGGAGCAATGAAGCTAAAGGATGGTGCACAAGTGCTTGGTCTACAGGGGTCTGGGGGAGCATCACTTACTTTACTGGTAAAGAGGGAACAGGATCCCGGATATGCCTTGTGTCATTACCCGACACAACGTATTTTCATTATGCAGCAAGCTGGTTGGACATCTTCCTGTGGGTGGATGGCTTCATCAAGCTCTCTTCTACCAGTGTGTCGTTGGAATGTGGTGGGACCTTGGTAGAGGACGCCTGTCAGACATCCTCACGGGGAGGGCCAGAGTGTGAACAAAAGCAGCGAGCAAGATGCTCATCCGACGACAGCTTAACACGCTGATGAAACTGGGGAAAGAATGTGTGTTATCCATGGATGTGATCCCGGTTAAATCTAGCCAAAAACAAAGCAGATTGACTGATGAGGTTGCCTCAGAGTTGGATTGATGCAATTAAGAGGAACACTGAGCCCGTACAGACTGCTTGCACTGCATCTGTGAGCTTGGTTGGGTCTGACCAAATCAGAAGTATACATTGACTGATCGGCCATCCTGGTGTGAGGCGGACACTCTACTTTGTAACATAGATTAACCCTACAGTGTCTAAGGCAACTGTGAGAACTGTTGTCAGGGAGTGTGAGGAATGTCAGTCAATCGACCCATCACCTGTGCACTGGCCAGAGGGTGCTCTGGATGTTGAAGAGACATGGCACCAGGTAGCAATGGACATTACCTATTATAAGGGAGCCTGTTTTTTGACATTAATTGATTGCAGCCCCACTCAGTTTACTATCTGGTGATGTCTCCACTGGCAGGATGCAGCAAGTGTGATCAGCCTGTTGAAAGCACTGTTTTGCGAGTGGGCCCACCAACTGAAAATTTGGTGGATAACGACACCACCTTTCGCAGTAGCTTGTTTAAGAAATTCCAGAACGAGTGGGGAGTCCCACTCCAGTTCTGTTGTGTGCACGTTCACTTGGGTAACGGCATCATCGAGCAATACCACAGAACTGTGAAAAGGATTGCTGCCAGAAAACAGTGTGCTATATCAGAAGCACTGTACTGGCACATCATTCCAAAGGATGACGTATCCCCCACTACAGCACCAGGCAATATGATTCATCACTATTACATACAACTGAATAGGATTGATAGAATGTCAGCACCGGCACCCGACCAACGGTGGGCTGTCTTCAAAACTAGCGACTAAGTGTGGGTAAAGGTCCCCCATGGGCGATGTATGACCAAATACAAGGTTGGGCATGTCACCAGAGTTACTCTTGGAGGCACAATTTATGAGTGCTTGTCTCGTCTCTACGAGACGGTATTTGCACATATGCAAATTCTGGCCTGCTTGAGGAGACATAAAACGCGAGATATAAAGAGCAACGGGAAAAAATGTTTTCTTTTTAGGGCGGATTACATTTGCTAGTCTGACGAGTGGTTTGACAAGAAAAAAGAAGGTGAAAGAGATGCTACTGACTTTGTCAACTGAAAAGTGCCCATTGTGGTGGAGAAGAAATTGAGCCCTGGAATCTATTTCCTTTAGAAAATTATCAGCCTGGAAATTCAGACAGAAATAGTCGCTAATAATTTTAAATTTACCCATTGGTGTAAATTTGTAAATTCAGTTTTTAATTGTTGTTTTTTTCATGACTTTTAATAATTGGTATTCTCTACAGAATGGCTTATAAAATTTGACATAGAGCTAATTTCTTGCATCCAGAATGTGGTATCATGATTTTATATGAATCATTTTATAGTTGAACATTCACAAGAAATAAAATATGTATCTGATGAAGATTTCAAAAAAATGATTTTTTTTTTAACTTTATCTATAATATGGCAAGGACTGCCACCATGAATTGTTTTTGCTTGAAATACATGAAATTAGTAGAAAATATTTTCAGTTTTTCAAAAGCAGCAGGGAGCAAAGCCTTCATCATACTGTATTTGAATTTGTTACTGTATCAACACCATTTTGGATTGGCTTTGGTTCACCAGTTCACAGTTTTTTCTGCTAACCAAATTGAAATATGGCGAAGAAAAGTTAGTCAATGTTAACCAGTTCAAGGTTATTCTTATATGCCGTTGGTAGTTTTCACTGAACAATATTGTTATCAAAAATCAAAAGATGACATTATAAAATCTTTTTGGTAAACTTATGGATGCAGTTGCATATCACATTTCCCAACACAAATTGAAAGTATAGTAATCTGAAAATTGTTTACTCTTTCTTTCATTAAAAATAGAATGAATAGATTAAGCTTTGAGGCATAAATAAGAAAAAAAGAAGACTACTGCATGTCATAATCTGTATATGAAATGCCTGTTAAAAGCTTTTTACTTATTGTCATTCTTTTTCTTTAGAAATATGAAGTTTTTCAGAATTTGTTTTTAAAAACTCAACTATTGATAAAAATATTCTAATACATTTGTTGCATTAGAAAAAAAGAAATTGAACTTTTTTTTATCTTAAATGCCTTAACTTTGTCTAATGATGGGGCACAGATAGGTTGTCAAGTTCAACCTTCTTTCTTACTGCATTGAAGGATCCTCTAAGCATGCATCTTCTACAACAGATTCTCTGAGCACCAGCAAGTCTCTCATGCATTGACCCCCATCTCCAATGTGTGTCTGTCTATGCACCATTTGCTGAATGCAAAGTCATTTTTTATACTGTAGCAGACCTAAGAGCCAATGAGTGGCATGCATAATATGTAAGCAGAATAGTGGACGCAAATGTAGCAAGAGTTCCTGGAAAAATCAAATACTGGACGAATGAGGAAAGAATCAAAATGGCGGTGCCCATGTTTTATGACAGGTGGTCTCGGACGACTAACGCGAAATCTCGTCTACTGATTCGTATGTAAATTATGGTCGGGCCTCGGCTGTATAAAGCGAGCGTTTTTTTGGAGACAGACGCGTCTTTGCTACTGAGAAGTGAAGGTTGGACGTGTCACCCCATTTTGTCGTTTCTATGTTGGTTGATGGACTGTTACGTCAGACTATCGTTTTAACTGTGATTTGGCTACAAGTGTTGAGGTCGAGAGACGGAAGAAATCTATTGCAGACATTTGTTGCCACTTTAAGTTGGGTTTTTTTTTTACTACTACATATACACCTTGGAAATAAGTTTTATAATCATGTTGTTGAAGGGTATATCATTCTCTTCTTTATCCCAGTTAGATATGACTGCTGCTGCTCTGCATTTTATACGTGCTGTTGGAAATGCTGCAAACAGTTTCCCCATACAGTGAAAATATGTTGTGTTGGATTATTAGTTATAGTACTTCTGGAACTTCACTTCTATTGAAGTGTGTTGTGCTTCCCCCAGATATATATGCCAAACACTGAAGCACAATTTACTAATCACTCTGTTTCTATAAATGTCAGTCTGTAGTCGGCCAAGTGTTTTTTCTCATTCACTACAGACAATAACAATGGCCACAGTTAAATGTAAATAAATGGTAGAACTGCCTAACAAACAGAATTGACAAAGTTTGTTGCAATGAATAAGAAAAAGAAAGGACAAAAATAATACAAAGCAAGCAAAAGATATATGCAAAGCAAATTAACAGTAATAAGGCAAAGCAACAGTAATGTGACAAAAAGTTCACAAACTAAGAATTGGGGTTGATATGAGCAAATTCTGATGAACAAAAATAGTGTTCTAACTTCAACGCAAGACAGACTGGGATTGAGTTAGATGACACCAACAAGTGGCCTGTCTTTTTAGCTAGGAAGAAATCCCAGCATGCATTTGTGTGCTTCTGCCTATAAATTTGGGAGGGGAAAGTATTTTACAATCATTCCCATTGGGATTGGAACCAATATCATGTGTTAAAAAATTTTGCATTAGGAGTGGTTGAGGGCTTGTTAAAATTTTATTCTAAAGGAAAAGGACCAAATTTTAAATTTTTCCTCAAATCTGGAAGTCTGGGGTTAAATTTCCATATTTTGGTGTTTGGAGCTGAAAAACCTAAATTTGAGTTAGAATAATGATTGGTGGGATTGGTTAGAGTTGTTTGAATCATATTGGTAAAGCTATTCAAAAAATGACAAATTGGTGTTGAATTTTCATATTTGGGCATAAAAGGGTATATTTTGGATTAAGCCATCAAGGTATTTGGGGCTTATTGGATGGGACAAATTAGAAAAAATGTTCTCAATCATCAATCTGACAGAAAATGAATGAATTAGTGAAGTTTCATAAAACTTGTGAGTCAACAGACTAAAAGACAATACAAAGGAACTTAGTAATTTACAAAGAAATGCTGAAAAATAAATCGTAATTAATTAATACTTGAATTATTGCATTTACAAGGTGTGGCACAAAGGTTTACTACACAAGCTCTCTAGTTATGTAATCACTGGAAGGGTCTTCTCGGTCATAAAATGCTTCTTAACAGGTAGGTCCCTGAAGGAAGTTATCAATGGCCACTCCTCCAGAGCCATAGAGGTCAACACAAGCGTACTCCAGTGGTCACTCTTTGGACCAACTCCCTTTTTGATCTATATAAAAGATCTGCCTAAGAATATACTCAGATCATTTGTAAATATCTATGCCAATCAGATGATCATATATGGGTGCACCTCTAAAACTCTCGATGGTCAGTGATTGACAACTGGTCTCTCTTCTGATCTTGCACAACTACCAAGTGGGGTAAAAACTGGTTGGTTACATTCAATGTCCCAAAGACCAAGCTACTTACATTCCATCATTGCCAATCTGACCCTCCAATCAAGATGAACAGAGTTCCTCTTGGAGAAGCACCATGCCTTGAAGGACTGTTGGGTCTCCAACTCACACCCAACCTGAACTGGAACTCATACATTTGATCCATTGATAAGGATGCAGGTAAAATGGTCAGCTGTCTGTACTGCTCCAGTAAGTACCTGACTCTTCCTTCTATCCTCTACCTTTACAAGAACCACTCTCCAGCCTTGATAGACCTCAAAAGCATCTCCGAGCACTTTTGGGTGACAAATTATTCTCCACACTTTAACCTCTCTCCCACAGTTGGGATGTGGCAAGCCCCTCGCTGCTCTACTGTTACTTCCATGGAAAGTGCTCAGAAAAAACTACATTCCTTAGTTTCACCAAGGCAAACCTTCACAGCAAGAATACATCTTGCTACTTACATAGTAGCAATCCGCCCACATTCCCTCTATATTCCATCAGTGAGAAGTAAGTTCCACTCAAGCAGCTTCTTCCCACAAACCACTGACCTGTGGAACTGACTCCCAACAAGATGTTTCCTCTCCTATACACACAAATGGCCTCCAAACATAACCCTCTACCTTGAGTGGTCCCTGGAGTAAAGCGTGAACCTTGCTGTAAAGAAAAAAAAAATTAACTCAAACATTTGAATTTATACAAAATCTGACAGTTTTAATACAAGATTCATAAGTTTGGATTCAACTCAATTAAATAGAGGTCAACATTTGAAAAAGGGAATCATCAGCAGTTTGGTCAGATGAATTGGGAAGTTCACAATATTAGGTAGAATGTCCTTTAACATTGCACTTTTCTTTCATTATTCACTGCAGCATCAGATGCAATTCACTAGTACATCTTCCATCATCATTTCTTGATGTTTATGGTATAGATTATAGACAAAGTTAACTTCGGTGGTGATACCTCCCTTTTCACTTATGTCAGAACAGTCCCATTTAATTTTAATCTTCTGAAGAATGTTCTGCTTGATTGATCATTTTGTTCTATCAAGAAATTATTTGTTTATTCTGAATGGAGATTGACCAGTTAAAAACTTCAGCTTTAAGCTGGACAGTTGTCTTCATAAAATGATGAAAAGATCTTAATAGAGCTTGATGAGAAGATTGTACATAATTTGTTGCAAAAGGTTTGTTGGTGACTCCTTGTCTGACCTCAGAATCATTTTCTATTTTAACAAATTATAATTCACTTGTTGCAATTGTTGTTCTCTCTAAACTCTACTAGTAATGTCTTGCTATTTCTTGCATTGCTGCTTGTTGGAAATCTTCTGTAGCTCCAGCCTTTAAGAACCCAGGTGAACTGTTCTATCCTTCTATTGGTCTATTAGCCTTCTACCTCTTTTTGGCAAAGTACTAGAGGCTCTAATCAGCTCTGAATTTGTTAAGCATTTCACCTTGTAGGGTCTTCTTTCACATAAGCAATATGGCTTTCACTTATCTAGATCAACTGCTAATGTACTTGTGTTGTGTATAATGCTAAGTAAGCGTTATTGCCTTGTTCTAGATGGCGTCAGTTTATAAATATGAGCTACCTGCTCATATGCAAATTAGTATAATTTGCATATCACTACATCTCCCTATAAGGGAGGGGCCTTATGCCGCGAGTACTTCTTGTACTTCTTCTTGTGCTCTCCTGAACATCTTCCCCTATCTCTCTCCTTTCCCTTGGAGATCTAGATCTATCACGTCTATGATCGAACTGTTCCTCTTGCATGCTCTGGTCCTCTTCTAACTCGTCCCATTCTACTTCTTCCTCCGCAGTTTCACTCTGCATTAACTCTTCTGTTACATCAATAATGAGCATCTCTGAAGGCTTTTCCTCATCCGATTCTTCTCCTTGGGATCTTATTTGGTCAGCATGAACTAGAACACTGTTCCCATTTTCTTTATTTAATATTGCAGTATTATGTCCTTTCTGCATAATAAATTCAGCTGACTCTGGTTGCATATTCCTATTTCTTTTGTACCACATCTTTTGATTTGTGGCATATGACATAGTCAAAGGGGATCTTAATTGTCTGCCCATTAAGGCAGATGGACTTTCCAGCCTGCCTGCATGCGGAATTGTTCTGTAACTTAATAGTAGTCGTGGTAGGAAAGCATCGATTTCCTCCTCCTGTTGCAAGCATGCTTTTATGCCCTTCTTTACCGTCTGGACCATCCTTTCCGCTGTCTCGTTACTTTGAGGGTGGTAGGGAGGGGTCTTGTAAGGTCTACATCCTATTTTTCTTAGCCATTCATGCAAATCAACATCCGCAAATTCTGGTGCGTTATCGGTTAACAGTGTTCTCGGTATCCCATTTCTCGAAAATATTACTCTTAATATTTGTTTTACGGTGGCACTTTTTTTATCAGGTACTCTCACCACTTCAGGCCAACCTGAATATGCGTCTACTAATATTAATAATAATCCTATCCCATTGACATAGGCATGGTCCATGTGTACTCTGCTCCATTGTTCTACTTCTTGGGGCCACACATATATTTTCTTTTGCTTGAAATTCCGGAGTTCTGTGCATTTTTTGCATCTTTTTACGTAGTCTTCTACGTCTCTTGAGTACCCCGGCCACCACGCTTCCAATTTTAATCTTCTTTGCGTAGCTGCCACTCCACAATGTACGTCATCGTGTACACTTTTTATAACCTGTCTCCTCTGTGTTTCTGGGGGAACTACCAAGTCTCCATTACATATTACCCCGTTTTCTATCGTCATTTTATGTCTGATTTCTTTGAATGGTCTTTCAGCCATTGAACAATTTCCCCAACAATTCTGTTTTATCCTCGAGATTATTCTATTTAACACTGGGTCATTTGTAGTTTCAGTAGCCATTTTATCTACAGATATTACATCGGTTTCTACAAAGTGCAAGAATGTGTCTTCAAATTCCTCGTCGTTTTTGTCCTTCTCCTCTCTATAAAACCTCAATCTAGATAAGGCATCAACGTGCGGTATCGTATTCCCTTTAACATATTCAATGTCAAAGTCGAACGCCATCAGTCTAATCGCCCAACGTAATATTCTGGACGTTGTAACTTTCGGTAGTTCTTTTCTTGGGTTGAAAATAAATTCCAGTGGTCAGTGATCACTTTTCAACAAGAATTTTTTTCCCCTCAAAAACTGTCTTGCTCTATCCTTGATAAGTACATTATGGGATGCCCCTCTTGTGACAAAATACCAGATATGGACTGCTCACTAGCGTCAGTAGTTAGAGTTATATCCTTCTTAGGGTCAAAAATTTGTACTATTGGCTTTTTTGCCAGAATTTGTTTTAAGTTTTCAAAGGCTTTCTGTTGGTGTTCTAACCAAATGAATTCCACATTTTTTTTTTCTTAACTTCGCAAATGGTTCTGTCAACTCATTATATTTTGGTACGTATTTTCTATAAAAATTTACCTAAGAAGGACTCCAACTCTTTTTTATTTTTCAGTGTAGCCACTTTTAGAATTTTCTCTAGTAGTACTTTATCTGGAGAGATCCCTTCCTTTGATATTGAGTAACCCAAAAATGATATTTCATTACTGTTGGTTACACACTTTTTTGTATTTATTGTCATACCAGCGTCTCTTAGCCGGTTCAGTATATTTTCAGTTTTTTTCCTTTAAATCATCTTCATTTAAATCTCCAACACATATATCATCTTGATAACAGATGGTATTTTCAACATTTCCTATTACTTTTTCAATAGCTTTTTGAAAAATTGCACTTGCCGTTTTTATGCTATACGGCATCCTTTTCCACCTTAACAGGCCTATAGGTGTGTTTATGGTCGTCACTTCTTTAAAATTTTCATCTATCGGTATTTGGTGGTAAGCTGATTTTAGGTCTATCTTCGAAAATACTTTCATTCCAGCAAGTTTATGTAAAGCTACTTCCACATTCGGAATAGGGTACGAGTCGGCACAGACTTTATGGTTCACCCCTATTTTATAATCTCCACAAATTCACAAGTCACCATCGTTTTTACTTCCTCCTGGAGGGACCGGTTCTACTAAGTCTTCCTTTATTAACTTTTGCAATTTAGCTATTACCAACGGTAACAAATGCACTGGTATTTTTCTCGCTTCGTAGTAGGAGGGGGAAACATTTTCTTTTAATTTTAGGCTAGCTTCATAATTTTTTAATTTTCCTGTTTTTTCAATTTCTATCTCATTAATCAACTTCGTTGAATTTATTTTTAATACGTCATTCCCCAGTAATCCATGCGTTTTTCGGCAATTTGTAACTATAATGGGTACTATTTCATATTTTTCTTTTAGTTCTATTGAACCTTCAAAGTAACCCATAATTGGTATAATCGAGCCATCAAACTGACGTAATTGTACGTTGCTTTTTTTTAAAAACGGTTTTCCCATTTTTTCCCACAAATTTCTGGGTACTATCGTGACTTCACTACCTGTGTCGATTTGCATTTCAACAACACAGTCGTTGATTTTCATTTTTATTTTTGTATCTCGTTCTTAGATCCATTATTTTGTATATTATCATTTTTTACATTAAAAATCTGTCTATTTTCATCCTCTGTTCTTTCCACATTTTTCGTTTTACATACTTTTTTGAAGTGATTTTTTTTTAAACACTTTGAACATGTTTTTCCATAGGCTGGGCATTTTTCTTTTTTCATTTCATGAATTTTTCCACAGTATGCACAATTTTTTCTTTTTGTTTGTACCGTATATGTTTCGGCCATTACTTCTTCGTAGGATTTATTTTTATTTTGGTTGTAGGTATGTATTAATTCCTGCTGTTGTATAAATTCTAGACACATATTCAAGGGCATGTTTGTAAGTTGTAACTGTTCCATTAACTTGTATCTATGTGCTGAATTATGTATACCTTCAATTAATCTTAGTTGGATTAATTCTTCTTTCGTTGTCTGCTCTCCTATTCCTAGTTTTTCGAATTCACAGTATTTACTCGCACTCCTTAACCAGTGTAAATATTTTACTATCGGTTCATCCACTTCCTGCTTCATTGCCATAAACTTGGTCCTTTCTGCAATCACCAGTCTTTTCTTTGGCCTCATGTTTCCCTTGATAATCTGGCTTATTTCTTTGAAAGTCATTTCTTCTAGTTCTCGAGGGTACACCATTGTAGCAACCTTTATAATCGCTTCACAACCAGCGGTAGCCATGAACAAGTCGGTGATTTCATTTTCCCCTCCTCTGTTTTTGTTGTCTTTCAACTTTTTACATCTCGCATTAGCAGCGAAGCAACGAATCCATGTATCTACGTATTCTGGGTCTTCAAGGACCAAAGAGGATCCTATCGGCGACGCCATTGTTGTGTTGTGTATAATGCTAAGTAAGCGTTATTGCCTTGTTCTAGATGGTGTCAGTTTATAAATATGAGCTACCTGCTCATATGCAAATTATACTAATTTGCATATCACTACAGTACTTATTATTGCTGAAAGAGCCTATCAAGCTTTAGATAAGTATGGTGAAGATCTGGCTGTTCCTTTAGATATCTCAAAGACAATTGACAGGATTTGTCATGTTGCCAGTCTTCTTCACAAGTTGAAAGGTTATTGTATTTCTGGACAAATTTTTGAACTGATTTAATCTTTCTTATAAAATCACAAAATGAATGTTGTCTTGAACGGACACTCTTCTAGATCTTTTTGCATTAATGCAGGTGTCCCACAGGGCTCTATTGTTGGACCTATGTTGTTCCTAATTTTTATCAACAACCTTCCTGATGTTGTCAGTTCTCAACTATGCTGATGACACAACTATTTACTCATGTCTTAATAGTAAGTCTGATTGGTTCAACATGGTTAAATTGGCAGCTGATCTTAAAAATGACCTACTAATCTGTTGTTAACTGGGACAAGGAATGTCTTCTTAATTTTAATACCTCCAGAATGAAACTACTCTCTTTAATCATCTGCAAGAACTCTTTTTGCATTCCATTAGCATGGCTAAGGCTAACCTCTAGGAGAGTGACTCATTGTGCCTGCTTGTGCTAACGTTTTCTGCTGATATGAAGTAGAAAGATTATATTGAATCACTTGCTAGGTCTCCTGCTAGGAAAGTTAGTTCACTGTGTTATGTTAGACAATTTTTCTCACCAGAATCTATCTTGCATATTTATAAGTTTACCATTTATCCATGCATTTGAATATTTGGTCTGCTATATATTTAGAGATTCTTGATAAAATCTAAAGAATCTGCAATGTTAATGGTCTTGACATGGCATGTTGGCTTCAGTTACTTTCCCACTGCTGTAATGTAGCTTCCTATGCCTTTTCTATAAATATTTTCATTGTAATTTTTTGGATGAACTTCTATGGTGGCTAGACTTTATGAATATAAGCGCAGTACTAAATTGGCAGCAAGGTTTCATCATTTTACAATTAAAATGGCTAGATGTAACTGTAAGTTCTGTAGTAACAGTTTCTTATTTTGCACATCTCATCTGTGTAACTCTCTTCTGGCTTTCTAGTCAACTTTGGTCTTCAAATATTTAAATGTGATGCCAATCGTTATCTTCTGTCTTCTTAATTCCTATTATTTTATTGTTCTCTCCATAATGATTTTTTTCTCATAGTCTCTAACACCAGTAACCTCTTGCATCTTAGTTGCTTTATTGCCTTGCTTGGGGTGAAATGAGTTGCTTATACACATCAAATTCCCCACCATTTAGGTCCAGTGGAAAGATGTACTCAAACCTTTTTACCCTGCACATTTTAAAGACAAGCTCTACTTTCTCAAGCCATTTGATCTTGGGTGAGCTGGTTCAAGTGCTGTTGAATTCATGAGTCTGATTGATATCAAATGATTTGTTTCAGTGTGCCGAAATGTATTGTTAGAAAAAGGAAAAGTTTGTAAAATCCATAAGCATTCACACTGCTGATGTGCTGCCATGGAAAAACTGTCCTTGGTAACAGATTTGAAAAAGTTTTTAAAGCCTGAAACAAGATGTTGATGATTACAATTAGTCAAGAAACAAATTTGCATGTTTATCTATTATACCAACCTCATCTGAGTGAGTTGTCTATTTTGCTGTAGCAGCAGCATGTATTTTACAAGGTAAACTACCACTTTCTTCATATATTTATCATATTTGCATTTGTTATTTAAGTAACAGGCTTTCTACATTTCTCTAATTCCCTGTTTTTAGAAATAGTGGCTGTTTTTATGCAGTTGTACACTATTTTTGATTCTTGACATATTCATAAGTATGGTGAATTTTATTTTATTGTGAATAAATTTTTATACAACAGCTTTCCTCAAATTAAGAGTGATCAAATTATTTTGGGTTAATATATAGTGACTTTGTGTTGTGTAACATTTTCTTGTTTTATTCTTTTGGCCATTTTGTAGACTCACTGGAAAAAAACTGAGCAATTCACTCACACTTAATTAGAGAATAAAGAGTCTTTGATATATCAAAATGTTCTCTATTTTGTAAACATACATTTTCAATGAACTTTGATTGGAAAAAAACTGGGGAATGATTTATGAAAAAATATCCTTGGGACGACTAACTTTTGATTAAGATATCTGTTTTATTTAGTATCACACTTAGAAAAATCAAAAAAAATCATAAGCTTTAAGCAATTAAATAATATATTACCAATCAAAAAATCACCCATAATCAGTGAAATATTGAAGAATAAATAATCATTAAACAGTTTCTTTTTATTATTTCCTTTTGGGATATTGTACTCATCTTTTTTAATGAGGACATAAGTACAGTACAACTGAGAATAATAATGATAATGATAATTCCTAATCCTAGAAATTTAGTCAGTTTTCTGTTCTTTGTCTGCACACATGTAATGAATTTGTTTTGTTTTTTTCTTTGATTTCCTGAGAATGCATATATTGCTTTAAATGGTCTTTAATGTATGTAGATATTTTAAAGACTTTAATGACCATTATGAAAGAAAGTAATAAAATAAATCTTAATTTTGCTAAGTTTGAACTTTCACTTAATGTATATAAAATTTATTAGAAATCCTAATAAAATGTATTACTTTTCTGGTGTGTTCATACTCACATACACACACAAATATTGTGTATGTGTTCGGAAAGTATCCAGCCATTTAGTAGTAATTAAAAATAGTGTATCCCTTTGGATTCTCTTTAATCTTATCTCTAGCATTTCAATAATAATTTTAACTTTGTGAAAAGCCAGAAGCAATAGTGAGTCAAAAATGGACTGTATAGGGACTGACAGAACTGAGAGATGTGATATGCTGCAAAAATAGCTGTATAAATCATAAAGAATCTACTCACTTCGTCATTGTGAATGCTATAGACACACAGTACACAAAATAACTACTGACTAAGAACTCCATGAGCAGTATCTGTTTATTCATATATAGTAAGGTCCACCCTGATTAGTTTTTCAAGTTAAATCAAGGCTGCACAACCAGTTCTTGAGATATTCAAAATGGCTAGATATGTTCTCATATATGTATCTAAAGATTACATCTGTAACACACTTATTTGGTTTGCTATATGTCAAATAATTCTTGCTCAATAATTTTATCAACTGTAGTATTCTTCTTGTCATTGAAAGTTAATTTGCATTATTTGTACTTTTTTAGGAGATAAAACATTTCAAATTCAAAAATCTTGTTATATAGAGTTAGGGATTTTATGTTCTGCTGTAAAAACAATTAACTTCATTTTATGTGCAAAAATATTGATATTTATGGAATTCATTTAAATTCATTAGATTGTTATTGCTGACTTTTCATTAATTAAATTTTAGATTTGATAGTCATGATTATACATTTGATTTTTCTTTGAAAAGCTTCTTTACCGTAATTAGTGTTTTTCTGCTAAAACCATTCATGCCTAATAAGAATTTAAACTATGTTTGTGTTTTCTCCATGCATAGTTTTATAAAAAATGTAATTTTCAAGCAAAGGAATCAGAAGTAAATTATTTAAAATTAGGTATTAAAATTTAAACTGTAATTCTGTGATTTGGAATTTTCTAGATAGCTACACACTGGACTGCATATATTTAGGGAATGTGAATAAATTCCTATTTTATAAAAGCAGCTGTAAACCTTTTGACAAAATATGTAGCTTGAAAACTAATAAAAAAGGTTGACTGAAATGTTATCAACTAAGAATACAAACTAAATATAGTTAAAAACCTTATGAAGCAACTTCCTGGTATGATAAAAAAAGCTGTAAAAAAATTTTTTATCAGTAATAAATACTAGTTTAATAAATTTCAACAATTACTAATGAAACAAAGAATATATTTACAACTTGAAAATATAAAAAGGATTAATATTCCAGAAATAAAAACATCAAAAAATATATATAAAAAAACATTTTCTTGTTTTTAAATTGAATATTGACTAAAGCATACATTTTTTTATATATATAAATTGATTAGCATAAATTATTTTAACCATGAACACATTCTTTTACAGTTGTTGCTTTGTATAACTACAAAGTGTTTATAAGTAGGAATTTAACATCATTGTATTGAATGTTGGTATTTGTATTCAATGTTACTCATTTACTTATTAATGTCTTCTCTGCCAGCTAATGTATAAAAGTAGCCAACGTATTTCTGCATGATAATATTCATTACACCCATATTTGACATCTTAGTCTTCTGAGGTGAAAGCAACAAACACTAAAAAGCAATCTTCCATCAAAGATTCAAGATAAACATCAACAATTTTGTAATTGTTTGAGCTTAGATCACATAAAATTCTGCTTGCCATGTTCAAATTTTGAAGATTCCTTTTGGAAAATAAACAAAATAAAAACACAAACTTTGCAAGCATGGCATTTAATATGGTATTAATTATTTTCTTTAAATGGTTATTTTATAAATATTGTGAAAATTTTGTTTATTTTGGTAATGTTTGGCTAGTTTCTGTGTAATGTTTTAATTTTTTTTACAATTTTTTTTATTTAAATATCTTCAAGAAATCAATATTAAAATTGTGTACTTAATGTTTTAAAATTAAATGAAGCATTTACTAATATCTCTTTAATGAAAATTGTGCTAACTACAATTGGCATCAGGGTGAAAGGAATGAAATTGATTTGAGGATTATGCTGTGTTGCTTGTTCTTCATAACTCCAAATCAACAACTGTACTGAAATTTAGTTTCTAAACTAAGTGTGTTGCAGAGCAACTATATTATATATTTTCACTTTTCTTTCAAGGAAGTGTGCTGAAAAGATGAAGTTATTTTGTTTTGAAGTGATCAGGTAAAAAAATTTAATAAATCTGGCATTTCTAGCAATCTTGAATTATATTCTTGCTGCTCTAAAATAAAAAAAAATAAAATTATCAAATTGAAAATATTTTTCTTTCTTTTTTTAAAATTTTTTTTGTGGTCTCAACAGCTGAGAGGATATAAAGTATCCAAATCATAAGGTTTATTGGTGTTAATGTTTGATTTTGAGAAGAAAATGTTTCTCCCTAAAGTACATATAAACTGTTTGAAAAATATTTCTTGCCAGAAGATGGCAATTACTAGCTAATAATATTTTGTATTTTGAGATCAATATAATACCTCAATTTAACAAAAAAAAGTTGATTTAAGTGTCATTCTAAATTTAGATTATTAGCTGCTTGCTCTGTTTGTCTTTAAATTAATTTACTACTTAGTAATAGATGTTCATGTTTTGAATAAAAATATAATTTCAAAATCTACTCAGAATTTTTATTCCATCTGTTAAAGTATAAACATTAAACATCAATGAGTCTTTTAAAAAAAGATAGAATACAAAATTGGAAAAGATTTCACTGATTTTTCTATTATTTACATATTATTCAGACTGTTGTCCTCATCTTTGTTGCCATATTCACATTTTGGCTTTCTTCAGGTGATTGGAATTTCAAACCAAACCCTTTATTTCGTCCACCGGGGTAGATTGTTCTAGTTCCATGTACCATGCTTCTTCTAGATAATTCGGTAGTTATTTCCATTTAACTCAACTCTCCAAGATTTTGTTCTACTGTAGCCGGGTATTGAACTCGCAACTCTTTGGGTCAAGTCACTGGATTACTTCAACCCATGCTTTTATTCACTGGGCCATGTGTTCATCAGTATGAATTTTTGGGACTTATAAACCTAATGTCTGAGTAATCATATTACAGTTTTGTTGTTATTATTGTTTTTCTCTAGCACTCCGAACAATGTAAATAGTGTAAATAATTAAAATACCTTATCTCAGAAATATAGACAAATTTTTCTATAAATTTTTGCAGAATTTAAAAATGAAAAATATTTAAAATACTCAGCAAAATATCTATTTTAGTGGCTCACACATTTCATAATCTCATTTTGATGTTTCAGGAACCAAACATTTCAGTGGTATATAAATTAAATAGAAGCAGTAATTTTGCTGGGAAGACAGAATGCAAAGATGTTGTTACATGTGCACTACAGAGTATGTGTGTGTGTATGTGTGTATATATATATATATATATATATATATATATAAATAGCAGGACAGACTGGGTTCTATAGCCTTGGATGCCAACTGGTCTAGGAGAAGTTAACTCTGAATTAAAGACCTGAGGAGTGTTGGTTGGAGACATTTGTGGCACATGGTGCACCAGGTCTCCGTATCCGGGTCTCCAAAAAGTGTGGTTGGTTCTGCACAAAACTTTCACCACTATAATCAAATCATATATGCTGGTGTCTGACTATCGGTTACTAGGAACTGAACTGCTTGACCCTCATACAATGAATATGACAGGAGAGTCTACTACATATATATATGTGTATGTGTTATCTGTTTGAGTCATCTTCTGATCTGAAGCATCTACAGTTACTCACTTTATTGCTATTTCTACATTCAGTCCAAATCCCATCTGTATTAAACAATATCTCCATCTCTTGACAAGCACTGTCTGGAGATAACCACAAACATTATGCATGTGTGCCTCTAGGTAAATCTTCTACAGGATGAAAATATTGGACCCTTTTGGCACCACTCCAACAGTTGTGCACACAGATCAGCATCAACTCATTCAGTTCTTGCTAGTTCAATACAAAGTGCACCTCCTCCTTATTTCTCTGCACCACTGCCATGAAACAGCTTGGGCCTGTAGAAGAACCTATTTCTCTCTCTTGGTAAGGTAAGAATTATCTGATATCTGATGATATCTGCATCTCCTCATTGTAGTCCAGATCTTTGTGTCTTTGTCAAATTTTGCACTAAAGTCAGGTTTACATGTGCACATCAACAAATTCCATGGTGAGAAGAGAGCCTTGCTTTGGTTAGTTATATGGATTCCATCCAACTTTTTAATAATGTCCATTCCAATAAGTTACTGTTCCCAACTAGTACTTTGCTGTTGATTGGATTAACATTATCCACTTTCAGCTGTATGGTACTGATTCCTTGACTCTTGTGGAACTGTACATCAGCTGTTAATATATTACCCTCCTGTTTACTCTTTGCATGAGCACCTAATTTACTCACAAGAGACTGGGAACAACAAAGGCTATATATTTCTTTCCAGCCATGTACATTTTTATCACAGAACGCCCTGTTTATATGCTGTGTGGGGAGGAGAGTAGTGACGATATCTTGTTCCCCAACCCATTTACCTGGTACTTTGAAGCAAAATGATTCAATCTCTGATATTGAAAGCACTGTACTTCTGGGCACACTTTTTGAGCATGACTGATGCAGGTTCCTGCATATCGATACTAGCAGTTTTTGGCAAAGTGATTATGCTTGGAGTACCTGTAGCAACTGATGTTGGTATGGTAAGTAGTGAGGTTTAGATAGTTTCAACTAGCTAGTAGTCATCTTGTCTATCCATGATGAGGCTTGCTGTGTTTCTTTGATATGATCTGACAGTCCTGCAACAAAAGTATATAAGTATTTTCAGGTCAAGAAAAATGTCAACAGGTTTGCCAGGGTGCAGATGCTGGGCTGTAAGCTGTTTCAAGACCATAAATGAGTGTTGTAACAACAGTCTGCAGTGCTTGTTTTATTTGATCAGCATCAGACTTTTCATTGTCTCTGAGTTGCTGATACACTGCAAAAACCTCACAGTGCAAGGAAATGTTAAATCATTCTTATCCTGAATATTCTGCAAACTCCTTTTTTTTCAAGCCATTTGACGTGGGGTTGAGCTGTTGCTGTGCTATCAAATTTAGGAATTAGATTGATATTGAACAATTTGTCCACCGTTTCTCTGAGTAGTCAAAAGGGCTTGTAAAATATGTTCAGAAAGTATAGGTCTGATGCCAACTGCCTTTCTGGTGACACAAATTAGTTTATGAAGCACTTTCAACACTTCTGATTGTTTGTGAATGTAAAAGAATTGCATGTTTATGTCTAATGATATATAAACTATATGTACCAGACTAATGGTGGGTAACTGAATGACAAAATGGAAAAATCCTTTGTGATATGTTTCATCCTTCAAAAAGAATTCTTCAGAATAAACATTTTTATCGATAGGATCGTATATGTGCTGTGAGAGGGAATGAAACACAGACAAATGTTGTTTATAGTTATACATTGAAGACACAGGGATACTTAACTTTGATTTCGTGGCATCTGATTTGTCTAGTTCTCAACCTAACACCTCATCTGGATGGGTTGTGTTTTTTTTGACTGAAGAAACGTGATGTAAAGATATTTCGATTGATAAAGTAAGTCGTCATTTTCTTCTTCATATTGATTTCTTTAAAAATATTTTACTGGTCAAGCCACTTGACCTTGTTTACATTAAAAATTGTTTCTAATGTTGAAATGTCTTTTTTTTTCTTAAAGTTAGTTATTTTTCTTGTTCTTACCTTGTCAAGGCTTTCAATTTTTTTTTTTGTTATTGCTCTCTGATCTCTCAACTTTTTCTGCAATTTTCAATGTTGTGCTTTTATCATTCAATAGATTTACCATATTTTTCTTTATATCTTTATTTATGAGTTTAAAATATCACTATCAATATCTATACTATTATATTTATTTACAATAAGATAAACAACCTTCGTGTGATTTAATAAAATCTCACAATACCAAATAAGTATAAGGTATTATAATTATTTCTATTAAAAACAGAAATTCACATGGCATGCATATCATATTGTTAAAGTTTTATCATCATCAGTTGGTTAATACCATTTTTATTCTGAAGACTGTCTCGTATGAGTCAGTCTAAAGTATAGAACCTAAGTCACATCAGTTTTATTTTTAGATGATACTATAAACAATTAAATTTATTTTGGCATTTATATGTGGAAATGTAAAAATTGGAAATAAATTAACATCGTATTATTACCTTGAAGTAATTTGCAATCATTGGCTGAATTAGTAAGATTACTTTGAGGATAAGCAGCATAAATAAAACTTAATCTTCTCTAGTAGAAAATGTTTCTTCTATAGTTGAATTTGGTACCTTTATTACAAAAATGACCTTTGAATAGTTATCATATTTAAATGTCATAGATCCTTTGTTTCTGATTGAAGTATTTCATTAAATTTATTGCTTGCATTAATAATATAAGCTAACAGGGATTATTATTATTAATAGATTATTTTATTACTATTTACCAGTTGTAAAAAACACTGTCTGTTGGTACCATGATTGTTGCTTTATTTATTAACTTTCCTATATTTTATTAAAATGTGCAAGGACAATATTTGTGAGTACTGCTTACGGCATGGGACATAATGTTAACATACAGGTTTGTCTGTCTAAAAGTTGATTCTTGTTTCCATTTGTAGTAAGATGTTTTCTTGTCTGAAATGTTAATTTCTGTTTTCTTATTCCTCGATGTAATTAAAAATAGTAGAGATTATCAGTAATTCAACAAATCATCCATTTCATCAGCAAGCATCAAAAAATATTTTATAGTTTTTGCTAACATTACTTTTCTGTTTGAAATAGGTTCTGTATTTTTTTTTATATATAATCCTTCAACCTTGTTACCTTTTCAACATACATTCTGAGATCAGACTTTATTCAATACTGTAATTTTCTATTAAATCAAAAGACAAACATTTGCATTCACAGTTACCTTTAGCTTGACAGTTTGAAAGATTATATTTATTCAAAAAATGGAAACCCTTCCAGACAAAAATATCCACAAAAAGATATGACATTTGATTAATAAGTCTGATCATAATTTGAGTAAGAGTGACGGAAAAGAAAGCCACTTACCAAGAAAAAGGGGCACGTGTGTTCTGTACAATATGTTGAAGACAAAATAACCAAAATAGAAACAAATCAGTTGCAAGTGTTGCCATAAATGCATCTCATATGTGCTAATATTATATGCCCTTTCCCACCTGTCAACCAATGGAAAAATTGTTCCATTGATGAAAGTGCTTGGTGTTCTCGAATTTTTATTTTTCTACCTCATCTGTCAGTTTGTGTGTTGGATTTCTGACTGTTTATGTGTATTGGGATTTGTGATAAGGGACTTGCGATTCATGATTTTAAAATTACTTTCTGCCCCTGGATCTTCAAGTTTGAAATTGTGATTTGTTTATTTTGTTTATTTGAGCACATTGTTTGCAAGAAAAGAAACAAAATAGTTTAAAGCTTTTTTTACTACAAGATATTTTGGCAACATGACAGATGGTAAATTCGATATAAAGCTGATTCCTGAATTTGACAGCAGTGGGTCAGTATTAGAAGTGAAACTGGTATGCAGCCTCTGTGGTGTGCAGTGGCTTGAGACCATCATTCCCCTTCAACTGACTGGAGGGGCATTTGCAGTGTATCAGCAACTGACCAAGGAATTGAGAGCAGATGCAGCGCGAATTAAGGATGTGCTATACACTGCTTTTACTGCAGACAGTTTCTCTGCATATGAGCAGTTTGAAGCTCAGAAACTGCACCCAGGTGAAACTGTAGACATTTACCTGGTTGACTTGAGAAAGTTGACAGTACTGTTTCAAGTAATGCCCGAAACACACAATAGCATGTGTGTTTGTCTGTGAACTCCCTGTCTCTGTACAATGACATATTTAGTCAGCCTCCAGGATGGACTTGTTGCCGCTTGAGGAGTTACTGGCCTGGGCCCAAGCACTTATGAAGGAAGAGTCTCAAGAGGAACTGGTGGTAGCGGCTGCAAGGCCCACCCAAAGTAAACATGTAGACCCTTCTGCGAGAATTAAGTGCTACAGATGTTATGGCCCAAACCACCTGGTAAAGGACTGCCTTCAGAAGGGGCAAGTGACTCTGATGTGTTGCTACCACTTCCATAGGTGCCAGGGCACTTGTCACAAGATTGTTCAGTAAATGGGTTAGGGGGAAATGCATCAGTGCCAGCCTCATCCCCATCCAGGATTTAAATGCAGCGCTACCAGTTGTTATACCCCTCCTACCTGCTACTGACTGAGTACCCTGTATTTAAACAGGCAAGTAGTGAATATCAGTGTGAACTATAGACATGGATAGACAAGTAGCTGATACCTTACCTTGAAGAACAACTTGGTCCCCCCAAGGGGCCTGATCCCATTAATGACAGTAATTCAAAAGAATAAAAGAAAGGTCAACCTGGTGTTAAATTACCGCCAGCAAAACAAGTATGTTGATGCCTACATGGTGATGTTTATGTCAAAAAATTGAGAGAATGGTGGAGAAAAGAACCCAATGTTTCCATGCTTGATCTTTGCAAGGCATACCTATAAATACATGTGCATCGACACTGTGGCCATTTCAAACCATTTATAAGTGGGGAAGGATGACAATGAAGATGTGAGATCTGTAACATGTGTAAGACAACATCTTGCTGATTTTGGATTGACATGCAAAGACCCAGATGACTGAAAGACAATACCTGCGTGCTTGGCTTGCAAGTTCGGGGAGAGCAAAACATCTTGTACTGAAAGTGGCGGGGGAGATGAAATACTGAAAGGACCTGAAGTTTTGACTCAGCAAAAAATATTTTCACAATGTGGAAAATTAGTAGGACACTTTCCCGTGTGTGGTTGGCTCCGTCTTGTGACCAACTTCATGAAATGCAGAGCGCAGCTTATGTCCAGCTGGGATGATGAAATAACAGTCACACTCCTCAACAATGACGATTGTAGGTCATTACCAGAGTACTCCAAGACAACCCTGTGCAAAGCAAGTGTTATGTCAGTGGACATGAGTTCGAAGTATAGGTTGATATGAGCTCCCTTGCAACTGGAGTGTCCTTTTGGAGGCAATTCATCAGGTGAGGAGACAGTAGTGTTTCCTTTAAGAAGAAGCACAAGGCTTAAGAGACCTGCCCCTGGTTGTCACCAGTATGATCATGAGATCAGGGAGGAGTGTGGCAAAAGAGAATGTTACTTACTGAGAAAAAGGGCATGTGTGTTCTGTATGATGTGCTGAAGACAATAATAATTGGGATTTGTAACATTGAACCTGCAATTTGCGATTTTGATATTTCTTTCTGCCTCTGGACTTGTGATTTGTTTCTTTCATTGTGGAATTGAGCTGCCATATCAATTATTTGAACACATTGTTTGCAATGAAAGAAACAAAAAAGTTTAAAGCTCGTAACTGGAAAAAACAAATGAAAAAAGAATGTTAACAACAAATACTTTTTCACACCCAACCCAGTTCTGCGGCATCAGAATCAACGTTGAATTTAAGCAAGCGAATGAGCCAATTGGAGTAAAGTGCCATAAATTTTTCCCACTTGTGACGAATGCAGCTATCGATTGTTTTTTGCATGCTAGCATGCTAGTTAACATTCGTGTCAGTCAGCTGTTGGCTCTCACGCTGGCCAATAGAATCTTCCTGCCTATTCGTGGCAGCCCGCTATAGGCTCTCACTCTGGCCAGTAGAAAATGGACGCAAACTACATGAAAACTGCCGTAGAAGCATGAAAAAATTGATTATTTCCACTATCGATGGGAGTTGGGAAATGCAAAGTCGGTTTTGGCCTTCCCTAACTTGTGCATGTAAATTTTGGTGCAAATCCATTGAAAATTGCGGCTGTTCATTCGTTACACACACACACACACACACACATCCTGCCTTTTATAGATAGAGATTATTTACAAATTGATATTGATGTATGATACAAAATAATCTAATTTTCTTTTAAATGAACTTTTTAATAGTGAGTTAGTGTACAGATCCCATTATCAACTAAAACCACATAATTTGTTACTAACATTATTAAAATCCAGTGCCATATTGTAACCAGCTTTTAGTTGAATAAAGCTTGGATTGCTGTCCCAAGTCACTTCAGTGTTTGTTTTATTACAATTTATTCAACTAAAACAAAAGATATAGAGAAAAAAAATCAAAGAAACATGGAAATCTAAATGTTTGGACAGTGACTCTAGTCTACCAGCAGCTGCCAGATATTATCAACGTTGCTATACCATTCTTTTGAACTACTTCCAAACAAATATTGTACCCTCTTGAGCTGTATAAGCCCTGTGAAACCACACCGTCGGCCCGTGGTCAACTCCCAGTCACGGCGCAAAGCTGTAAGGTTTCTTCTACCGGCGTTTTGACTCTTTGTTGCTGCCACCAGCCTGTGTCCCGGTCATTCGGTGGTCGTCGCTACTTGGCGAAATCCCCTGGTCAGGATACCAATATGTGACACTCAGCCGTCCAGGGTCGAATCCAGTGGTCAAGGTACCAATATGTGGCACCAGGGTCGAATTCTGGTCGTCGATGTTAACGGCTTCACCAGCTGTCCCGGTTCAGTGCCAACTCTATCGTTCCCAGCTCACTTGCAATGTCTGGTTAGTGGAGTAACTGCTTCGATCTCAAGTCTAACCTGCCCACGTTGTGACTTTCATCTT
This sequence comes from Acanthosepion esculentum, assembly GCA_964036315.1. Lineage (NCBI taxonomy): Eukaryota > Metazoa > Mollusca > Cephalopoda > Sepiida > Sepiidae > Acanthosepion > Acanthosepion esculentum. The sequence continues at coordinate 10,259,406 of OZ038483.1, forward strand.
AGGTAGACGAGATCAATCAGGCATCAGGCTGTAGTGTAAGCTGAGTCCAAATTGAAGGTGGCATTGCACAAGTGCAAAGAATAAAAAATAAATGAAGAAAAACCAAAGAGGTCCAAGTATGTTTAAGAAATAACAATTCAACTTTATCCTTCCGTTGTATACATGAACGTGTTTTTCTCCCAGCCTGTTTCCTACGAAATGTGACCCTTCTATGTTTCAAGCAAGTTGATATCGTAAGTCAACTAATTTAGTTTTTAAGTGCTGGCTTAACTTCGTTCGTCAGTATAACTTGCTATTGGTAACATCGGCAAAGTCGGAGGTCATGGAATCTCTTGGTCAGCTTCTGCGAGGCAACACCCTGGTTCAAAACCAGCTCAACTGTGTCTCCAGCTTGAACTATACTCTGCTGCAACTCCAACTAACTTAACGACCCATCGACGGTCATTTATATGTGTACTGACCAAAACCTGGTGTGTGGGCCCGACGCGGCCTGGGGTTCTCGGTAATCTCTATTTCTAACAAGAAATCTCTTTGTTGTCAGGACAGAAAAATTGATTCCCATTTTTGGAAAATTAACCACTTCCCATTTCTGGGGGGGGGGTTCCGTCATTCATGAGGGAAGGTCGGAGGAGAGCTATCCTCCTAGACTCTTTCTCTCTCACATTGATATCTCATACCAATCCCTTTAGTGGTCGTTAACATCTTTTCCGCTTTTCTCATCCATTCACCTCCGCCTGTCACGATGCTACCGTACGACCAATGATCTCTTGGCAGTGCGGGTGTGGCTAAGCTGGCCTCCTTAAAATTATAATCTAGAATTTTTGTTTATAATTCTCCTTACCAATTAAATTTTATCACATGTTCTCTTTTTCCTGGGCCACCCAAAAGTCACTTATCTCGCACTCTTACCGTCTCATTAATCACTGTCAAAGTTTGCCATCTGGTCCCTTACGCCAGCTAGCTTTATCACGGAATCCATGACTTGTTAAGAAACCAAATTCTTTTACCTCATCAAATCTCAATTCTCCACTATTTTATGGGGACTGCCAAAAGTTTACAATTGCCACATTGCCATTCGACGTCTTAGCGTCTGTTGGCAAAGTAAATGATTACAATCCTCTCACCTATATCGAGACAATGCCAAAATTTTATAATTGCCACATTGCTTCTCTTCGCCTGTATCCAAGAAAAAAAAGATAAACGATATCTTGGAAAGATAATTAACATTGATTCTCACTGCCTGTATCGGCATTCGTCTCCAACCAAATTTTTTATGACTAGCACCTGTTTTGGCTGATAATTCCATATTTGCTTTTCTTTCTGTGTCCCTCGGCGATAACTCGACTGGACCTCACACACGGCTCTCTCAGCAGGTTTTTTTTTTGTAAACAAATTAAAATCTTTCTTTTAACGTCGATCAGTCTATCTTTCATTATAGCTCTATTTTTTCACTTTAAGAATGTCTATTTTCTGTTTCATTTTCTATGGTTAATTAGTTAGCCAATTACCATGGCTAAATAGTGTCACAATCCTCCCTTACCTGCTTTGTCATTTACTCGTAAATGACACCTAAATCCCAGTACACTATTTAGCATGCATCATGCATCTGTTTCATTCAATTCTATTTCCCTTTTCCTTTTCACGGCTTGACACTCTTCTCCAGCTAAACTGGTATAGTACGTCAGGCTATATGATAGTTCCATGTAGGATACAAGTTTGATTCCTGTTGGAGGATGCATATTTTCTATGAAAATTTCTTGGACATTCAGGCCTTTAAATGTTGTTAATACTGTTTATTACAAATAGAGCATTTACTTAAATATTTGTGTCTATATAAATAACATATAGCAATAAAATATCTTAAAATATAGCTCAATGCTGATGTTATATTTTTTCTAGGAGGGAATAATGTACTATTATATCATGTATGGGCTTCCATACTAACACACTAACAACCAAAACCACATAATTTGTTACTGACGCTAATGAAATACTGGTGAATCCATCACCGTATTGTAGCCAGTTTTCAATTGTATAAAGCTTGGATTGCAGCCCTTCAATTGCTTTGGTATTCATTTTATTACAGGATTCTTGCTAAATTTTTAAATGCTTAGTTAAATTTTATTTCAGAATGCATTAGAAAAAGAAATATAATTTCTTCAGTAGGATACACTTAATTAAATAATAATGGTGGCAAATAGGTTTCACATTGAAGAACAAAAAAATGTGAAATGAAAGAAAATTTTTACTGCCTATTATAATAAAAAATGTACATATAGGAAATGATGTTAACTTTTGTTGTTGTAGAAGTGTTTATTTTTTATTTTTTTTACATAAACAACATATTAATTGTATTAAATGATAATTCAGATCCCCTGTCATATCACACGCATGAAAACATTTAATAGCTCCTCTTACTGATACCAACTCTTTATGGTTCAGAGAATACTCTCTTTATATCTTTATATACATTTGTATAGTTATCAACATTTTTGTAGGAATAATGTGAATTATTAATGACCATATTGCAAAACTCTGAGTACACAATTTTGGTTATAGTAATAATAGATAATTTAATGATAAGATTTTAAAGGAAACATTGAAGTTTGTATAAAATACAATTGAAGATGAAAAACAGATTGAGAATATATTCATCACTTTGAATTGTTTTATCGTTGTACACTTCTAAAAATTGTGATATTAATACAAAGAACTTATTGAAAATAAAACTAACATGTATATATTTTATTTCCAATGACTGGCACATTTGTCAGGGTTTAATATTAGTACACCTCAACAATTTCTAGGGGAGCAAAAAGATTCTGGTTCTTCATAGAAGAAAATATTCTATGTCAAACAACTTCAAAATAATGTAGATGTAAGATGTTTTTTCAAAGAGTATGGTATAAAATTGTAGAAAGTGGAGTTTGAAAATATAGGTTCACAAACACTGTAGGTCGCAATCATACAGCTAGCATGCTGTCAACTGCCTCCCTGATGACAAACAGGAGTTTATAAAGTACTTACAATTCACAGTGAAAAACAGATGTGCATTTACATACCTTGTTTTGGTGGGTCATCTTTTTTTTTTTTGCCAGTAGCAATCTGATGCAGGAGTGTTTTGATTGATGAGGTAAGCTACTATTTTCTTCTTCACACTCTCTCCTCATGACATGACAGATATGGCAACCCAGTATAGATCTTTTTAATGCTGATGCTTCATCATAGAGGGACAGTATTCCTCTCTTCTTTAGAACCAGCATTTTCTGAAGAACCATTGATTGTATTTGGCTCAGGTATATCTGAGGAGCCATCGAATGTGCTGGATCTAATCATCCTTGTACATTCAAGGGATATGCTCAACTTCAAATCGTAAGTCCATCAAATTGCCAAGCATTTTTTTCCTTGAAGGACTATTTTTCATTTGTGTAGGGAAACATAACTCTGAGCACAAGTTTGAAAAATAGCACTATGAAATTGTCAGCTTTTAAAATGCAGAAAAAATAGATCATTGAAATAGTAATATAATTCAGAGATGTAAAATAAAATATAATCATTGCACATGAGAAAGAATTGTATCTTCATAAAGCGAAAAGATTAAATTTTGTTTACATACTAATTTTATAAAAATAAACGAGATATCCTAGTTGAAATTAAAGGAATTTTCACTATTTTGATATGTTTTTGCAGAATAAACTAAGGCAGTTTGGGATACCCACCCTTAGAAAAGATAGTTTTGGAAAGCAAGAAGAAAGGACTATTAACTGTAAGAAGACATTGTATGGTGGTCAGCAAAAGAAATAGCCTCAGGTGTGAGCTACATATTGAAGATATTCAAATCAAGCAGATAGAGAAGTTTAACTGAGTAGTGAAGTAACAGATGATGGAAAATGTGACTCCAAAATCTGAAGGCATAATTGAATAGTAAAATAAGTTTTTCAGAAACTTAAAAAAAAAAACTCATATAATTAGAAAGAGTTGAATTCTCTGGGACACATTTTGATACGTTTTTGCAGAATAAACTAAGGTAGTTTGGGATACCCACCCTTAGAAAAGATAGTTTTGGAAAGCAAGAAGAAAGGACTATTAACTGTAAGAAGACATTGTATGGTGGTCAGCAAAAGAAATAGCCTAAGGTGTGAGCTACATATTGAAGGTATTCAAATCAAGCAGATAGAGAAGTTTAACTGAGTAGTGAAGTTACAGATGATGGAAAATGTGACTCCAAAATCTGAAGGCATAATTGAGTAGTAAAATATGTTTTTCAGAGACTTCAAAAAGAAAACTCATATAATTAGAGTTGAATTCTCTGGGACACATAATTGTCAATCCCATTTGTTGGGCATTTTTGTTAATGACACTAAACCATGGCCAACTACTCTACACAACATTGTAAATACTACACAATTTTTTTCTGTTAGCATGGGCTTTATAATCAATATAGGTATCTAGAGAGAAGGCATTCATATCTCAAAACATCTACAGAAACATATTTTCTGCTTCTGTATCTGATATCTGAGGCGAATTGTAAAAGTTCAAATAACATGGAGAATATTTGCCAGAATTTATCCAAAAGGCTTCAAGCAAAGTCTTGTGGTGAGTTAATATGTAAAACTGGTGTCTTTCAGGAAATGTTTGAAATGTTGAACAGTTGCATATGTAGTATCTCTTGACCAGATGATGATTTTCCTTTTTTGTAAAGAAGAGGATTGGTTTCCAACCATCATCAACATTTTACTGTAACACAGATCTAACGCTAGCTGAAGAAGACATCAACAGCAACACACAATTCAGTATCAAGGAGGGCATAAAATAATTGTTCTGCATTAGACAAAGCAGTCTTTGTGGTATTAAAAGCTGTCAATGTTAGATCTGATAGAAAAATGTCACCAATTTTTTTTTACATTGGTCAAAATGTCCATGATTTTTTTCTTCGATGTCATTACTCACTCTGGCAAAAAATATTGGAAATAATTTAGCATACTTAACAATTGTTTGATATTTTTCATAATTGATACTGGGAAGTTTACAGTATCTTCTGTCTTTTGAGGTAATGTATAAATATCTGTAACTGATTTTTGTCTTAAAAACTTGCTTTGGACATGTTGAATATATATATTTTATGGGATTTATCACCATGGCTAACTATTCAAATCAAATACTGGACTAATATTTTGCAAATGGTCTTCCTGTGAAGTACTTGCTATTATCATCTCATATAAGACATTATCCATAAATCTTTGGCATTTCTTAACCCAAAGGGAATATGCAAAAACCTAAAGCAAATGGAATAGTGGTAGGTTTATTAAGAATATAAATTTTCTCCATTAGTATTTGATAAGCTCTGATTGGATCAGCTTTGCTTAATACTGATTTATTCTGAATATGATACAGGATATCTATAAGGTTTAGTGACTGAATTTACAGCTATGTAATCTCTACAGTCTATTTGTTTTTGGGACCATATACCCAGATAATCATGGACAAGGGAATTACATCATGTGGAAGAAATTTGCTTTAGATGCCTTTAAGTTTGTCAACAAACTCTGTTTTAGCTGCCTTAATTTTGTCAGTGGGCTTACTATATATGACATGGTACAAAAGGTGAATTTACTTGAAGTTTAGTGATCTCCAAATATTGTGTCAGCAGATCTAAATATATTGGATATGCCTCAGCATTAGCTACAATGAGGCAAGTGACAGTAGCTTTAGAAGAGAGCATTATCATAGGGTCTATTTAGCATCTTTTCTAAAGATCTAGTAATAGAAATAATTCTGTAAATAAAAAAAAGTTCTCTTTGAAGACTACTTTGTCCCACAAGGTAGTCAGAACAGAGACTCCTACTCAATAGGTAAATGTTGAAGGAAGATGTGACATTATATACTGTCATCCTTATAATTGCCCATTAATTATTGAAGTTTGCAAAAATTAAAAAGCTTTAAGTTACTCAGGACTTCTACATAAAACAATGTAAACAACAAGATATGGATGCTAGTCTAAAAATCAGTCATGATAACAATACACTATTTCTAGAGAAAAATTATAAATACTTTGAAGGAGCAAGGCTGAAGTAAACCACAAATGTACACAAAAAAGTCTGGATATAGAGATTTTTCTCGTAGTCATAATATTTTGAAACTATAACAATGATCACTGATTTGGCTTATACTACTTGCTAGCTTCATTCGCCATCAGAGTAGAGTGACTGTGAGTGAAACATAAGTTACTATTTTGAATGATTGACTTGAAACTCTTTAAAATTTATAACGAACACTTTCTCTATGTAGTCAGTATGTTTTTATAAACTCGTTAATCTCTTGTAGAATATAAACATAGATATGGTTGGGGAAAATCAATGATAAATCTATTTTTATATTATGAAGAAATCATTGAAGTACAAAGATGATTTTTATGGCACATTTACAAACATAATGACTGATAGAATATCTTTTTATGGCAACTATTATATAACCTACAAGATTGATCTTCCTCACCAGTAGGCAAAATATATACTGTTATGCTTTATCCTTATAAGGCAAAAATAATAATACTAATAAATAATATGAATAATTCTTTATTCAGTTATTTCCTTTTCTGGTTGCAGTCTTAGTTGTTGAAAATTACTGGTGTTATCTTAAAAGCTTTTCTGCCTACTATCATTCCAGATTACATTTATTCTTGTCACATTTATTAACAGAAAACATGCATTTCACAAGTATGTTGTTTTTTTTTTAAATATAACATTTTATACATTCATCTGTCCTATTTCATGAATAAGCACTTGTCACTCGGAAATGAGTTTAACCTCTTTGTATGATTGATCAACACTAAAAATATCAAAAATATACTTGCTTTACCTACATACATGCTACTTTAATAGTTCTCCACATGGAATTTTGGAATAGTTATACCCAACTCTGAGAAATTTTGGTTCTTTAGCATTAAAAAATACGATTTAACTTACTATATAGCATAGCTGTGTAATAACTGGCTTCTACTCTTCATTCATAGCTATTATACTGGCATTCAAGCTACATTAACAATGATAACTGTTTTGACTCAATTTCTTGTCAGCATGAGAACACTGGTTTATATATTGTCCATTTTATATCTGCTTTCTTTGAAAAAGCTTTTTACATTTAATTTTAAATATCGGGAGAGAGGTTTTTTTTCCCCCTAGTATCTCCATTTTTAAAAATTTATATTTTACTGGATTTTTATTTTGACAATAAAAACAGGTGTAGACAATTGTATGTATTTAGATATTTAATTTAGTAAATGTGTGGGGTAACTTTTTTTTTCTTTTTTTTAAAAATCTTTTCACCCAAAGTGATAATGCCACTAGGATGCAGAGGGTTACAGAGAGTGAAAGAGAATGGAAAGATTTAAGTAAGGAAAAGGACAATAAAGGAACAGGATTCAAGAAGACAGAAGATGGCTATTGACATTGCATTTAAATTTTTGAAGGTTGTATGTAGCAGGGAAGCAATAAAACATAAGAGAGTTCCACAGGAAAAGAAACTATTAGAATAGAAAATATGGTTGCATCTAGCTAGTTCAACGGTAAAATGGTGAGACCTAGTTGCCAGTCTAGTAGCACATTTAAATTCATGTAGTCAAGGCACTAAGGAGAACAACTCATCAGAACAATTTCCATGAAAATATTTGTAGTAAAGACAAGGAAGCCATGTTGTGTCACTGGGAAAGTAACTGATTTCGAGATGCCAGGTCAGGATTGATTACATTACACAGACCCTTCTTTGAATTTTGTGAAGAATCTCAAGATATATAGCCAGAGCACCAGACCAGGAAGGTTCTGATGAAAAGAACTCTGGCACAACACAGCAAACCAAATTTCCTAGCAATTGATTCAATATAATCACTCCTGTTCATGTCAGTTGAAAATATGATCCCAAGAAGACACAAAGTGTTGCTCTCCTGAAGTTTAACATCAGCCATGCTGATAGCAGACAAAAAAGATTCTCTATGGTGATTAAATGAAAGCAGTTTCGTATTGGAGGTATTAAAATTTACAAGGCATTCCTTGCCCCAGTTAACCACTGACTGGAAGTAATTTTTGAGAGCACTTCTCAGTTCTGGATCTTTGGGTTTGCTACTAAGACAGGAGTAAATAATTGTCATCTGCATAGATACTTAGGAACCAATGACATCAGGAAGGTCATTGATGAAGATCAAAAATATATAGTTTCATGCTACTAAAGTTAAATAAAGTTGAAAACTCACTGTTATTTTGAATTATATTACAATTTATTGAACTTTATTCATATTACATATAGAGTGGTTCTTGAATTTGAGTGACTCTCTACTCACTCTGCTTTCAGTATTTTGACTAAAAAATGGTTACACTGGAAATAAATATAAAGTTCCAGATTCATTTTGTTCTTTTCAAGTAATCCTTTTTATGATTTGGTATAAAAACTCAATTTGTTGATCAACCATGTTGTTGTGTACGAGTTAATCATCAAATGCATTAGTTATGATAGTGCAATTTCTGCTCTTGAAAAATATATCAAGTCCAAAAATTAAGTCTTTGTTTGCTATTTACTAGCTAACTGAAAACAACAACCTGAAGGAAACCTAGATCAGTTTTTGTTGGCACCCAGATTAAGTAAAGAGTGTAATTTTAGATAGAGCCAACGAAAACTGTGACATGATCCCTTTGTAAGTTTACACAGATATATATGCATGATATTGCTATAAAACAAATTACTCTAAATGTAGAATTTGTACAGGCTAGTGCTCTTGAAATTGCTCATAAACAATCCCAATCAAGCTACATTTTTATGTGGTTGCAATCACTTTGCATGTGTTAAGCATCCTGCAAAAGATTCCAGTTGCTATAAATACAGAAAAAGTGGGCAATTTGCAAAAGTATGTAGGCCCAACCATTTGCCAACTGCCCTGATTTTAATTTCTCCATATTACCTAGTACAGGGTATTATAAAGGCTTTTATTGATACTTTATCAGCAACAAAATTGTGAAATGTAGATTATTTGTGACTTCTACTACTAACTCTGTTGGTATGGCCACCTCTACTTTTAGTCACAAATTAATGGTGTCTGTTCTGTAGAGCTGTATTTGAAGGAAAAAATCTACCTCAAGGTAAAATTTGCTATTTTGAATACTGTCTATTGTGACATCATTAACTTTTGGTGAATGTATTTCTAATTTAACCATTCCGCCTCTCACCTTATTTGCTTAGCTTATTCTTACATGTTAAAATAGTTAAGAAATATATACAATTTTACTCTTGATTAGGGAAAAGTTGTTAGCTGATATTATTACATTTCTTGGCTACCTCATCAGTCAGGATTTTATTAAGCCATATTGCTCTCAGTGTATAAGTGGCTTCAGTGATAAAATTAAACTATTAGTAAAGTTAAAAGTTTTTCCATTGTTTCCTAAAATTCTATGAATTTCTAGCCTCCTGAAACAAGAAACTGCCAATTCATTTATGAGAACCAGTAATGATTGAGTGCCTTCTTTTTTTGTAGAAACTGATTCTTCTGAAAGTTTCACTGGTGCAATATTGAGTCAACTTGACAAATTAGTGGTATTTTTTCTGTCTTTATCTACCAACAATCAACATCAATTTACAATAGAAAAGAAGACTTATTCTATCATAGGATCTTACTAGTAATAGAATTGCCTTCTGAATATGATTTTAAATTGATCACTCATTGGTGATCACTTATGTTTGTGTTCAACAACAAAGAATGGAGTGAAATAAGAATGAAAAAATGCAGTGGGATATTGCTTCAGTTACACTTTAGTTATAATATTTCTTATTAAGCCATTAAAGTCAGTAAATGCCACAAACATATTTCATATGTATGTTTGTGTATGTGTTTCAGTTCCAAAAGTAAAAATACTAGCAGAACCGCACAGAAATCATTCTCATTTTGGTGTTATGATGATGTTCCATTTTGTTGCAATCTCTCATACTCTGTGGATGATATCAAACCTGTTACTATAACTGTTGGATTTGTTCTTTCAACCCAGAGACCAATATCATTAAGGGAACACAACTATTTGAACAGTTAACATTGATTTCAAAGGACCTCTCCATCCTGCTCTTGGAGTAAATACATGCTGACTGTTGGGGATGAATATTCACCATTCTTGTTTCTATGTCTTTTCTATCATAAAGTGTCTTACCTAGCTTTTTCTCTATCTTCCACTTTTCATTCATTTTGATCATTTCATTTTATTAGTGATTTAAATGCAAAGTGTTAACTGAAAGCTAATCAACTTGGATGATCAAACTAACATGACTCTATGATTCCAGGCATTCTTATATATTTGAGTGGAGGAATCAATGACTTACAGGTACTCAAAGACACTCATGAGACCAAACATGAGCATAACATTTTCATCTCCCTTATTATTAATTAATTCAACACACTTTTTTTTTTCATTGTTTAAATAATTTGGTACTGTTTTAAGAAAATCTAATATTAATTATTTTAAATTATTTAGATAATTCCATAATTTTTTTTTCTCTTAGCTCCTCTCAACTAATTTGTAGTAATATGAGATATCCAACAACAATGGTGGGAAATGCTGCTGGGCCTAAAATTATACATTTATATCTATAAAAGTTTTAATATTTTTTAAAGTTATTTAATTTATCTATTCATTTAATTTATGACCACTTCTTTAAAATAATTATTTTTGGAAGATTACATTTATTTTGTTTTCTTTAAATGTAAACATACTGATATTTTTTCTGTTAACTTAGGACAGAATTTTTACAAAGCAGATATAAATTGTTTCTCTACAAACATGAATTTAAAAAATCATTGCTTATATATGGCAATTTTAAATTTGAATTAGAAATAACACAAATATTTATTAAAATATGCTTTTAAAAATTGTTATGCCAACTAAATCTTACCACTTATGTTGTAAATGCCATTTGTTAGTAATATATATATATATATATAGCTGATAATTAAGTCAGAAATGTTCATTACATGCTAATAATATGGGCTATTTTGTTCTACTGATGTAAGTTGAGGGACACAGACAAGATTTATCCTTAAGCAAATTTATAAAAGATGATAATAGGATACATAATAAAGAAGGTGGACCAGTATATTTCAACCCCATTTGTTCTGAATGTTGGCAATTTGGACATCATGAAAACATGCACCAGAAAGCTTGTATGTAAACAAAGCAACCAAATGCATGAACTGTGGTGAAAATCATTCAGCTATTCATGAAGCTGCAAAACCTAGAAAAAGGACAAGTAAATATGAGTAAAATATACAGAGACATCTCATTTCCGAAGCAATAAGATTAGTTGAAGCCTGCACACACGGAGACTCATATGTGAGTTTTGTAAAAGGGTCAGCAAGTTCAAACAGTGCAGGAGAATGAGGTAAGCACAAGCAGTTGACTGAGAAATTGTTTCAGCTAGGACCAAACAAATAGTCAAGAATTATAAAAGATTTGAAGCTAAAATTACCCAAAGGAATTGCATGAAATTGAGCAGAAAATTAGAGGTAACTTTGTATAATCAAGTAATTTTAAAAGAATCCATAAAACAAAACAATTACTCCCACTCTCCAAAAAGCCCTTACCAATTGAATCCTCATGAACAGGGAAATAAAACTGCAACGGTCCATTATATGAACCACTGATGTACTAACACAAAACAAATTTGATGGTTTGGAAACAGAAGTTATAGATTTAGAAAGAAATACCAAAAAAGAGATTACTCTCTGGACTCTAAATTTAGCCAGAAAAAATTCCAGTTAAAAAAACAAACAAAACCAATATCGACCATAACCAGAGCCAATAGCATGTAGAGTATGATCATTGATAATTAAAACCCTCAAAACCAGAAATCTGAAAAAAAAAAAAAATTATAAAATAGAACATCAGAGGTGCTAAAACTAATTTAAGAGAATTGATGCTACTCATTATAAACATTTGCTCAGCAGGAAACACTACTTAAAGAAAATGAAAAGATTGACATCCAACATAACACTTCCTATAACTATATAAATGACCATCCCATCAGAGGCACATACATATTCATTAAAAATACCATATCATAATGCAAAGTGATTTTAAATACAAATTTATAAGCAATTGCTGTGTCAGCAACAATGCACAAAACAATCAATATACAATACAGGGTGTCCAAAAAAAATTTACTTCGTTTTGAAGGCTAATAATTTTGGCAATTCTTGTTGAAATAACCTCAAATTTTCAAAGAATGTATCAAAACCAATCAAGATTTTATATTTAATGGATGAGGACAGTATGTGCTTATCTCAATGAGAATCTGCCAGAGAGATGAATCGGACATGGTGGAGATGAAGACAGTTTTCTGATGAAATGGCTGCCACAGTCACCAGACATGTCCCCATGTGATTTCTTTTTATGGGGATATGTGAAGGGACTGGTCTATGTGCCCCCTCTTCCTGATAGCATTGATGAACTGAAGCAGAGAATCACTTCTGCCCTGGATAATGTTACCGGAGACATGCTACAGCATGTTTAGCAAGAGCTTAACTACCGACTTGATGTGTGCCGTGTCGTAAGTGGTGCACATATTGAACACTTATGAAATCGATCCCATAATAAACTTATGATGTTCAACACCTAAACTGTTGCATTTTATTGAGCTAGACTTAGTAGTTTTCAAAATAATTGCTTTTAAAATGTCAAATTTTTGGCACACCCTGTATATATATATATATATATATATATATATATATATATATATATATATATACATAATTTATTTCCAAATGATAAGATTATAGAAGTAGAATTAAATGGCCTAATTCAACAACTCTCAAGGCAATTCATCCTGATAGACAACTTCAGTAGTCAGAAAGGAATATTGAGCAGTATGAAAACCAATAAAAAAAAATATAGAAAATGTAAGTGTCCAAGAAAATGCATACCTTCATAATAGCAAAACATACATTTCTCCACACAACTCATTTAACTACATGCAACCTAATTATATCTCTAGATTATAACTGACAAAAATTAAAGTAAAGCATTCCAAACAAAGAAAACTAAAACTAACTATTCTTCAATTAAAGAATCCTTAACAAAAACCCATAAGACAGTTGAATGTCCTGAGGAAATTCATTATGAATCCCTTAACTGCAAAAAACATTCATTAGCTATCTACAACAAATATATAAAGATACCTGGTCCAACAGTAAGGTCCCAAAACTGGAAATAAGCCACTGTTAAACAAATCCACAAAAGACCCCACATACTACTCCAGTACCTACAGGTATAAAAGGGTTCCAGTGAATCCATTCAATTTCCAACTACTTATGTAAAACAGCAGAAAGAATGATCAACAACAGGCTGAAATCGTACTTGGAATCAAATAATTTAATTACCAAATATCAATCAGGTCTTGAAGCAAAAGTACCATAGACTAGTTCACTTGAAAACCTTCATAGAAATAGACTGAAAAGTACTAGTGGGATCTATACTTTTAGACTTAAAAGGACAAGATGAAGGTCTATCACATGGAAGCATAATCTCAGTGACACTATTTAATATAAAAAGAAGTAACATTGCAAATTCCTATTGAGAATTGTACTACAGAGGTTTCTTCTTGGTTAAATCCATCATCGATGCTTTTGTACCTTCTCAGTGATGACAGGTGAAACCACAATCTTCTCTTTGTTTCACACCAGCCTGTGCAGCCACTATATCTCACAGGAATCCCTTTTTTGGAATGTACCAGCTGTAGAGAGAAGAGGACAACCAAAGAGACAGGACCAATAAAAGTAGTTCACCGGATGGAAACCCGGTGAATGTAAAACAATATAAATACAGGCCAAACAGCACCCGGACTGCGTGACAAAGCAGTCTACACGTTACATGGCGCTGTGAACAGGATTAACCAGTGGCCGAATTTCATTTTCAAAGAAAGAGATTTAAAACTTCATCAAGTAACATTTTACAAATGGCTTCAGGACGAGAAGCCGTGAATGCGAAATACTTACAGCTCGTTCAGCAATTAATAGAGCTGCAGAAGGAAAATAATGAACTTCGCCGAGGTATGGTTCAAGTGAGATTGGCTTCTAAGCCATCAGAAAGACCCGTTATAGAACAGGGTTCGACTGACAGTGAGTGGGCGTTGTTTGCTGACTCATGGAATCAATACAAGGATATGTGTAAAATAACAAACCTGGCCGAAATTCAGAATGAGGTGAGAAGCACTTTCTTTACCGAGTGGGACAGGACGTTATTCAAGCTGGTTGGAGCGGAAGACCTCAACACAGCCAGTGAACAGCAGCTCCCTCGTCAGATACGACTCGGCGCTGTTAAAGGTGTGCGCCAAAGAAGTGCACCAACAAAGATTCCACAATGTGAGGCAACAGGAGGGGGAACTTGTCACATATTTCCTGACAAAATTATGGTCACAAGCGAAGTTCTGTGATTTTACCATTTGAAATGAAAGTTGCAACCAGCAGGTGAACTACTCAGATGATATGGTAGCTGGTCAACTCATGGCAAGACTTGCCAATGACGAACACAAAAGTAAAGTGTTAGCCGAAGCTAAAATCATTACCTCTCTGGGGCAAAAGTTCAGCAGGTTGGTCTCTATGGAAATGATGGACAAATCAACACCCCACTTACAAAATAATATAGCCCAGCCCACGACATTAGATGCGCTGAAGTCAAGGCTGAAAAAACTGTCGGAGGCTGACGGTACTCCAGAGATCCCACCACGGACAGCCTGCAAAGGGTGTGGAAGTCTGATGGACGGAAGAACTGTTCTGCAGCAAAACAACAGTGTTTCAAATGTGGTATAATAGGCCATTTCAGAAGGGTATGTCAGAAATCAAGAAAGTTGCCCACTGTTGTGCCCACGTTAGCCGACAAAGCAACAGTCAGCGATATTCGGCAACAGGAAGGATTGGAACGACATGGTATTCAAGGGACATGCGTAGACGCCATGAAGAGTACCACACCTTACTTGGGATGGGAACAAGTTTCGTAGGGGTTTTCCCAAACCACCACCATCTCTAAAGATAGAGGTTTTCCTGGTGGCGGAACCTCATGCGAAACTTAGGTGCAGCCTAGATGACCCAGCCAGCCGTCAAATGCACCGTATCTATGCCATAGCGAACACTGGGGCACAAACCTGCTCCAGTGGACCAGAAATATTAAAAATTATGAAGTGCACCAATAGTCACCTGGTACCAACCAGCCACAGAATATGCGGTATAACAAACAACCAGCTAAAGATTAGAGGCACACTCTTTATGCACATAAGAGCTGGCCCCAGAGTGACTAGGCAAGTAGTTTATGTTTCAGACAACACGTCTGGGTTTTATATGTCAGAATCTGCTCTGAGGGACCTGGGTTTAATACACCAGGATTTCCCAAACCAGATACCTGAGAGCAAAATCTTCACCACTCCCAACGCAAAAGCGTTATGGGGGTGCACTCGAAGAACGGTAGTTCCAGATAAGACAGACAGTATCCTGTTCACTCCTACAGAAAGTAATAGGGAGTGTTTAGAGCGCTGGTTAAGGGACAATTTTAGGTCCAGTGTATTTAACACATGTCTCCACCAGCCCTTACAGACGATGACAGGGAAGCCATTAGACATTATTTTTTTACCATCAAAACCATCAGCAGTACACACACCAATTCCGGTCCCCCATCACTGGAGGAAGAAGGTAAAACAGGACCTTGACCGCAACGTCACACTCAGGATTATTGAGCTGGTACCACCTGACACTCCTATGAATTGGTGTTCAAGAATGGTGGTTGCAAGAAGGACGGATCACCCAGAAGGACAGTGGACCTTCAAAAGTTAAATGCTGCGATGAAAAGGGACCCCCCCCCCCACACCATCCCCTTTCAACCAAGTGTCCATTGTCCCAGCCCAAACCAAGAAGACGGTATTGGAACGGTTACCATAGCCTACCACTATCTCCAGCTGCATGAGACACAACCATGTTTTTAATAGAATGAGGCCAATACTGATATCTTAGGGCGCCCCAAGGGTTCCTTGCATCTGGAGATGGTTACACTGCCGGTTTGACGATATTACGACAGACACTTGCCGGAAGACTCGGTGTATTGATGACACCCTCCTCTGGGACAAGTCTATTGAATCGGAATTCTGGCACACGTTGGAATATATTACCCACTGTGGCAGAAATGGAATAGTTTTCAAACCTGACAAATTCCAATTTGCAGAAAATGAGATAGAATTCACTGGATTTTTGGTAACTGCACATGGCATAAAACCAACTAAAAAATTGACAGAAGCTATTTTAAACTTCCCTATCCTACAAACATCACAGGTATTAGATCCTGGTTTGGGTTAGTGAATCAGGTCTCATTTTCATTATCACAGGCAGAGATAATGGCTCCATTTCGAGAACTGTTAAGAACTAAAGACAGAAAATTTTATTGGGATGCAAAATTAGACAAGCTCTTTGAGGAGTCTAAATTAAATATCGTACGAAAAATTGAAGAGGGGGGTCAAGACTTTTGAGATGGGTAGAGCAACTTGTCTCTCAACAGATTTTAGTAAGACCGGCATTGCGTATTTCTTATTTCAAAAACACTGTCGGTGCCCAACAGATTCCGGTCCTAACTGTGGTGATAGCCACTGGAAAGTAATCCTGGCTGGATCACGATTCATGACAGAGGCAAAATCCCGTTATTCGCCTGTGGAAGGAGAAGCTTTAGCTTTTGTATATGGGTTGGAGTCTTGCAGAATGTTCATACTAGGGTGTCCAGACCTTCTTGTGATGGTGAACCACAAACCACTTGTAAAAATATTTTCAGACCAGGTGTTAGAGAACATAAAGAACCCTTGCTTGTTTTCGTTCAAGGAACGATCATTGATGTATAGATTTCGCATTAAACACATACCAGGGAAACTCAACGCAGCACCTGACTGTACGTCTAGATATCCCGTATCACTGAGACACATGAAAACCACACAGAACATTTACACTGCAATGCAAGCATCAGTTATATGCTCATCCCAAAGCAGCTTCGTGCGGAGATACTAGAGGCTCTCCACTCCGCACATCAGGGTATTAACGGAATGATGGCAAATGCACAACAGCGGTTGTTTTGGCCCGGATTAGATGCCTGTATCCATCAGACAAGGGTCCAGTGTCGACAGTGTAACACAATCGCCCCAACTCAAACGAAGGAACCCCTGATACCACCCTCAAACCCAGAATTCCCATTCCAGAAAACGGTCACATACCTCTTTGACCTTCATGGAAGAAATTATATAGTATATGCTGATAGATACACAGGTTGGATTGAGATACCCTCATTGATTTCTGGCAGAGCTAAGACGATATGCGATGCCCTACATAATTGGTTTTGCATATACGGTGCACTGGAAGAGATATCTTCAGATAGAGGACCCCCATTAGATTCCCAGGAATACAATTCATTTTTGAAAGATGGGTATAAAGAAACGCATATTGTCAGCCCATTACCCTCAAAGTAATGGCAGGGCAGAACTGGCTGGAAAGAAGGCCAAACGAACTTTGATGGATTGCACTGACTGATATGGTCGCTTATGCCAGGATCGTGCTGTGCGAGCCATGTTAACACTTCGAAACACACCTAATCAAGACACTGGTATATCATCAGCAGAAATGTTGTACGGATGGGTGATAAAAGACCACCTCCTCATACTTCGTAAGAAGTACAAAATAGATAGGTGTTGGAAAGAGATCAAGGAACTGAGAGAAAAAGCAATGTCAAAGAAACACTTGCAAAACCAAGAACATTACAGCATCCATAGTCCCCCACTCCAAGAACTCCAGGTTGGTGAACAAGTACGAATTCAGAATCAGGATGGGCCATATCCACGACGATGGATGAAGACAGGAAAAATGGTGAAAGAATTGGATAATCGACAGTACCGAGTTCGCATAGACAGTAGCAACCGGGTTACACTGCATAACTGTCAATTCCTCCAAAGAATAGTACCAATGGTAGAGGGACCAGAATACCAGACACCACAACCACATCAGCAAAGCCCACCAGATAATGAAGAATTACCACACACCATACCAGAAAGTATAGAAATAGAAGAAGCAGAAGTCAATGAAGAGATCGAGGACCACATGGAAGTGGATGAATGTCAGCCTGCAACCGAACACACCCCACCACCTGTGACTCAGGATCTACGACAGACCACAAGAGTATCATGACCACCTAGATCATTGTCTTCACAAATGCGGCATCAACACATGATTATCCGTCCCGTCAAGTGACCACAACTCTTAGGCTGTGTGGTCACAGGAGTGGGGGGACATGTAGAGAGAAGAGGACGACCAAAGAGACGGGACCAATAAAAGTAGTTCACTGGATGAAAACCCGGTGAATGTGAAACAATATAAATACGGGCCAAACAGCACTCGGACATTTCATTTCACACTGCGCGATGAAGCAGTCTACACGTTACACCAGCATGATAATTCCGATCGCAACAGACACCACTTTCTGCTTGGTTGTAATAATTGTAAACATGTCTTTAAAGAGACTAAGTCTTTGTTGATAGAATGACACCATATAGCCACTAACAAGTTTAGTTCTCATGACTACTGGCAGCTCTGTAATAGTGTATTAAATAAGAGTAAGTTTTCTATCCCTCCTTTCTTCACTCAAGTTGAGGTGTTCCCAATTGCTGATAAAGTGGAAAGTTTTGCTTGTAAATTCTCTTAAAATTCAATTCTTGAGACACATGGAGTATCTTTGCCTGACTTTCCTATTAGTATTGTGTTTTTTATTGAGTGATATGTATATAACTTTGTCCATGGTTAATAATAAACTGGATCCCATCAAAGCATGTAGACTTGATGGTATCTCTGCAATAGCCCTTAAGAAATGTGCTCCTGAACTGTCTTCTGTTCTCTCTAAACTCTACAATAAATGTCTTGTTGCTTCTTACTTTGCTGCTTGTTGTCACTCCACTTTTGTAGTTCCAGTCTGTAAGAACTCTATTGAACCATCTGATTGTTCTATCGGCTTATTAGCTTTTCACTTCTTTTGGCAATACTAGAGGCTCTAATCAACTCAGAAATGGTTAAACATCTCACCTCATAGATTTTCTTTCAGATAAGCAATATGGCTCACGCTTCTATATGTCAATTGCTGATGTATTAACAATAATAGAGTTTAATGAAAGAGTTTAACAAGCTTTAGATAATAATGGTGAAACCTCAACGGTATTTGACAGAGTTTGACATGTTGGTCTTCTTCAAAAGTTGAACATTTATGGTATGTCAGGACAAATTTT
This sequence comes from Acanthosepion esculentum, assembly GCA_964036315.1. Classification (NCBI taxonomy): domain Eukaryota; kingdom Metazoa; phylum Mollusca; class Cephalopoda; order Sepiida; family Sepiidae; genus Acanthosepion; species Acanthosepion esculentum. Next base: position 10,278,717 of record OZ038483.1, read on the forward strand.
TGAACTGCTTCAGTCTTTCTTATTAAATTGTGAAATGAAAGTTGTCTTGAACAGCAACTCGTCTAGATCATTATGCATTAATGCAGGTGTCCTCCAGGGCTCTATCCTTGAACCTATGTTGTTTCTAATTTTCTTCACCAACCATCCTGATATCATCAATTCCCAACTTGATATCTATGCTGCTGATACAACTATTTACTCCTGTCTTAATAGTAAGTTTGATCAGTTCAACGTCAAATTTGCAGCTGAACTCAAAAATGACTTACAATCTGTTGTTAACTAGGGCAAGAAATGGTTTGTTAATTTTAATGCCTCCAAAACAAAATTGCTCTTTTTGCATTCCATCGGCATGGCTAATGCTAACCTCCAGATGAGTGACTCCTTGCACCTTCTCAGCTTAATGTTTCCTGCAGACATGTAGTGGAAAGATTATATTGAATCAATTGTTAGGTCTCCTGCCAGGAAAGTTGTTTCACTGTCACACTAGACAATTTTTCTTGCCAGAATCTTTCTTACATATTTATAAGTCTACCATTCAGTGATGTATTAAATATTGCTGCTGGTGCTTCTAATATGTATTTAGAGATTCTTAATAAAATACAAAGAAGAATCTGCAATGTTATTGGTCTTAATCTAGTATCTTGGCTTCAGTTACTTTCCCACTGTAATCTTTAATGTAGTTCCTTACAGGTGCTTTTTCTATAAATACTTTCATGGTAATTATTCTGATGAACTTTCCTCTGTGGTACTTATAATTTTATGAATTTAAGTACAATACTAGATCTGCAACAAGGTCTCATCAATTTACAGTTGAAATGACTAGATGTAAGTTCTATTCTGACAGTTTCTTCTTTTTCACTTCTCATTTGTGGAACTCTCTTTCAGCTTCTTGCTGCCCACTCAACTTTGATTTTCAAAAATTTAAATGCAATGTCAATCATTATCTTGTCTTTTTAAATCCTGTACTTTTATTGTTCTCTCCTTAATAGTCTTTTTCCTCATATTCTCTAACACTCAGTAACCCCTTGTGTTTTAGTGGCTTTATCGCCTTTCATCATGTTCATCAATAGCAACTTCTGACCACAAAACTTTGATATTTAAAGAAAAAGAAATGCAATTAAACCATACATTTTATGCATGAAAGAAATCATCTCAGAAGCATAAATAGACAAAACGCATGTCCCTAAAATCTGAAATTCAACTTTGGTTAATAAAACAACCAAAAATAATACTGGACTTAAAAAGACGTCCCCAAAACCAACCCAGTATTCATAATAAAAAGCAATGAATCAAAAAGTAAAATAGGATGTGCTATCAATGGCATGCAGACAATGCCTCATGATACCGTGCTGAAATCTCAGTTATTGATCTAGATCTTGACATAATAACAAATAATTTATCTTTGCATATTTATGTCAGTTAATATATCATTAAAAAAATTAAAAACAATAGATCCACTAACTACTAAATTACTGAATAGAATCAAACATATTTCAAAGGAAAACAAAGTCATCACATTGGCATAAAGTACAATGACAGATTTGATGCAGAAGCTAGAAAAGTGTTAAACTTGAAATAATCAAGAACAGAAATCCTCTATACTGACTTCAGATCTACAAAATTCATCACAGATATATAGCAGGAGTGATAGAGCTCTAGTTTAGACATTAAAACTACCATAGGAGTGTACCAGTTGGGTATAGAAAGATAAGAAAGGAGGAGGAGGTTGTTTTGACTAGACTCTGCATAGGTCATACTCAAATCCTACATAGTCATTTAACATGTAGAACATGTGAAAAATAATATGCAATGAAACACATGCAACTTAATTGTGGAGATATCAGCTTAATCTGAACAAAATACTATCAAGAAAAAATTTAAAATACCTTACATCAACAAAGTCAGACCCTAGAAAATAATTCCATTCCTAAAAGAAACCTGACTCTACAGGAAAATATAATCATAAAATCATAAATACCATGTATTCCTACACTAGCTGTAAAGCATCCAGACCAAACCATTTCTAACCTTCCCCTACAAAATATTCCCTTTTATCTGAATTACATTCCAGTACTTGATTTCCAATACTGGCACTAAATAACTCACTTAAGGTGATATTGCAATTAAGCAAACCTATAACATCCCGTTGGTGGGTACAGAATACACTGACTACATTCACTGTGGGGAGTGGTGTAACACTATTTAGAAACGGCAGGTTAATTAATCAATTAATTAACCACAGAAGTTAATTACGGGGATCACTTAAACCGATAGATATAACGAAAGACATACTGAGCGATATTCTTTTTGTTTTGTTATTTTCCCAAAACAGGGTATCGGTGAAAAAAAAGATTTTTTTGTTTTGTTATTTTCAAGTGCGATTCAAGATAACCATTTTACTTTCTCGCGGAAGTGTGATGCTGAGATATGCCAAATTATCTGCGAGGACAAAAGAAGGAAAGAGAGAAAGAAGAGAAGGAAACAGAGGGACAAGACTTAACAACTTAGATGATAAGAGAAAGAAAAATGCCACCCACAAAAGCGATGTTGTTTTGGGTAGTGGAATGGCGAAAATTCTGATGGTCATTGTCGTAAAAATTAGTTGAGGGATACCAGAGCTTCTGGGCAGATAAAACATTGGCTGTGTCAGGATGACGAACTTGTGTTATCAGTAGTTGATGGGTTGTCTGTCGACCGCACATGCAGCTCGGCCCTGGATTGAGAGGAAATGTTGACTGGACAGAACATCTGCGTTCTGTTTAAATTCGTTTGTGATAACGAAGGCTATGTTAGGGTATTTTAATTAACCCAATTTCGCCAAAAAGAATTGTCCACTTAATGTTGGCGGAAAAACTTGGTTGAGAAAAAACATATCCCGTGAAGTTGGATAAAAATTGAGATTATCAGTTGACGCCTATTGGCTGAATAGCCAGGCGGAGATGATCATGTGACGCAGAGAGGAGGCCTACCACCGCCCATTGAAAGGATAGGTATGAGATGTTACTGCGAGGAAGTGGGAAAACCGTTGACGCCCTCTAAAGTATGGTGAGATACCCATATGAGAGCAGAAGAGGGTGGGAGTGGAATAAGATTTCCAAATATGGAAAATGATAATTATTTTTGGACGAAAACAAAGAAAATCCTTATTGGGGATTTGAAATCAACGTGGCCACACCACGTCCGACCCCACGCCAGGTTTTGATCGGCGTCCATATAAGCAAACATCTACGGGTGTTTGAGTGAGTCGAGTCCAGTCAGTGAGAAGAGTCCAGTCAGTGAGTGAAGAGTTCAAGAGCAGTGCAGTTCGCAGAGAGACGCGCCTCGCACAGGTGAGCGCACGATTCCATGCTTTCCAACTTAGACTTCTAACCAAGAACAAATTCGTTGAAGTCCGGCTTTAGATTTCCCACCAAAACAAGTTTCCGACTTAGACTTCTAACCAAGAACAAATTATAGAAGTCTGACTTATATTCTCCATCCAGATATCCAGAACTAGTTAAGGAACGCAAAAGTGTTACAATCCACATTTTTTTTTTCTTCGGGCTGGGAGAGAAAGAGAGAGACGCACTCCTGTAACTTAACAAACCGACATAAAATTAATCACTATTCCTAACCAGTCGCTCGCCTTGAAGTTGTTGTTTGTGCTTTTGTTTTTTTGTCTACATTTATTGTGCAGTATCACCTTGACCCGGATTCGGCTGGCACTACGGCCCGACGTTTGATTGATCTCGTCAACCTAAGATCAAATCACAATGTGGGTAGGTTGAATCGAGATCAAAGCAGTTGCTTCGGTGACCAGGCGTTGGAAGTGAGCCGAGTACGACAAGTTGGTACTAGAACCCAACAAGACTTCAACCGATGTCCCAGGGTTAGCCCGTCACAAAGGACCGACGTTACATATTGGCGTCGTGACTGAAAAAGAAGTTGGGTGTCACAGTGGGGTAGTAAACCTCCTCTCTGTTGGCTGTGGGTAACAACTCCTGATATCCTGAGGATGGCTGAATGGTCCATGACTGTGTAGATTAAATAGTTATGTAAAATACTTTGGTCTTTGCTTGAACTAGACAAGTTATTAGAAAGGCAGCTCCAATCAATCATCTTGTCATGTCAAGCTTTAACACACCTGAAACTACTGAATTGTTCCCAATCTGAATACTATCAAGATCAACAATCTAGACTATACTGATGCCAGGTGATATTGAGAGCACATTGGCCTTTAGCACCTTGATGTAACTCAGGTGTGAAAATTAATGGTAGAGTGGAAGCTGTGAACTCTGAGGTTATTATGGTCCCAACATCTGACTGCAAGAATATAGGACAGTCCTAACAAAATGAAGTAAATTAAAAAAAAATCCTCTGAATCATTTTGAAAATCAAACTCTTAACAAGCTCTATCCCTTCTTTGGAATCCTGACACTATAGTTTCTGAACCTATTGACACTTCTATTCCTGAGTCTAGTCTTGATAGATCACCCAAGGGCAGCAAGGCTAAGTGTATCTGTTGTAAGCCCTGTAAATTTGATGACTGTTTTGTAAATAAAATTTTGAAGTAGAAATGTTTGTAAGGCAGGCAAACTTTTCTGAGTGTTGTTGTCCTCCTCTTGTACCCACCTATCCCAGTTTGGGGGGGGGCTGCTGCCTCATGTGAAGGGGTTATCAGAAAATACAAAGGATCTGCGGTCCATATAACAGCAGGACAACCTTCAAAAGCTGGACGACACTTGACAGATATCCCAAGTAAGACACCCCCCCATAAAGAGAACATGACTAAAGACTGTGTATGCTATCCTGTGCAGCTGCAGAAAGATATAAAGGAGACACAGGCTGCTCTCTTAAGGTAAGGCTTCAATAACACCAGAAAGCTGTAACATGTGGGGAAGTGGAAAAATCAGGTGTGGCTGACCACATATGGAGAGAAAAGGGAGATCACCACCCTCTGTGGGATCATGTTGAGTTCATAGACAAAGAACACCATATTAAAATTCATAAACTTAAGGAATCAGCACATATGCTAGGCCACAAAAATCTCCTGAGCCGTCTAAGCATAGAAATGAATACAATATGGGAACCAGTAATAAGGAGTGCCAGAGAAAAGCGATAATAACAACAAAACTTGCAATATGAGCTCTGGTAAAAACATGCAATGATAACAGCAAAAATTGTAATATGAGCACTTATTTCTGGCTGTGACAAGTAATCTTACTGATCATAAATTGCCATTTTTGAAATTCTGGATTTACAAATTTGAGAAGAATTGTTTGAATAAAATATTAGTAATATTCATTTTTATTTTTTTCTTCAGGTGTGATTAACAATATATGAAGTAATTCTAAAAAGTGTAGAATTTATTCATTATAGTAATTAGATCGGTCTTACCTGGTTTGTGTGGAACTCTAAAGGCTACTACATGACAATCACACTTCTGTTTCTCATAATTTCTTTCTAACCTTTTAAACTTGATGTTTCTCTGCTGTTAGATTAATGCGTTGCATGACGTGTTTTAAGTGTAAAGTTGACTGACATCAGAATTCAACTTTCTCAGCAGAGCTTTTTTCTTTAATAATCTTTTATTCTTACTGCTCACTCAGATATCTTCCTGCATATTCAGTAGAGACAATTTTTTTTATCTGTCGCAATATTTGATTTCAACATACTTTTTCTGCCCAGTCAACCAATCCATTATTGCATCATACATTTACTGAAATATGTTTCCACAATTTTCCAGTGGTATTTATTAGTAAAAAGAAATGATTATAGTCAATAATTGTTGTTTTATAAAATTTCTGATATTCTGAATTTATAAAAACACTGAATAAGCAACTTCTCATCTGCAAGAACTGCTGGAAAAAATGGGTTGTATTTTACTTTTTCAAAAAATAAAGTGTCAAATGAGTGAATTATTCTTTCTTGATCGCAATTTTGCATTCGTAGAAATAATGTGTCATAAGAAATAGACTTCTATAATTAGAAATTCTAAAATGACTACTAATGCAAGTGAAGCAAATTGTTGAAAGTTGATTTAAATCTTACAATAGAATTTTGAAGATCCGCATTTGGAACTGCTAATCAAATAGTGAAATAATATGAAACTTAGTCTTTTCTTCCCTTTTGTTCTTGTTTCTGTTTTCATTCAAGATTTAAAGGATCCTCAAATATAGTAATCTACTTGTACTGAAGAAAATGTACCTTGAAGGCCAAAGCACTTTCATGTTGTTGGTTATTTTTATGGAAAAAAAATGCCTCTCCACTGGATGAGGTCAACAAAGATGTAAATCAGCTTCACTCCTAGCCAATCACAGAACAAACATCACCAAGTGAATGGAGTGCTGTGAAGAATATGCTAAACAATTTCATTACTCTGTGAATGGAAAAACTTAGTGAGCCTGGCAGACTGCTTTTAAATTTGCTGACTTTTCTGTGATGAATGAGTAGTAAACCAACCAACCCTCGAGGTGGCTGTGAGTGATTGACTTTTTGAGAAATTCATTTCCTCCTTTTACACTATTCATCAATCTTATTTGAATTAATAATGTTATCTAATGTTCACTGAATTTAAAATTTAATATTTCTTCACTCATTGCATTCTATCATTTATTTTTCAGTAGATTAGAAAAGTAGGGAGGGAACATACTTTGTGTATCATTCAAAATTATTTTGATGGTATTATGTAAAGGCAAAGTATCATTCAGTCCATGATGCTTTCACAAAGTATAATTTTCATCTTTTTTATAAGCAAAATTATTGTAATTCTAATCATTTTTTCACTTTCATATATTCATGAAAATTGAGTTTAGAACTTTTAAACTGACATGAATTTCTTTTTATTTAAAATATTCAGATCAGTCAGTATCTAGCTGAGTTGATTTGAAGTTCATTTGTATTTTTATTTCAATTTGAATTACAAATAATATATTCTTTTCTCAGCTAGAATCTTCCATAATCATAATTTGTAGGTTTAAAAGAAAATATTTTGGTTTGTTTGAAATAATTCAATAATCAGTTCAGCTATAGTAAAATGTTTTTAAGTCTTAAAAATGGTTCATAGTTGGATTGTTCCATTTGAAATGAACTAATTTGATTTTTAAGTTATAATTAATTTCATGGATAGTAGCTTGGACTGAAAATTTGGAGATTTGAGTTCATTATATTCACTTACAGGTAAATACTCTTGATAAAGATATGAATCCATCTTTTTTACCACCTGCTATGGGTACATAGTAAGACAGACTGGGCCCTATAGCCTTGGTTGGTAATCAGTCTAGGAGAAGGATAAGTGAAATTATATATGAATCTTGAGGATGTCAAAATAAGTTTATAGAATTAAAACAACTGTATGTTGTAAAAAGCCATAATCTTTGTTTCTCTCTTTCTAAGAATTTTGAATAAGTGAATTATCTTGACTTTCTAAGAACTTTGAATCATTTTCTATTAATAATCAGTATTGTACTTATGCATTTGACTAGAAGTTCTGAAATATGTACTAAACATATCAGTAAAAAATGTTTTTTGTTTATGTTAGGCAAATGAATGACAAAGTTGTCATTCACTTGTCTATAATGTATAGAATAACAAAATAGTATTCAAATTATTTTTAAACTACTGTGGCAGATAACAATGAGAAAATCAAATTGCATAACAACAGCAAAAGACTTAAAAGCTAATAATTACTTATTAAAATACCTGAACCTAATGGAAACCATGTAGACAAATATGAAATCCATTAGACTATAAGCTTAAGAAGCCACATAACTAAGCTTATCTTAGATTTTAATGAATAGTGTGTGTATCAGAATTAGAATGAAAATAAGGCAAGAACAGTGTGGCTTCATTAGACACTAGAATAAGAAATTTGATCTCAATGATGAGAATGGTGTCAAAGTGAAGGACATATAACTATGTTTCATAGACTACACAAAAGAATTGATAAGATGCTACATAAGGATCTACTTGAACTAGTAAGAAAACTTGATTTACTGGGGAAAGATGTTAGAATAATCCAGACTTGAAACAGAAAATAATTCAAAATTCTTAAAATGATAAAATAATTCAGTAATTTACAGATGGATAGAAAATAAATTGAGCAAGTACACAATAAGGAATGTAAATCATGGATGCATTTTCTCAACAGATTTATTTAACCTTTGCAGTAAAGAATAGTAGTTGTACCAGGATTTATTGTTGGTGAGTGCAATATTAACAACATAAGATAAGCAAATGACATTGTATTGATAACAGAAATGGTAGGTACTTCTAGAAAAGCCAGTAAAGGAAAGTGAGATGGAAGGACTGTCAATTGCAAGTAGACAATGTATGTTTGTTAGCAAGTGGGATAGTAGCGCAGGTCGATTTTGGATCTGTGGTATTGCACTCAATTTAAAAGTTGGGGTTTAACATGTTAAATATTTTTCAAGATCGTTACTGTTTTTTGAGGAAACAAGTTTGAAGATTAAGTTTAGGTTAAAAATTGTAGCGTTGCAATTTCATTCCAGTGATCAATGAAAGCCTTATAGAATTTATAATTTACTGAAGCTTTACAAATTGTATATGGACAAGATGCATGGCACAAGCACATTATTACTAAATCATTGTGTCATTAAATAAGACCTTCATTTACTTCAAAGGAAAATTATTATATAACAATTTAGCTATATTATGATGTAATATACAGTGCAGTAGTTTTAGTGTGATTTAAAACATTTTGTCTTATAATTTGTGTCCAGCATTATTATAGTATCATATACACTTTTATCTATTTTTTTTGTTTTTATTAATATGACCTAACAAATAGTGTAAGATCTTATTCATTAAGTAGCTTTTTTTGTAATCTTTTACAATTTTTTTTTTAAATAGTTCTTACTTATCAAATATGGTAAAAAAATTGCTTATTTTTGCATGTGGTAATTCATAATTAGAATTCTATTAATCTAATTTTTGGTGTCAGTACTTATCATATCAAACCCTAGCTTTTACATTGAGTGTAATGTTGAATAAAAACAATGAAAAATCAAGCAGCCTTAGTGGGACAGTCCAAGATGCAATTACGAATTGGAAATGTCAAAATAAAGCAAGTACAAATATTTAACTATTCATGTAGTGTTATAAAAGACGATGGGAAATGGGACAAATCCAAAAGTGTATTAGCAAAAGATGCCTTCCAAACACTAAAAACAAATATTAAGAAATGTGAAAATTTCATTGGAAACCTAGATAAGAACGCTTGACATTTATACAATATTAGTCCTCCTATATGGCAGTGAATGCTGGATAATTTCCTCACAGATGAAGAAGAAACTTGAGGCCACAGAGATGTGGTTCCACAGAAAAATGCTTAGAATATCATTGAAGAAGCATGTGAGATACATGTAAGTTTTAAAGTAAATGGGAATGAAAAGGACACTTGTGCTTAGGTTCAGAGTTGAAATTTCTAAGACACACAATGAAGAAAATGGCTTGACATTTATAGGGCATATTTGAAGGCAAGTAAGGTAGAAGGGAAACAGTAACATTCCTAAAGAGATTGTATAAATGAACATGAACTGGGAGGAGGAATAAGGGGAAAAATTGCTTAGTGCAACAAAGAATAGAAAATTGTGGTGAGACATGATCACCCATATCTTAAAGGGACACAGCACATAAAGGAAGAATCTAATAGAGATAAAATGGAATATTTGAAATTTTCAAACACTTAGCCTTTTTATGAACAAAAATAGAGGATTCTGTACTTGTGGACTTTAACAATTTTAACCACTGGAGTTAGGATGGTACAAAACAGTTAAGCTTGAAATTTCTTTTTATGTGTTATGTTTACTTTTACTTAGCTCGAGACTAACTTGCTCAGTCACCTATGACTGTTTCACTGAAGAGTTGAGTCATTAAAAACTGTCCTCAGTTTACTCCCATATTTTTCTATCTATTCATGTGTATCATCTACTCAGAGAGTCTAGATATCCTTTGGAATTTTGCCTTTGAAAACATTACATTTTTTTTGTTAATATTTTATTTCATGATGGGGATCCAGATCACCACAAGCAATTTTTTAAAACTAATGACATGTAGTCCATCCTGAAGGTTACTCCTGCTCCCAACCAGTGTTGAAGTTGTTGGTGGCTTTGGCTGTGAAATGGCCAAGTTTGAACTCACAGAGCATAACAAAAATCATGTTTATTCATCTTTGCTTTTAAAATTAAAAATAAAGGCAGTCAAAAAATTCAAACACCTGAGAGGGGAGACCTAGAGATTTAAATGATATATATAGATGTATACATAAGCAGAGTAGAACAGTACAAAAATACACTGTAGCCATACAAAAATGACCATTCATTTTGTTTCAATCTCAGGATTGTATGTTTGGAAAGTAGAAACCTACATTTTTATTACTCTTTGATATACTTTTGTCTTGAGTTGTTACCCCAGTGAGTAAACTTAAACATTTATATTCTGTCTTCTCTACTTTTTCAAGTTTCTTGATATTGTTTTCATTTCACTTAATTTACTATATTGGGTTAATGTGGCATTAGAAAACTCTCAACCTTGCTTCTGTACAAGTTAAAAAGCAGAAACAAATGACACTTACTTTTCAATTTGTTAATTGAAGTAGTATTAAAATGTATATTTATTTCAGACCTTTAATGACATGATTAATTTACTGATTTTCCTCACTACTTCAGACAAAAGGTAGGAAGGACACCCCCATCAATACTGGAAATAGCAATAACAGTTAATGAAGTTGAGAAACTGATTTTTCTGAAAAGTTATTTTATGAGAAAGATTTGATTAATTTCAACCAGCAGTAGCATAGTCAACAAATGCCGAATGTTTCTTTATAAGAAAACAGCTAACATTACCATTACCAGCCCTCTTGTCTCACATTTTCATTGAGTCTTTTTATCAGAACTGGTCGGAATCACAAACACAAAAAAACTATATACAAGTCCAATAGGCAAATCAATTCCACAATTATCTCCGTTCTTCAATCTCGAGTATGCCACTCCTTGTCAGAAATGAGGTTCTCTTGAATGAGTGTACCATGCTTTTATGCATCTGACCCAGTCATCACTCAGCCAATGAGTGCCCAGAACCAGTCAATAAAAATGGCTACAAGTGTCACCACCACTTCTGCCCACACAAAGTGCTGCCCAATTCACCTTCAGTCTGAAGCTTGCTAATTCACCATCTCCACACTCCATTACAAAGCAGACACACAACTCTGGCCCTTTTGGGTCGCCAAAGTAAGTCTCCTCTACAGTCTTCTCTAATAAATATATGAGTGTATCTTGCCATGTAGATTTGTTCTTGGAAAATAAAGTATTTTGATATCTTGAAGCGTATTTCATTTACAAAGTATTAAGAGAAAGGAAAATTTCTTTAGAAACAAGAGTACTGAACTATCATGTAATACCTCTTCTCCTCTATAGCAGTAAAAATGGACAATTTGTGATAAATTTGAAACTTAAAGAGATGTCATTCTACAAAGCCTGCTGTGAAAATACCATGGAAGCAACATGTAAGCAACAAAGAAGTTTTAAGGAAAATGGGAATGAAAAAGACACTTATTATACAGTGAATAACCTGTGCATAATGAGTTTAAGTAAATGGCAGAGACTGAGATGGCTGGCAAGGGGACTGTGATGGAATAAAAAGAAAAACGGCCACCAGCGAGTAAATTCGAGCTCTCCCAACTGGTAGTCCAACCTCTAGTCGTTCCGTCTCAAAATCGCACAAACAGACTTTTCCAGCCGCCAACCGGGAACGTCACTCCAAGCTTCACTCGAACTGGGAAAAACTAGGTGCTTTTATATTTTTCCATATACCCATAATCCCTTGCGTCTTCATGCGATCCCATAGTTCATTCCGTCTCTGTCCCATAATGCATTGCATATTCACTGCATAAAAAGGCGATGCAAGTCTCTCCTTATTCTTTTACGTTATCTGGCCGAGGACGGATTACAGCAGAGCGGTAAGTGCTTTCTTTTTTTCTCCTTCATTTCAACTGCAGTAGTCCTACATCCTAAGCAAATACGGGCTCTTTTTTGGCGGGGAAAAGGCAAGTCGGAACCAGTTGTGCTCGTCCCAGGTTCTGCCTCATCATGTCTGCCACAGTGACAAATGTTACTTAGAGCTACAAAGGACAGGAAGCTATAGAGAGCTATGATTACCTACATCATGAGGGGATACAGGACATAAAAAGAAAAACTAAAGCGATATTCTTCTCATGCAAAGCTGTGCAATTTTAAATGTACTGTAATTCCCCATGTATAATATGCCTTCATCCATAATACGCACCCCTAAAATTGTGCTGAAAGTGTGGGGAAAATGCTCCTACTCACGCATATGTACCCCTTGTTTGTAACAAGGAAGCATACTGTAATTCCCCATGTATAATATGCCTTCATCCATAATACGCACCCCTAAAATTGTGCTGAAAGTGTAGGAAAATGTTTCTACTCATGTGCAATACACATCCTATAAATTTTACTTCTCTAATTTCATTATGGACAGCGTTTCCTGCTCTTATTAAAAAAAAAGGTTTTTAAACATAGAATAATATTATTCTAATTTAGTTTTATGATAATTGTTATTTTATTTTACATTTGTAAGTATTGATAGGTACATATGATTGTATTTGACATCCTTATGGGGTTGCAATTGCTGAATGTTAATGTCAAATTGTTGTGTTTGTGGTGAGTAGTCATTTTACAACTCAAATCAACCTATGAAACAGTAATTTTTTGAAGATTTTTTTGTAGCTGTGCATAATACAAACCCCTAATTTTGCTTATTATTTTTTAGAAAAAAATGCGTATTATACATGGGGAATTACAGTAATCTGTCAGGAGCAGTAGCAAAATTATTTTAGCTATTTGATTCAAAGCAAATTTCAGAAACAAGTGTCTTAAACATTTATGAAACACAAATATTCTCTCTATATAGACTCTGAGCTTTTTTTATGGAATGAACAGTCTCAATGAAAAGAAGACCATTCTCAAACATGTTAAAAGTTTTTCAGATTTCCTTTTATGAAAGAAACCTGTTTCATTGCTTCTTTAAACAAGAAACAAAATCACTGCATTCTCTCTTGGTGAATCTGGTCTATGCAGAAATGAAATCTGAGAAGAAGGTCAAATGAAATTGAGGCTAGGGTTGCAGGCACAAATCTTTTTAGTTCAAACATGAAAATTTATGATGCAAATCTGCACAGTATATGAATATGTTAAGCTGGTAAAAATCTTAGCATTTTCATGTGGTCAAAGCTGAATAAGACATTATTTTGAACAAAACAAATATCCTTGCTAGGTGTGAATATTTTGAAGAAATAACAACAATTCATCCTTAAAAGTTAATTACTAATATGTATACAGTCATGACTTGTCAATTTTCTTTAGACAGAGGTTTATTTTTGTAAGAAATGATTAACTTATTAATGATAATTTTACATTGAATTTTATTTGAAAACTTTTCAAAATAACTTCTGCTTAATCTTTTGTAACATTTCATTTGATGTTTATTTTATTCAAAAATGAAATAAAAAAATTGTCAGTGTTTATGTTCCAGTTATATGACTTGCATTTTTTATATAGTTGCTCTAGATATTAAATTCTTGTGTGCATTTCTGTTTTGAAACTATTTAAGTATTAATAACCATTCTATTTTTATGAAAATTTATATGAAATATCAATGCATACTGAAAATATTTTCAATAGCGCTATTCCAAATTTATCATCAATATATGAATTTTGCCCATACTCTTCACTGAATATATAGTTTTAACATCATATAAATAAATTTACAAAGTGCAATCATATTTTATGATAGAATATGTAAGAAATGTTATATACACATTTTATAGAATTTGCTAATACTCTATATTGGATATAAAGAATTTATAGATATAAACAGTGTAGACATAAGAATCAATACTGCATGGTGACTGGCAGTTTCCTATATCCACACTATATCTATCTTCAGACATACATTTTATATTTATTTTACATTTCAATTCTCTTGAATAGACATACTTATAAAAATGTGCCAAGCATTTTTTGGGCTTCCTTATAGTAAATTTGTTTGCAGTTTGTGCTTGAAACTTTTGTGGTTAGCATTGTCAGTATCTATTTGATATTGCAGAAAATCACTTAAAAGATCTTTGACATCAATTTCTGAGACATAATAAACAGAATTATGGAAGTAGTATTTCGGTTAAAAGAAGAAAAGGATAATATTTGTGATCATGGTGCAGTATCTTTTCCTCAAAATATTTATTTCAGTTCATTACTGCATTTACAGATTTTTGTTTTATTTTTAGTTCAAGCAACATGTAACAATTTTATATTCCATTTTTGAGATGAGGCATCATCAATAAAAATTTAGTTATATCAAACTGTTTTTTCATGTTGATTATAGACACAACATTTTGGCCAAGTATCCTCTGGCCATCTTCAAGTCTCCATTGTTATTTTGACTATGAGATTTCTGTTAATTTTTGTTTTATTTTCTTCATTATTTTTTTTATTTTGCTAGTTATTGTTCCTTCCTGCTGAACAGTTGTATATTTAGGGAATGAACTCATGACTAATAGATGACAGCAATACATGTTTTAACCAACTGCTAGATCCACTATGCCACCGTTCTGAAGGACATCATTGTTATATTTTTGGAGCACTTATACTCAATATTATATAGTTTCAACATTTCATTATTATAGTGGAATTATACTGCTTTTAATTATACTCATTTTTGAGATGAGGAATTGTCAATGTACTTTAATTATTTTGAACTCATCTTGATTGGTATTATTAACATAATGTTTCAGTCAAATACTCTCTGGCTATCTTTAGGTATCCACTGTTCTTTTGGCTAGATGAATATAGACATTGAATAGAAAAGTTAAAAAAGTACACCATCAATTTACTCCAGGATATTGGTATAGTGGATATAGGAATTGGTTAAAACATGTGTTGTTGTCATCTAGTGGTCAGAAGTTCCATTCCTGGATTAATTTGGTGAAGGAATATATATACTGGTTCAGCAGGAAACAATAAGAATTGGCATCACGGGGACAAAATGACACAATCATCAGCAAATCTCCAATAGCCAAAAATTACTGGAACCACTTTGACAAATGTATACATTGAAATGGAATATCTAATAACTATACATATGTATTGGCAATTATAGACATAGCTATTACATTTGATAAGCATTTGTCATATATTATACAGGATAGATATGATTAATATATCTAATTACTAACATGAACTTGTTACAATGTAAGTAGTTTCCTGTCCCAGTTCATAAGGGGTAAGTAGGTTCCTGGAGAAGCTTGATGATCAGTTGTTGGCAGTTAAATATCAGTGGGCCTGGTTTGTTGGCATAGAGCTGAGGATAAGAATGTTTACTACTTTTATATTGTAACAAAGTGCAATGGAGAAAAAGAACTTATTAAAAAGGTTAACCAAGTTAGATGTGTTTGATTTGAGATTCTTGGGAGATCAAAACCAAATGTAACTTAAGAATTTCAGTAAGATTGATTCTAACACTTTCGCCCCAGCCCCTCAACCTCCGGCATGTTACTCTCTTGGTTGAGGTGTCTACTCGGTCCTAACTGAACTTAAGGGAGTTACCATAGGTCCCCTGAGCATAGATTATTCAACCGGTTTGCTGGTTTAATCCTGCTTCCTGCCCACGTTGTGATTTGTTTGATCCAGAAAGCAGAAGTGATGTCCGTCCATTCACGGTCGACTGAAGATGTAGACACTGCTGGGGAGTCTGCGCTAAGAAATTTAGAATGCAGCAAGAAAAATTTAATATCTGCAGAAATCTGGACAAACAAGTATATTCAGTGGTTGAATTGTTAATGTCTTTTATATAGCAGAAAAGAATAGTAGAGTTAAGAAACTGGTTACAGAAAAGAAAAGTATTTAACGTAAAAACTCATACACTGGATTCTAGACAGAGAGAGAGAGTGTATGTGATTAACTTGTTGTTAAATCGTCTCAGAACGATTTATGACTCTTGCGATGAAGGGATAAAGATTTCTGTGCGGGGCTTAAAGTTATAGTGGCGTTCCTCCTCCCAACACTTGCCTGGGCCAATTCTCTCTTCAATCTTCAAGAATTTTCTCCAGTCTGTCTTTTTCAGCATAACTACACATTTATATAGATAAACCTGGCTAGTTATAACTGACCCTCGGCCCTACTACTTCGCATACAATTATCATGGGGTTCTGGCTGCTTCAACCAAAATCGTGTGAATTCCAAAGTTCCTTCTTGCTTACTCAGCTCTATTTCAATTTTTAATCGATAAAAATTATTTCGACCATTTCCATTGTCTTCTGATGACCCAGATTCAATGGGTACAACTTCTGCCCTAGATCAGATTTCCCCATCAGTAAACAAAATGCTCTGATTTAATTTTGCTATTCAAATCTACTCCAATTTCACTAAAAAAAAAATATACGTGTGTGTGTATGTTTTCTCTCTCTGTCACATTTTCTCCCCTACCCATCTGTCATTTACTAGTAAATGACACACGAGCTTTCATATCAACAAAATATGAGAAAACCCAGTCCAACATGCTTCTTACTCAGGGGCTACTTAAACATATGTCTCTTCCAGCATGCAAAGGTAGAGTCCTCAGTTCTTCTTAGGGCTCATTATGCCCACTTACATTTTCATTGTCCTTACGATACATATGTACATGCAACTTCCAGTTAAAGTTCACTGTTGTGGTGACCTCGTGCAATAGAACCTTTTCACATAGTTCACAAGTTCGAGTGTTCTTTCCTTTTTTTTTTTTTGAGTTCACAACACTCTTACCAATTATTTCAGTCTCATTACTAAAAATAAAAAAAATTTGATTTATTTTGTAAATCTGTCCCTCTGATTTTGTCTTGCCTTCACAACAGGCTTTGTCGAATTTTTTGTTGGTTCAGGTCCTTCCACGACAATTGTGGACTCTTCTTCAATATCAGTTAGGGGTCCAATGCACTCAGGTCGGACCTACCTTGGTAAAGTGCACTAACTGGAATCCCTACTTCACTCATGCACTTTCGTGCCAGTTTATTCTGCCTGGTTGACAACACAGCACGCCTCTTCAACCACCACCAAACCAGCAAGGTCACGACTATCATTAGTATAATTCCCACAACGGTCAGTCAGGTTATTATAGCAACCAAATTCTCTCTCCAGCCCGAATTCGGCGTACCTATCCTATCTAACTCCAACTTCAACCGTCCAAGATCAATCTTATCGATTGGCTTCAACAACGCCGGCATCTTTTCTAGCGACATCTTAGGAATCTCTCTTACAATGGGTTCCCACAAACCCGTCCATCCACTGGTATTTGTTCTTACAGCTCTAACAAAGCCTCATTCTCTTCAAACTTCTCTTCTGCTTGGTAGTAGGGAGGTAAAGAGATAGATGGACCATAAGCTCCACAACCAATGGATAGCTCTACAGGGCTCTATGTTGCGAGTGAAACAGTCGCATTTGCAAGTGATTTTTCCAAGTGGCAACTAGAAATAATAAAACGCTTATCTTTTGGTGACTGTGTTTTTTTCACTGACAATCTTTCAAAGCTCATTACTGAGTGAAAAATGTCTGTTCAACCTTTTTTTAATAAAACAAACAAAGTCAAATTATTTAAACGATAAAAGGTTTAATAGAACAATATACAAGATATTAATTAGCATTTTGATGACAGCAGCACACATTTTATTCGCAGTTTCATGTTTCATTCGTCTTTCTGAGCGTGCGCAAAGATTTAAAGAAACATGGCAACGAAGAAAACAATACTAAAGCCGATATTGGCTTTCTTCGCAAAATCGAACAAAGTAGAAATGCTGAATGAAACTGAGACTCAAAAGAATGCTGCGAATGATAAACAAAGTAATGATGACACACAAAATGAAAGTAAGCCGTCCATTGTACGAGAATTCCGACAAGTTTGGTTGTCAACTTTCGCCTGGCTTTGTTACAATAGACAAAAAACGCGATGTATTGTGATTTTTGTCATAGGGCTGGTTCAACTTTGGCTGGAAAAACTGATTTTGTAGATGGTAGTACTAAATTTAAACGTGAAAACGTCCTTGCCACGACTTGCAACGATGTTAGGTGTGGTGAAATGATGTCTACTATTGCAAGCACGATCAGAGATGAGACATTGGAATCTATCAATGACTCTCATTATGTGTCAGTTATGATTGATGGTACCACTGACAGCTCTGTGTTAGAAAATAAAGCAGTTTATGTGAGAGCAGTGTGGAATGGCAAAGCAAAAAATAAACTTGTTGAAGTTATTGCCATTTAACATGGCCAAGCTAAAGGCATTATCTCTGCTACTAAATCTGCTCTTTCAAAAGTGGGGATCAGTGATGATGAAATGTCATCGAGAATTGTTGGGTTTTGTGCAGATGGGACAAATGTGAATACAGGACAGAGGAATGGTGTTGTGTCACTGTTAAGGCAGGAAGTTCCCCATCTCATAGACTTTCACTCTATGGCACATAGGCTTGAATTAGCCCTATTGAAACTACAAAAACAGACTCCTATTATGCAGTCTGTCAATGACTGTCTACATTTGATATGGAAGACTTACCACTTCAGTCCAAAGAGCAAGAGAGAACTCAAGATCATTGGAGAAGAACTTGAAGCAAGAATCTACTCACCAGCGCCAGTGAAGGGTACCAGATGGATTCCCCATGTAGACAGGGCAATGAGAGTCTTTCTCCAAGGAAAGAAAGATGGTCATTTGGCTGAGGATCATGGTCAGTACGCAGCAGTCTACACTCATATGGAAAATCTTGCAGCAACATCATCAAATGCAGACATTGATGGTAGAGCTAAGAAAATAAACAAGCAATTAAAGGATCTTGTATTCACTGCATTTTGCCATTTCATATCCGATCTATTTGGCGAACTAGCTTTGCTCAGTCTAAAACTACAGACAAATAATCTGATTCTTCTTGTAGCAGTTGCATCAATTAAGGATTGTATGGAAACTGTTTCAAGTATGAAGGAGGAATACATTCCTGGGGGAATGTATGAAAAGTTTATCCTGTGTATTGAATCATGATGACAGTAGTCTTTGAGTATAGAATCCAGTGGTTGGCAGTGAATATTTCGAAGACAGTAGGGAAGCGTAGTTCAGGATTAGCAATGGATATCCCGATAAAGTAGCAGAGCGTAGTTCAGTAGTTTTTCCTTCTGTGCATTCGCTTGACAGGTTGGTATTGGACATTTGGAGAGAGTAAACAAAATGGCCGCCTTTATACACGATGGATTGAATATTTCATGTCTCCTGATTGGTTAACGTTCTTTTGGGGAACTATAAAGTGAGTCAAGTCATTTGGGTTGGCTCACTAGTTACTTAAGTACCCAAAATAATCTAACACCCCCTTCATTTTGGGTATATTATAGAATCTTCCTTCAAAATATTAGTAAAGTCAACATTTATATGTTACAAATACTTTAGTATTAATAAAAAGATGTTTTGTTTTTTTTCTATTTTATTATTTTTTTTATTTTTTTTTAGTATTCATCAAATAATTATTTTTTCTTAATATTCATAAAGTGATTTTTATTTTTTTTTTTATTTTTATTTTTTTTAAATGAAAAATTTATATCCACAAAAATTAGTTATATCATTTGTTCACTGTTAAGTACTTTAGGTTAATAAACATTAATGATATTATAAATTTAGGCTGTGATCACAACAAAAAAGGTAGAAAACGTTGTTATTTTACCCATAGCTGGGACCCATTAAAACAGACATTATCACTAAGGGTCAAAGTGATTCTGAGAGTTATTCAGGAGGAGGATCGGGCTAAAAGTAGGACTTCATGTTTATACCCCAATATAGGACAATAACTAATGGATGCAGTTTTACATCTTACCCAGGACTATACAGTAAGACAGTAGGGAAGCGTAGTTCAGATTAGCAGTGGATATCCCAATAAAGTAGCAGAGAATAGCTCAATAGTTTTTTCTTCTGTTCATTCGCTTGACAGGTTGGCATTGGACATTCAGAGAGAGTAAACAAAATGACCGCCTTTATACACGACGGATTGAATATTTCACGTCTCCTGATTGGTTAACGTTCTTTTGGGGAACTATAAAGTGAGTCAAGTCATTTGGGTTGGCTCACTAGTTACTTAAGTACCCAAAATAATCTAACAGAACAACAGTCTGAAAATTTGCAGAGTAATCCTAAATTTCAAGGAGTTGAAATGACTGGGAGTCCTGTTTATGAGGCCAAAGAAAAACTAAAGAAGCATGTTGAGTCTACAGTTGACATTATTACAATCAAAGAACGAGTCAAGGTTTCAAAATCTGTTGGGAACAAATACAAGTGTAGATGCTCAAGGTGGGGTGAAAAGTTTATTAAGGTGTTCAATCATGACCCATGGCCAGAATGCAAAAGGGAACTTGTCCGTTTTGGAAATCATGAAATAGACATTATTTGTGACTGGTTTGGAAAACCTCTTGTGGCTGCAGGATGCAATATGGAAGTTGTTCAGACGGAATGGAGGCACGTGAAATTCTTTGTTGCAAATACGTCCAGGGACAAGTCATATTCTGATCTGTGGCAAATCCTACTGACCACCAAGGACCCATACAAGACTGACTTCTGCAATGCACTTCATCTTGTGAGAATAATGCGCACTCTTCCAATCAGCTCCGCAGAGTGTGAGAGAGCCTTTTCTGCACAGAAGAGAATAAAGAGCGACATACGGAGCAGCTTGTCTGTACAGAGACTGTCAGACTTAACCTTGCTTTCTTCTGAAGGTCCAGATCTGGCTGAATTCAACCCAGAGAAATCCATTGACAAGTGGATGGCAAACAGCAGGAGAAGGATTGCTGGGGGGAGGGAGCAGGACAGTGTGACTGGCCAGCTAACATTGTGTCTGTTGATTGAAAGTGTAAGGACAAAGCAGTACTGTTTGAAAACAAAAAGACTTAGAGTCACAAGCAATTGATTTGACAATTCAAATTGAGCAAGTGTTAAAGTGGGACTGGAAATTGGAATAAAAAGGGGAAATGCAATTCAATATTTGGGCAAATGGAGTTATAAATTTTAAAAGATAAAATTTCAGTTTGAAACAGATAGAAATAAGTTCAATGTCAGTAACACAAAGACACAGTATGTGTTTGCCAGGCCATCTGGACATTTCCCTTTCCAGTCCCACTTTAAGATCTTAGATCAGCATTACTATAGTTAATATAGTTAATATTTCTGAGTGACATTTACCAACCTGAGAGGGAAATTGAAAATAAGGTAAAAACCTGTTGTTAAGAGTGTTACAATAACTGAAATCATGACTGAATATTTCTAAATGGCAGCTTTGCCAGGTAACAGTTGAAGTGAATGTAATGTTTTTATGAGGTGGTTGTTGTTGTTTCAAGTTTGATAATATTGAAACTGATGCGATCTTCAAACTTGCATTTGTCAGTTGACTGAATTATCCTGACTGATATTTGCCAGGTAACTGTAAACAGTTCTACAGTTTCTAGACTCAATATAATGTATTTATGGTCTTTTTGTTTGAGGTTGTTTAGTAATATTGAAACTGATGAGATCTTGAAGACTCAAATTTGCCTTTAAATTTCGTCAGTAAGTTTACTGAATATTTCTAAATTACACCTTTCAAAGTTTGCCAGGTAACAATTGAAGTGAATGTAATGTCTTTATGAGGTTGCTGTTTCAAGTTTAGTAACTAATATTGAAACTGATGAGATCTTCAAACATGTATTTGTCAGTTGACTGAATTATTCTAAGTGATATTTGCCAGGTAACAGTAACAGTACCACTGAATGTAATTGTTCTTGAAATTTCTAAATTTCCTCCCATAAATTTCGTCTGTATTGTCTTAGAGAATTAGAAAATAAAACAAAACTTCACCTGGAATTGTTTTATTCATAACATTAGAGTGAAATAACATTACATGGATTTGGCTAGTAACTTTTCTATTTGGCTAGAAAATGAAAATATTTAGTTGTCAAAGGTCAACTAAAGGTAAATTTGTCCGTAGAGCCCTGCTCTACAAAAAAAGGGGGAATAACTCTTATCGTAGTGGTGGGCTTCCCTTCAAACACCTTAGATAATTCGATCTCTTGTGTGGCCACCACCCAAATTCTGGTTGCTTTAGGTAACATTACACTACCCAACACCTGTACCTGATAATGATCTCTAATTCCCTTCTTATTTTTCTTAAATAAATCTAGTACACACAGATTATGACTACCTGTCACATAAATTGAACTTACAGACCCACAGGTACCTAAAGCATCATTCTTGCATTTTTCTGCTCCTCCCTTTGTTAATAGCATAAACTCTGTCCTGGCTAGTTTCAGGGCAACAAATTCCATCTCTACCTTGTATCTAGCCACTGCTCCTATCTTTGGCCTTAATTTTGGATAGGGAAGGGGAAGATTCATCGCCTGATAAATATCAAAGGTACTGTCTCTGTCCAGTAATGGAACCGACACTAGCACAAGCAATTTGTCATCTTCCAACAAGGTAGTACATCCCAAGGCACTATAATACTTCCATAACTGCTGGGTGTGGTGGTCTACAGGTAATCTAAGATGATGGGGTAGTTTGGCTTGTATCTCCAGTAGTACTTCCCTTAATCATTCTAGAGTTATACTCGGAGACAGGTGTCCCAGCGACAGCATGTCTAGTTGTGCTCTCACATGCTCTAACAACACCGTTAAAGAGTGACTTGTTTGATGTACTTTCCTCATTATAGCTAATAATTGAAAATACCTTTGCAAAAACCCCTCTAATTTCTGTAATTCGGTTGTTACAGACGTGGTTACATTTATCACTTCTTTTCTAAAATCCTGTAGGTGAGAAATCAACCAATTGATACTCCCTCTATTCTTAGCCAATTTCAGCCTAGTAACATTGAGTATAGATACGCTCTCTCTAACCGACTGAGCCATTGCTTGTTGTCTCTGTTCTACCACCTTTAATTTCCTCTTAATTACTCTCGCTTCGCCTTCGGAGACTACCAAACAACACGCTTAATGCCTTTCCCACTATAGGTAATACTGCTCTCTTTTGCCTGGTCCCTAACAACTTTATTCCTTTCAAATAGTAACTCATATCCTTCCATTGTCTCTCAAGTATTAGGGATTCCTGAGCTAAGGGGTATAATATACGGTGGTATTCTGGAGTCTGTAAATATTCTCCGGAGACGTGTGTCCTGGCTGTATCTAGTTTGTCCACTTCGGTCTTCAACTGACCCAGTAACTTCTCATATGGCTGCAGGTCTATCACCAAAGTTATCAACCACTTTGATCTAGTTATAATCACTTCGCTAGTCTTCTTAAATACAGTATTCTCACTGTGTTCCTTGGTATTAGCTACCACAACTAGCATTGTCAGTACCACAAGCCTCCTCTTGTCCATGTCTGCAAGGAGATGGAGAGAATAATTTGTCTTACTCAATCATTCTCTTATTGTTTTTATGGGGTGGTTACATCTTAGAGCAATACCTCAAGCACCGACCCACACCACCAGTGTCGTGCATGCATGGGGCCCGTCCACACAGTTCACCAGCACCAATGATAAATGCACTGTTAGTCCCAGACCGTCACTCATTCACCACACTCAGGTGTATTTTATAATACACTGGATCACCTATCTGGAAGGAAACGTCTTCTCTATTTTTATTTACTCTATCGTTTTGCCTTTTCTGGGCTCTTTGAATCCTCCTCCTCACCTGCGTAAAAATTTTATGCTGTTGTTCTAAAACTATTTGGTGAGGAACCTCTCCTAAATACTTCCTCCTAGGTCGTAACAGATTGTCTATAGGTAAGACTACATCCCTGCCATACATCAAGTAATAAGGGGAAAATTTTGTCGTTTTGTTCATCGAGAATCTCACAGCTGCTAATGCTTGGGTTACAAATAAATCCCAATTTTTCCTATTATCCTCTGTTAGTTTAGCTAACACATCAGCGAGGGTCTTATGAAATCTCTCTACCTTAGTGTTACTTTGGGGGTGATATGGAGAGGTGGTTATGTGCTGTATGTTTAATTCTCCCAATGTCTCTCTCATAATCTGATTCCCATTCACTGATCCATTATCGGTAACCGACTGTTCAGGGGCCCCATACCTAGGGAAAATTTCATTCAGTATTATATCTGACACCGTTCATGCCTTCTTATCCGGTATAGCAAATGCCTCAGGCCAATTCATCAGCCAGTCCACAAAACTCACTGTGTAAAGATTACCTCTATGTGTTTCTCCATAGGGCTCCGAAATATACATGCTTACTTTCTGAAATGTATAATTCGGAACATTCGTTTCTAATACTGAGGTAACCCTACTCCTTCGACTCTGTACTTGGCATGTTACACATATTTTTACACGGTTCACAACATGATTAAACAACTTAGGCCAGTAGTAATTTCTCATTATTAATCCATACGTCTTATGGATTCCCAGTTGTCCTAACCTCCTATGGCACTGGTCTAGAATTTCAGCTCTCAACTTCTCAGGTATTAAACTTACTTCCTCATCTCTTCCTGAAAGGTAATACAACACTCCATCATGCACCATATATTTGGAGGTACGCCCTGCCTCTACCCTGGACCTGATAGTTGCTATCTTGCTATCCTCTTGGTTTTGCCTAATAATATCTCACCAGTGGGGGTTGGAAACAATCTCCATTTCACTTGTTTCCTGATCTTCCCAACTAAGTCTCTCCTTTGAATTGATCATATTAATTTGGAATGCTTTATCATCCACACCCAGCTCCAACCTGACAGATTCTGTCTCTAATTGCCTCGGAATCCTCGATAACAGGTCAGCACAGGTATTATCCTTCCCTGCCAAATATTCTATTCTGCAGTTATACCCACTTAACTTCAATGCCCATTGTTGTATCTTCTTATTCATCCACTCCACCTCTAACAAATATTTGAGGAGTTTGTGGTGTTTTAATGGTAAACACAGCCCCACTCAAATAATAATCTAATTTCTGCACAGCATACAGAATGGCGAACGCCTCTTTTTCTATTACTGGGCACCATTGCTGAGTCTCAGAGAGCCGATGAGACAGAAAATAGATGGGCACTTCCTCAGGCACACCCGGTACTGGTCCATCCTTATTGGGACATGACTGTGTAAGAACCGCCCTGATGCACTTATCGCTAGCATTGGTGTACAGCACCATGGGCTTACTTAGGTCTGGGTAGGCCAACGAGTACAGCTGTCAGCTGGTCCTTTAGAGCCTCGAATGCATGCTGACAATCCTCCGTCCACTTAACCCTAGCATGCTTCTTAGAGCTATTAGAGGGCCTGCTAGCCAACTAAATGCTGGTATGAACCTCCAATAATATCCGATGGCTCCAATAAATCCCCTAATCTCTCTTATAGTCTTCAGTGCGGGCATGGCTCTTATAATCTCTACTTTGTCTAAATCTGTTTTTATTCCTTCTTTGTTTATGATAAACCCTAAGTACTTTGTCTCTTCTTTCATAAACTGGCACTTTGATAATTTTAACTTTAATTCATGTTCTCTTAATCTGTCGAACACCTTCTGCAGATGTTCAAAATGCTCCTCCGGTGTTTTTGAAAACACCATGATGTCATCTATATATGCCATGGCAAATTCCTCAGTGCCATTCAATCTGATGGAGATTAACTGACTAAATACACCTGGGGCATTTGCTAACCCAAACTGCATAACTCCAAAATTGAAGAGACC
Source organism: Acanthosepion esculentum (assembly GCA_964036315.1). Taxonomy (NCBI): domain Eukaryota; kingdom Metazoa; phylum Mollusca; class Cephalopoda; order Sepiida; family Sepiidae; genus Acanthosepion; species Acanthosepion esculentum. The sequence continues at coordinate 10,304,435 of OZ038483.1, forward strand.
CAAGTGGCAGGTAAAAGCGGTCTTTTCCTGATCCTTTTTGCTAAGTGCTACCTGCCAATATCCCGACCTCAAATCCAAGGTGGAAAAACATTTAGACTTTACTAAAAGAGCTAGAATATCATCAATCAAGGGGAGGGTCACTGTCAGCGGTTTTGTAATGGCATTTAATTGACAAAAATCCACACAAAACCTATGCCCTCCATCCTCATTTTCAACAATCACTATTGGAAAACTCCAGGGAGATTTGGATCTTTCGATTATCCCTGATTCCATCATTTCATTCACTGCATCCTCTACTAATTTTCTTTTGTGGATTGGGGTCCTATATGGTCTTAACTGAATAGGTGGGTGATTACCCATGTCTATCTTCATTTCAACTGTCTCCATCTGTCCCAGTTCCTTATCCGTAATGGCTATTACCTCCCGATTACTGTTCAGCAACCCCCTCAATTTCCTCCTATAACGCTCAGGAGCTGTTATATCTTCATCCCTTATTTCATTGCTACCTGTCTTATTCCCAGGCCTATTCTCATTCCATACTCTCACCTGTTCAACTTCTCTCACTGGGCATGCCTGTGACAGCTCCTCTCCCTGCTTTATTTTAATAGTTTTATTGGCAGTATTGGTTAACAGTAAGGGAACGGTCCTCGACCTCTTCACCAACGAATCACACATGGTTATTTCCTCTTCACTATTATCATAACTATCAGTAAGGACCACTTGGTAAAGGTCACTGTTCAGCACTCCTTCTGTTATAATCTGGCTCTTCCCAGATACAGTAGTCCTAGGGGGAAGCTTTATATCTGTCTGGGCCACCACTGGCAATTGTTCATAATTATCCTCTCCCAACAGTATCCCTACCCCATCCAGTGTTAGGGTAGCGGGGTCAAAACGGATCTGTGCCTTATTCTGCCTAAGCCAGTCACTCCCCAAAATTAGCTCACCACACAAGTCAGATGCCACATAAACCTTAAGTTTACCTCTAGTTCTTGCCAACTGGAAAGGTAGCCACGTCATACCCTCTGTCCTCATCCTGCCATTATCAACCTGACTTATTAGTAGATCGACAGGACTAAGCTTTGTTTTCAGTCCCAACTGTCTAAAAACCTTGGAGCTAACCAGTGACATTGAAGCTCCAGTATCGACAAGGGCCTTCACCTTCTTGTCTCCCAGCAACACATTACAGGTGAAGTCTGGCCCTTCCTTCAGCAAACGGTATACCTGTGCCTTTCTCCTTCCTCCCGCTTTCTCGACAACCGAGACATGGGAGTTGGTGACAGGAGTTCACCTTTTTCTAGAAGCTCCAATTTCTGTCTAGGGGCCCTCTTGGGTGGGGTAGAGCTCGGATGACTCTCTTTTCTCAGACTAGCAACCCATTTTTCCCCTCCATTCAAGTTAGGGTTGTTCCGTTTGGTGTGGTCCATCTTCCTCCTGTGAGGACAAGTTCGTCTCAGGTGACCCGCTCCTGCACAGCGCCAACACCTTTGCTCCTTACAACTGGCCGAAAAGTGCCTGGCCACACCACATGTCCAGCATCTCAGAGGTCTTACTTGCACTGGGGCCACCCTGCCTCTTACTTTTTCACGGGTGACCCATCAGCATTTCCCGGACCCTTTTCCTTCTCGGTAGGAGGCACCAGCATATTAAGTCACTTTATTCCCAGTTTACAGTCTCCCTCTGCCATACACCACCGAGCCTTGTGACCGAACTCGCCACAAGTTGTGCAGTCCGGCCCCAAAGACCTTGGGTCACCTTCATAGTTTGTCGGACAGTTGTGGGGTCCGATGCCCACCATACTTGCAAGTCCAGCACACGAGCCCATATTGGCCTGGTGTGGGCTTGTGAAACCCATAATGCAGATCTCAGGCTCTACTACTGGGAACTGCTTCAGCCTTCCAGTCCTCTTCCACCTCTTCTTTTGGGTCCTGTATCTGGATCCACTCCTGGTCTTCCTTTTTCATCACTACTTTAGCCCCCCGGGGGTTCCTACCTACACACCCTCTTATTCTATCCCAGAGTCATTTGCTGGTCCGAGCTGCCTCTATGGCTGCGGCCAGGCTGACCAGTCCCCCCTTCAGAACATCACCCCTCAGGTCCCTGTCACTCAGCGCATCCACATACACATCATCCAACAAGGCCTGAATAGGACCACTCTCCCGAGTCACTAATTCTAGAAAATCTAATGCCGTTAGCCCCGTGATTCTTACCCCCAATTCCTCATTAGTCTCTCCTTCTTGTTGCTGGAGCTGGAATAATTTCCTGACTGCTTCAATGGCCGTACTTATTGTATTGCCGCACCAGAGTGGATTTAAGCTCGGTCCACGTCATGGCTGGGTTTTCTTTGTACCATCCCCCCATGAACTTGGACACATACCCTGCTGTGGCGTCGTATGCTAGAAGCACCATTTCTTGTTTCAAGAGGCCATAGATCACCTGCTTCTTCTGAATGGACAGAATCCATTTGTGCAGGTCCGCAGGGTTTCCTTCATAAGTAGGTAGCTTCATGCTACCTATCAGCCTCCTGAAACCCATCGATATTTTGGGGGCTCCCATGTCCGCAAGGTCATCTGTGGCATATGGTCCCGCTACGCACATCCTAGCATCTTGTCAACTACCGCTTTCCCATGAGAAGAGAGACCAACGACAGAACGAAAGGAAAAATACTTAACACAATGGTGGCGCTTCAACTGCGTACAAAGTCGACAAAGTCAAAACGATCAACAATATTACTGGCAGATCTAAGTGCAATGAGTGAACAAAGGAAACCAAAAAGTGACTTACCTGAGGTCCGCTGCTCTCTGTTTTGTTTCTTTTTCCTCTTTCTTTTGCTTCCTTCTCTTTTCCTCCTCATGTCTCTTTCAGACCAATATAGTCTGAAGACTAGAGTCCTTTCTCGTCTTATTCGTTCTCTCCTCTTTCAGGTGGCCATGGCAATTCCCACTGGTCTATCCTGGTCACAGCCACCAGTCCAACACTTTCGTCCCAGCCCCTCAACCTCCGGCATCTTACTCTCTCAGTTGAGGTGTCTACTCAGTCCTAACCAAACTTAAGGGAGTGGCCATAGGTCCCCTGAGCATCTGTAGATTATTCGACCTGTCTGCTGGTTTAATCCTGCTTTCTGCCCACGTTGTGATTTGTTTGATCCAGAAAGCAGAAGTGATGTCCGTCCATTCACAATCAACTGAAGATGTAGACATGGTGTCAGAGTCTGCGCTAAGAAATTTAGAATGTAGCAAAAAAAAAAATTAATATCTGCAGAAAGCCGGACAAACAACTATTCAATGGTTGAATTGTTAACGTCTTTTATATAGCAGAAAAGAATAGTAGAGAAAAGAAATGGGTTACAGAAAAGAAAAGTATTTAATGTAAAAACTCATACACTGGATTCTAGACAGAGAGAGTGTGTATATGATTAACTCTCTCTGTGACAGATTATAACTGGCAAACAACTGTACCTACCCAATATCTACTGCTCAGGACAAGCATGAGCTTTAACAAGTTATTGATTCCAAGGAAAAAAAGATTCCTAAGCTAAAATTTGCTTTCTTAACCCACCATCTACCTGAATTTGGTTATGTCAGAATTTTTGAGATGAGGAATTCTCATATGATTTGCTATTCAAATTAGCATGCTCATCTTGGTTGTTATGCTTACAATCTTTTAGCCATTGTACCCTCTGGCCTTTCAGGTGGTGATCAACAGTTTGGAAGATTCAGAAAAATTGGCTAATCTAGTTGGAGATGGAAGATACAGCAAGTTAAATATGTATCTTACTCTGAAAACTGAGAAGTTGTCACAGATCCTGATCAAGATCAAGGATTACTTTATGATTAATGAATACAGACAGCTGACCTATCATTACAATAAGCCTTTCAAAAATTCATAGATAGTATTCCTTTGCAGTCTATAGTCAGTTGTTGTGTCCCCTGCTGATCAGATTCCTTGTAGGTATAATCAACCTGTTAAGAGGTAAGTCTTCATCCTATATAATGAACTTTGCTTACTTTATACAGACCATGAGAGATGCTCCCATTCAATCCAATGATGAGCATAGATGTGGATCTATTCACTAAGGGTCCCACCAGAGAGGTTGTATCAGTAGTTAAAAACAAGTTAAAATCTGACCCTCTCTAGGAGAGCATAAGGGTCCCAGATGAAAATACTAACATTCTGTGTGCACAACTAGATTCCAAATTATACCAACAGGAAAAATGCTTAGATATGGAATCACCTTTATCACCTGTAATGGCAAATATATACATAAAATACTTTGAGGAAATGGCTATAGAAACCTCACCACTAAAGCCAACCATATGACTTAGATACATAGATGGCACCATCATATAAACAGATGCAGCAGAGTTGTGAACATCAATCAAAAATCTGCCACAATGCATAAGGGCTACATATGAAAAGTTTCAAACTGTGGGCCATACAACAACAAGATGGTATTCAATCTTTTAGAGATACTTCTCCAGAATCAAGCCCCTGTTGTAGTTGTGAACAAGGGATATGAAGGAGATACTAGCTACCTTCTAAAGGTAAATGTGAAGGAACATTGTAAAGCGATTATCTGGTGAAAGCCATTGAAATCTCACATGACTGATCATATACGGAGAGAAAAGGGGTGATCATTAACCCTTGTGGAATAAAGTTGAGATTATAAATACAGGACAACACTGGAGCATAAGATGATTAAAAGAAACAGTACACATGTCAGGCCCTAACGACCTTCTCAGTAGAATAGATAAATACCACTTGGAGGGCTCTGATAAAGAAAGAAAGAACACCCAAATGGAATTTCACTACTTGAGTCAGGTCACTCATACAACCGCATCACCTGTCTATAGACATTAGGTTCAAAGCTTCAGGATTTCAAACCTTAGATTGTCCAAGAGGAACATGATTTAGCGGATTAAAACATTGGTTAAAATATATTGATTTCCCTAGTAGTACAATCCCTGAGTTTGATAGTGCTGAAAAGTCACCCAATCTGGTTCAGTGTAAGAAAGAACACAAAATTGATTAAAACTGGTGAGTATGGATACAAAATATCCTCTCTGTAAGTGGAATGGGAACAATCCATACCAATGGATTAAATAAAGGGTTTAGATCTAAATTCCAAACTGACAATTGAAGATGTCCAGATACCAAAATGGCCAAAACATGAGTATAATAATGAATATGAACATACTGGTCTAAATAGCAAAATATAACCCCAAATTATTTTACCTTTAAAGAAATTTTTTTCTTATGTGTTTTTGAACAAACCTTGTGAACTTTATGAAACTCAAAGTAATGAATTGATTCATCTTGATGTCAAATTAGGATAATGAAATCCAGAGAGAGGTTCTTTTCCTTTCTCCAATAGAAATATAAATTCAACTATCCTGACCAAGCCAACCACATACTCTGAAGGAAAAATATATTTTAGTTTTTAATTTGTAAAAAAAGATGAATAAGAATAGATTTTACAGACTTTTACAAAATTTTGTATTATATTCTAAGAAAATAATGATATAATCAAGTTGTTAACTTTCCACACTATCAAAAACGAAAGGTTTGGAAGGAAGCTACTATCAATACTAAAAAGAGTGATAATAGTGAACTTGAGAGTGTTCCTTGCTGAAAAACTATTTTGTGAAAAAGTTTTTTAAAATTCCAGTTGACAGTAATGTTAATTGTTTGGTCCATGAATGCTGAATATTTACTGTATGGAAACAGCTAATTTAAAAATAAAAGTGTTGTTAACATTTATTAGAAATATACTAATATTTAAGATTTTAAACTGTTAGCACACAGTCCATTGAATTGAAGCTTTCCTTTACCATTGTGAGATATTTCATATAATAATTTGTATACGGCCTGGAAGTCTATTTTTTACTTAAGTTTTTTTTTCTTAAAATATTTTAAAATTCATTCTCTTTTTACAAATTATTAAATATGTACTGTTATAATAGAAATTATATCCCAGATCTGCATACATTTTGCAAGCTAAATTTTTAAACAAAGATTTTAACTTGTATGTTTGAAATATTTTTTGCAAAAAGTATTCTCAACTCATTTTTCTAAAAATTCTGACTGGCATGCTTTTTTACTTGGCTTGTTTCTTACCTCCTCTTTGAACTTTTGTCATGCTTTGCAACTCTGTAGATATTTTTCTCATTAGACAAGAACCTCTGTTCATAAGATATCATTTAATAATGTTACTAATGCACTGATTGGGATTCATTTTGTTAAGAAAACTTTGCAACACCCCTTTAGTTTGAGTGAAATCTTGAAATATCAAGTGAAACTGCATCCTTGTTCATTCCTGCCTGTCCAGCCACTATAACCCACGGGAATCACTTCTTGCAATTATAGCATGATAGCTCAGATCATAGTAGATGCCTTTTTGTTCCCACTTGTAATAATTATAAATGTATCATATGTATAACTTTTCACAAGTTTGGTTCTTGTGATTACTCTATGGCACTGTAACAGTGTGTTAAACAATGGTAAATCCTCTATCCATCCTGTCTTCAATCAGTTTAGTGTTGTCATATAGTTCTGATAAAGCAGAATGCTTTGTTCATGAATTCTCTTCCACTTCTACTTTTGACTCTACTATGTGAGATACAACGCCATCCATGCTTTCAGCTACCATCTCTAAACTAGATTCCCACAAAATATGTAGGCTTGTTGGTATCCCTGCACTTGTCCTAAAGATTATATGCTCCTGAACTAGCTCCAGTTCTCTCTAAACTCTGCAAAAATGCCTTTCTGCTTTTCTGCTTGTTGGAAATCATCTTCTGTAGTTCCTATTTTTAAGAACTCTGGTGAACGGTCTTCACCTGTACCTACCAATATATAATATATAACCATAACCTTAACAAAATCATACAAAGGAAACAAACCCAACACCACCAAAACAAAAGTAAACAGATTCACCATCTCATATACCAATGTGAAGGCTCTACTTTCCAGAAGTTGAACTCTATCTTTTCAAGGTCAAACCTGACATCTTAGTTCTGTTTGAAACTGGTATTGCTCTATCTATCCCAGTACAGAAACTTAAATCTTGTGCTATTTGACCCTAATAGGGAAATGTGACCTTGAAATCACCATGGTCTTTGTATGTTCCTATGAGTCGGAAATACCAAAAACACTGACCCTGAATTCCTGTTCATGTGCTTTTACATGTCCTTTGTTCACAGTACCTTCTTCATCTTCATTGCCTATTTTTCACAGGATGACTGAACTGTAATAATCGACAAAATAGCTGAGAAGACTGATGATATTCTCTTTGAGCATCCCTCAGCTAGCATTCATTTTCATACTTCAGTATTCACCAAAATATTTACCAAAAAGTGGTTATTCCACTTAAACAAAACTGATGAAGAAGGCAGATACTTCTAATACTTTACCAGTGTTTATGAACTGACACAGATTGTTGATAAGCCCACTCATGTACTTGATACAACAGGACATCACCCAAACCTTCTCAACCTCTTCTTCACAACCTGGACTGAAAATTGTTCCCCAGAAGTGTGACCTTCAGTGTGCATTTCAGTCCATTCACTGATCAGTGTTAAACTTGATGCCAAACCAAAGGCATCCTTTTGTGTGCCATTTCATAGGATTATCTTTCGGTACACCAAAGCTGATTAGGATATCTTACATGATGGAAGCTCCACTCTCGGCATTCTTCAAATATAGAGCCTCCAGAACTTCCATCTTCATTTCTGAATGTATCCTTTCTGGCCGGAAAAGTTTTATACCCCAGAAAATATACCAACAATAACCAAATATCTAACCTTGTTTCATGACACAATATGCTGCAGCCATAGCATCATATTCTGTCATGTAACCACTACTACAATATCTATCACAGGAAACAGTGTAGTAAGACTCTTGCTACATTCAGAACTGCTTGCAATCATTGCAAGATAGTTCTAGAAAATGCAAAGTGCAGATATGCACACGCAGTCCAAGCCAATGTTCAAAGCAAAAGTGTGTTCTAGAAAATCTCAAACCAAATTTTCAATAGAGAGAAAACATCAATGCATACTGTCATAAATAGCCCTGAGATTATCTCATCCTTGTCAGCTTTGTCTCTAACTCCATGTTAAATGACAAAGGTCCATTACCTTCCTGGTTTCCTTCTTTTCAGGGAGCACAAACTTAGCAATATCTCTATTATGAACTGGGAAGTTTCCAGATCTGTCAAAAGCTTTGACCCTAAGAAAGCTACTGGTCCAGATAAAATCCTACTGAGAACATTAGCCCTGAGTTATCTCCAATTTTAGCAAAATTGTTTAACCACTGCTTGAAGGAGAAATCCTTCACAAGTCTATGGAAGATGTGAAGAGTATGCCTTGTTTTCAAGAATGTGAGTCATCCCCATCACAATATTGGCATATCAGCCTCCTTAGTGTCGTCATCAAGAAGGTTGTTGATCACTTTATAACAGGAATTACCTCCTGAATGACAAACAATATGAAATTGATCTGCTTCATCCACTGATGATATCCTGTCATTAAGCATATAATCATTCAGACATTAGACAATAAAAACATATCATGAAAACTATTGCCTTAGATATATCAAAGGCTTTTGACAAGGTGTGGCAAAGGTTTTGCTGCTCTTTAGCTAGGGAATTTTTGGAGGAGTTTTCTCAGTTATCAAATCCTTCATAATAGGTTGGTCCATGAAGGTCATCGTTAATGGCCAGTCCTCTGAGCCTATGACATCAATGCAGGCATCCTCCAAGGCTTTCTTCTTGGTCCTACTATCTTTCTGCTTCATATTAGTGATCTACATAATTACATACTCTGATCTTTAGTGAATACCTATGAAGATGGTATATGGATATACCTCCAACAATCCAGATGGGCAGAGTGTGGGAGCTGATCTCACCACTGACCTAGATTTAACAGCTCAATGGGGTAACTGTCACTTTTAATACCTCAAAAAACAAACTATTAATATTCTTTCATCAGAGTAGCCCCTAAATTTTCAATTATTGCAATGAACAGATGTTCTCTCTAGGTGACTCCATTGCTTTGAGTGTCTGGAACTTGTATATATATTCCATTACTAAAGATGCTGGAAAAATTGTTGGTTCTTTATACTGGTCCAATAAGTACTTGCCTCTTACTACTACTATGCTTTATCTTCACAATGTCCAGATCAGACTGAAAAGGAAGTACTGCTTCCATAAGAGGCCCAGTCTTCACTTTCTGGTCTTGATAGAGTTCACTGCCTTGTGGGTAATTAATTATTTTCCACCCTACACCATCCTTCTCACAGCTAAAAGTTTACAAGGTTATTGCTATTTCATAAAATGTTCTGACAAATGTTCTATATTCCTTAGTTCCACCAATTCCACCAACTCTCACACTCACAGCTAAAACCTGTCATACCACATACATTGATGTGAACCATTCTCTTCATATTTTATTAGTGAAAAGGAAGCTCCAATTGAACAGCTTCTTCTCATGAATGACTATTTTGTGGAACAGACTCCCAAGGATGCTTTCCTGACCACTACAATCTCAACCTCTTCAAGACTAGAGTTCTGTTATCTTTCCCATATGTCCTCATAAACTGTTCTTCTTACCTTTTACTCTTCATACAACAACCTCCTTCAGTAACCCTCTACCTTGTGGTTCTAGGACTTTGTATAGGCTAAACATTAGTATAAAATAATTTGGCTTATTTGGATATGTGGGACTACAAATTTTAAATATCTTACAGCATATCATCTGTTTCAAAAGTATCTATTTTTAATGTCATCCTTGATTTTATGTTATTGTAAATTATTATTGTAACTGAGAGCAAATAGCAAGGTTCAAATAATTGACAATAAATTAATGTAGATTTTGCCAAATAAGCCTCAATGGTTAAAATTTACAAGTCACATCTCCTTCATTGAATTGTGCTATCTTTGCTACAAAGCTACATTCAACACCTACTTAGAAATAAATTCACAAAGAATTTTAAGACAAATCTCTGGAAAATTTGGTTGCTATAGGCTTCTAATTGCTTGAGATTCATATATTTATTCCTTGAAAATACATTGTTTCTAGGACAGTTTTAATATAATGAAGAATAATAAAATCAATGTAATAAGCAGACTCAATAAGGGAATTTGAAGCAGAGCAAGATTAAACATGGTTTATTGGTAAAACAAAAATTTATAAAGGACTTTTCTTTTTCCTATAAATATGAATTTTCTATTTGTTCTTCTAGTGTTTGGCTATTATTAATAGCAGTGCAGGCATTGCTTGGGATGAACTCTTTACATTTTCCTCTTTTAATTCTTAGGGTACCAGCTGCTGGTGATATGTGCGAAATTCTAGACTTTGCTGAAAATTTAAAGTTAGTTGACATAAACGGCTGTTGTCAGTTACTTGGAATTGGAATGTCCTGTCAGGCAAATATATTTTTAGATTCCCAATAACACTAGCTGTATTAATGTTTGACAATATCTAGAGTCCACTAGTATGACCTACCTTTTATGCAAACAACACCACTATTTACTCCTGCCTAAATAGCAAATATGGTATTACTGACAAAACTAACCTGGCCATTGGTCTCAAAAAGGACCTCCAATTGGTTGTTGACTGGGGCAGGAAATGGCTGGTTAACTTTAATGCTTCAAAAACAAAACTGCTCTCTATCACCCACCACAGAGAACTTTCCCTGCCTCCAATTAGAATGTCTGATGCTCAACTTCACAACAGCACCTCTCTGTGACTACTTGGTCTCACACTATCTGCTGACCTGAGATGGAACAATTATATTGAATCAATAGCTTCATCTACTGCAAGGAAAGTTGATTCTCTATATCATGCCAGAAAGTTTTTCTCACCTGAGTCCATCCTTCAAATCTATAAGTCAACTATTCATCCTTGCATGGAATATTGCTGTCATATAAATTGTCCAAAGCATTTCATGGTACCACCTTAGTAGGTCTGAGTAAAGGTTTTAAACTGAGTTTGTGATATTGATGCAAAGATATCACCAATATGTAAGCATCACTATCAATTTTAAATTGACAGTCCTTCCCACATTTTCTAGTTGTTTGTGCTATGGTGGTTCATTAGAATACACTGCATTTAGAAAATAGGTAGTATTGTCGTTTGTATTTTCTGCAGTGTCAATCCTTCAGCTGCAACAACAAATAGAAAAATGGATTGACTTAGCACATTTAAAGCATATCTTTAGCTAGACAGTCAATTTTTATTTGCCATTTCTGAGCACAATTCTTGCACTTGTTTTTGCCTCCCCTTCTGCTACCATTACCGGGAGAGGATTCATGTGGCCACTGACATTTGATCTGTTTCCATCTGTTTGCTTGCCAACTTTTGATTCTCTTTTCTATCACTTCATGTGTTGAAGATTGCTCTTCCTCCATTTACATTTTTACCTGTTCATGTTGACAGTTATTGTTGTAATGTTCAGTGTTGTTAATGTTCCCTTTAGTGTGAGGTCAGGTTGGAGTTTTCCAACTAATCCTTGTCACTGAGACCAACCATAAGTTTGTCCCTGGTTTCACTAGGTCATACAATACCTGAATATAGGTTTCTATATTCTCACCAGGTTATTGGTTTTACTGGTGAAACACAGCCATTTTGTGTATAGTGGTAACTTTTGGATTAGAATGATTGCTTCAAGGCATCTGTATATCACAAGCCAACCTTCACTGTACAATACCTCAACTTCTGTTCACATGATCCATACAGTGTAAAGAAAGGGATAATCTGATGCCTACAAATAACACCATGCAAATATAATGTGTCAACACACATACCAACAGGAAATGATTAGCATCGACTATACCATTTAGAATATGAACTAGCCTGCAAACATAACATCAGCTTTTGTAGGCAAAAGAGGATTAGAAAATTGGCATGTTCGCTCTCTCTCTCTTATGTCAGGAGTTTATTGGAAGATTCTGCACTCTATACACCATCCGGACAATATTGAGCAGCAGAATTCTCTGCCAAGTCAAGTCTAACACAAGAACAGGACAAAGAATTTTGTGTACTTCATACCTTGAAGTTGTGGCAAAGAATATAAAATGGAAACTAGCTGCCACCAAAAAGTAAGGCTGTAGGAATATCATAAAGCTATATTAGGGATGCAACAATGAAATCAGAAATGACTGGAGGGAGAGTAGCCCCTGTGGAATGAAGTAAAAATACTGGACAGAGAGAAACACTGGAGTGTCTTATGTCTGAAAGAATCAGCACATATACTAAGCTATGAGGACACATCTTTAGTAGTCCTAGCATAGAAATAAATATGATATAGAAGCCATTAATAAATAAATAAAGAGGAGAAAAACTTCAAGTAAAAAAATGATACCTCATTGAGTGCAGTTAAGCAAGGCCAGCAGCTGCAGCAAAGTTAGATTTAAGGTAAAGTTCTCTATTCAGAATTGTCTCACAGAACAATAGTCAAGTGGGTTAAAGCATTGGCTTGTGAATTTTGTGACATAGTAATTGTGAGTTCAATTCCTGGGCTGGGCAATCAGTGGAAAAAAGTGGAGCAATAACTGAGCAGTACTAAATAACTATACAAGATATCTCGGTTCAGCAGAATGAGAACAATTTTCAGATTTAAATAAAGGGTACAGTTCAAAATTCCCTGACGGTTACCTGGATTGACAATTACCTGATGGAAGCCAGGAACTTTGTGATAGTCCATGTGTAAATAGAGCTTTTTTTTAATGTTATATTGTTTTGCACAGCAATATTATGCAAACTAAACATTGTACTTTATACTTTAGCTCACTCACAAAATAAAAATATTCCTACTAGAAAATTTTCTCTTTTCATTATTTACAGTTTGGTTTTCCTTGGTAATTTTTCTTTTCTTTGATGTCATTGACATTTTTTTTTCATACAATTATTGTGTTGGCCTAAAACACATCATTCTTCATTTCAGTTTATTTAGCAATCTTCTCTCAAACCTCTTTCTAACATGATTTTGCCACCCCAATAGATCAAATCTATTCTACCTCTCATTATGCAAAATTTATCATTTTCTGTTATGTATGGTCACTCTTTTACCTTGTGTGCTATGGAAAAAAATCTTATTTTCTGTTGTTGTGTGTGTGTGTGTGTGTGCATGTGTAGTTTATATTTCATTTCAATTTTGCTCCACACAATTATGAATAGCCAAATTTATCCTTTTTCACCTTATGAAGTGGATGTGCTGGTGGTGTAGTGGATAGTGGCTTGAAATGGGAAATCAGAGAGCTGTGTTCAAATTCCAGTTGAAGTCATTACATGTAAATAACCTTGAGAAAGGTGCAAGAGAATTGTCCCTTGAATCCCCAGATTATTTTTTCATGAGCTTTCAACTTTCATTATTGCACTCTGTTAGCTATCTCTTCCTTTCTTACTCCCTCTTCTCAGGACTGCAATATATTGAACAAAATTTCTTACAGTATAGAAATCTCTCTCTCTCTATCTCTCTCTCTCTCTCTCTCCACTCATCTACAAACATTTTTGTGTTTGATGATGTTAATGCTCATCATGACAATTGGCTTAAGCATTCTAATTTTACTGACACTGCTGGTATTCAGATTTTTCCGTTGCTCAGTCTCTTACACAAATAGTGGATTTCCCTACTTGCTTTCCTAATAAATCTGATCAACATACTTCCTTACTTGATTTGTTTCTTACTTCCAATTCTAACTCATGTCAAGCTTCGGACTCTGTCCTCTTGGCAATTCAGATCATACTGTATCTGTTGATATTTTATTTTGGTCATCTATTAGACAGGAACCTCCTATACACAAGACTTCCTTCTGGTACCAGCATACTTACTGTGATTCACTTCATGACTTTTCTTAGAGATGCCCCTGGGATGGATATTCTTAACCTTCCAATTGAGAATTGTGCCAATGAGGTTTCTTCTTGGGTCAAAGCCAGCATTGTTGCTTTTGTACTTTCTTGGAAATACTAGGTGAAATCAAAATCTTCTCCATGGTTCAAACTAGCTTGTTCAGCTACTATAGCCCAGAGTAATCACTTTTTCTGGCTATACCAGTATGACAGCTCCAATCACAACAGATGCCTATTTGTGGCTGCACTTAATAAATGTAACATATCCTTGAAGGAGCTAAGTTTTTGTTTGCTGGTAGTATGAGGCACCGTATTGTCTCTAATAACTTTGGCTCTTGTGACTACTGGAGGCTCTGTAATAGTGTATTAAATAAGAGTAAGTTCTCTATTTCTCCCCTCTTTACTCAATTTGAGGTGTTAACAACTTCTGCTGTAAAGCAGATTGTTTTGATTCTAAATTCTCCTCAAACTCTTCTCTTGACTCATCTGGCGTATCTTTGTCTGATTTTCCTCTTAGAACTGAGTCTCTGTTGAGTGATACGCATGTAACTTGTATGGTTTCTGCTATCATCTCTAACCTGGATACCAACAGGTTATGTGAACCTGATGGTATCCCTGTAATAGTTCTTAAGAAATGTGCTCCCAAACTAGTTCCTCTTCTCTCGAAACTGTACAATAAATATTTTATTATGATTTCACCTTTGAATGATATTATTTTTCAAAATGGCTGATTTTGGAGTGAAATTAGGTACACATTTACTAAACTGATATACTTAGATACTAAATATAACTATTAAATATTTAAAAATATATTAAAAATCATCAGTTTCCAATTAAATTAACTGAACCTGACTATAATCTCAGTTACAGAAAGCTAGTGTAAGAGAAAGCACATTGAAAATTAGAAATTATTTAAAAAATATACTCTTGCTCACACTTGTATAAAAATTTTTAATTCAGTCAAATCAATTTTTAGCTTTCTGTTTTTATTTTATTTACATATTAAAGTAAAAGCATAAATACACTCACTATATGTGACAAAGTTTGCATGATTTTCGTCATATTTAAATTGTTAAGAATGATATGAGTAAGTACTTTAGCAATTAAGTTGTATTTTGGCATTCAGACTGTGTTTAATATTGAAAATAAGAAAGAAATTTTACATATATTAAATGCATGATGTATTTGTATGTATAAAGTAATTTTTAAATTATTTTAAGTTATATAATAATAATTATTTAAATTATATAATTATTTAACTCATTTTTGCATGGATTTTTAAATTGATGATTTTTAAAACAAATTAGTACAGTTTCAATATAATGATCTCCTATAGTAGAACTGAAAAGTATAGACTGTCAGAACATTACGCACTATAAAAATAATAGAGTAATAAAAAAATAGTCAAGTAACACCAATATTATAATTATTTATTAGATGCATTCACAAATAATTTCTTTTTTGGTATGATCCATATATGCCTATTATACCTATGGGATCAAAATGCATGTCTGTACAAAGTTTCAGTTAAATTCTTTCACTGGTTTCGCAGTTGATATGGCCTACATACATACATTTTGAATTAAAAAATATGTATTGGACTTTTTATTGGACAAATCACAAGCAAAGTTGCTATACCTTCATAAATTAAAAATAACTTGTATATATTAAATTAAAAAATAAAATATATGTACTAAATTTTTATTCATTAATGAGAATATTGTCAACCATGTAAATAAAACATTCATTTTTACGAAATTATTAGTAATTTAGTTCATATTTAAAATATAATACTTATTCCTCTAATTTTCTTGATTCAAATATGTTTACCCGAATTTGACATGACAATTAGAAACAATCTTTTTATGCTTTCAACTTTAAGATCAGTGTCACCTGCCCTTAAACTTAACTGCAGGTCATCCTGCTCTGCTCAAAATTTCAGTTCAGTTGCTTGAAAAATAAGCCTCTGCCTAAAAACCAAACACACAACAAGGCAGGCTCTCCACTTCATAAACAGATTATTTTTTTTAATCTAAGTTGTAGTTTTCTTCTTAGTAACAGAAGGTTTACATGAGATCACAAGATTTTGCAGAGACTGCCTTCTAAGGAAATAGTGCATGATAATTTTAACTATTTTTCTGTTTTATCTTTAAAGCTTTCAACTATGCTGCATGAACTTGAAAATATATTTAAACAAATTTAAAACCTTTAATTAAATATTTTACAATAAATTTTCAGAATATTTACATCTTTTTTCCATTAATGCTGCTTGTTAAATTCTTGGTTCTCATGTACAGTAAGCTACAAGAGAGTTACATTACTATTTGGCTTTATAATTTGTCATACTTCTATATTTATTGGGTTGAAACAAAAGTTTATAGTGTTTTTTTTAAATTTCAAAGACAATATTTAAATATTTGTATATATAGTTATTTAACAAAATGTGCCATTTTGTTCCAATAGCTTTCATCATCTTTGAGTCAGCTTTCTGGGTGATAAACTGATCTAAGTGATTTTTAGAGGCTTCGAAAAAACTGAAGTCATTACCATTAAGAGAATTTTACAGAGATTGAAATCAGTGGTAATCTGATGGTACAAGCTCAGATGGTTAGGCAGGTATCATAGAGCATTCCAAGATGTGAGATCTGGCACTGTCAGATCTAGAAGATGACTACCTTTTGATTGACCAATTTTGTATGCTTTTCATTAATTGCTGAATTTAATCTGTTCAATTGGAAAAATACTTGTCTGAATTCAATGTTTGATTTTTGCAGAAGGTGCTCGTAATACCCAGTGCCCTTCCAATTCTCCCTGATATGCAGTATTACATTCTTTGGATGCAGACCAACTTTTGGAGTGGTTAATGATTCATTGTCCCCAGGAACATTTTTGTTGCACGTTTTTATAAACAATCCCATTTACATTGCCTATGATTGTTCTTTTCAAAAATCAGTCATTTTTGTTGCATTTAAGCTGTGAATTGCAGAGAGAAATGCAATTCATTAAATTTTTTTCCTGTTAAATTGTGAAGCCACAAGACATTGTAGAGATTCATATATCCAAGTGTTTTCAAATGTCTTACAATGTTGATATAAGATATGTGGAGTATCTCTCTAGTGTATAGTGTTGTATAACTTGGATTATTTTGAATCACTTTTAATTTGGTCATTATCAATGACTGCAAGCCTGTGAGAATGTCCTCAGTTTTCCAGATTGATATGTTCACTTTCAGCAATAGCATCATCTCCATATCCTTTTTGTTGTTTGTACAGCATTTTTTCCTTTCAAGAAATAAAAGAGCATCAAATGGTAAAAAATGCAACTCATTTTCCTTCATTTTCACTTTTAATGCAAACACATTTAAAATCTACACACAAATTGTATGGAAAAATGCATTGAAATGTCACCTATTGAAAAATGTTATAAATTTTTGTTTCAATCTAATATATATTTATTTTATGCTACAGGTATGATCAGAACTGTTTGTATGTCATACTGTGTTATATAGATACCTTAAACAAACTTAAAAATAGTTTTATGCATTGTGTAATGGATAGCGGTTTGGATTGAGGAACCAGCAGAGCTAAGTTTGAATTCCGTTTGAATCCATTACATTCACTTAGGTGTGCTAATATCCTTGAAAAAGGTATGAATCCTCTTCTCCCCCCCCCCAGCTATGGGTAAATAGCAGGACAGACCAGGTTCTATAGCCTTGGATGGCAACTGGTCTACTGCAGAAAGAAATGGCAAAATGCTGCAGGAAAAAAATCTGCCTCATCAGTCATGTATCAACAAATACATGATCGCCTAAGTGTGTATCACATTTGGCACTTGACTGAACTGAATATCACTTTATACTATTTCACTGTTATAAAAAACTTTTTCTTTTTGGGTGGGGACCAAAAGAAATCGAAAAAGGAAAAAACAAAAATAACATTCAGTCTGTTTTACATTGAGCTGTTATAGCAACAATGCTCTCACCTCAATAATATTGAGTATCTCAACATCAAATCACTAGAACTTTGAACTGTCTGTGACCATCTTGGGTTTTATCTTGATTTATTTTGTGTATTCATTAGTGAGATATATTCGGAGGTATAAGGAAAACCTAACAGGTGCCATACTTTGCAAAAGACTGTATGTAATTAAGCATTTTGATTCTGTTGAATAAAATAAAGACATTGTACAGAAACTTATCTTGTGCACCATTTGTACTATTCACATGAAAAAAGAAATCCTGAAAGCTGCTGAAGTTACTATTGGATCTGCTAGTAGCAAAATGGTCTCTTTTAATTTTAGATGGAGAAGGAGGTTATTTCTAGAAATGCTCATAAACTTTATCATATAAATTAATGGTAATTGCTTTATATCATTCATTATTTGGGCTTATGAAATGTTTCAATGGAACACTACTTTGGATCGGAAACGTTTTTCTTGCAGAAGTATAATGCTTGCATGGTTTACTTCTTGTTACTTTCATTAATTAGTAATGCTTGACTATCTTGAGGTATCATTGATAACTTTGAATGTTTTTCTACTGTCAACATGAAATATTGTGAAGTTATTATTATGAAATATAATGACATGTATTTCTTATCAGAAATATTTGCTTTGATTTCAGTGCATCTTCTTTATATTATAGATCTGTTCCCTTTGCAAAATTCACATATGCACATTAACTGTAAGTTAACTGCTATGAAAGATCAGTCCGTGTTTAAAAATGGCTAATCTTGGGAGTTAATCTAAATTAATCATTTTGCCAACATCGTCTTTGTTTAGTTAAAGCCACTTATGAAAACAAATTTGTATAAAATCATACTTGGTAGATTTTATTATTCTCTCCTGAAAATTGAAACATAGTTTCAGAAGATTTTTTTATGAGAAATCTGAAGATTTTTGAACTTGAAAATGATACTAGTAAAAAGATGATGTCCTATTGAATTGATGTACAAACTTTCCTTTGTTATCAAAAGAGATGAAGAGTCATTAATAAATGAAGCTAATTATTTAGTCTACATAGAACTATTGCTGGTTGCAAATATTGTTTACAAATTGTTAAATCTTTTGTTGAAGTATAAGAAACTAGGGAGAAATGAGCAAGCAGTTATTAATTTTTGTTTAATTAATGACTGATCTTCAGATTTATATATAAATAATATCAGCTTGCTCTGTTTGAAGGAATTGTTTTTTTCTTTCTAGTAAACATAATTATCAAAAATATATATTCTCAAATAATCTGACATCTTTCATGGCAACTGCTCTGATGAGCTACTTTAATAGTACCCAAACTGCATGAATTTAAGCATGCTACTAGGTTGGCATCTCAGTCCCACCCTTTCACTGTTGAAACAGTTAAATGTAACCGTCTATTCTACTACAACAGCTTATTATCTTGCACTTCCAAACAGTAGAACTCCCTTCCTCCTACTTACTTCCCTGATAGCTATAATCTTTAAATATTCAAATGTAATGTCAATTGACATCTTCTAATGCCTTGATCCTGATCCCCCTTCTTCCCTATATCCTTTCTTCAAACACACCTCTTTAATCTTGCTCTCATTCTCTGTAACCCCTTGTGTGCTAGTGGCACTTCTGCTTGGCTTTGGGTGAAATGCTTAAAAAAAAATTTATTCTATCTCCTTGACTATTTTAAAATTTCTATTGAATTATTGATGCTTTCTTTGTACTCATATTTAGGATGCATTACATTTTGTTCTATAATTATCAATCTGATTGTATCAGTATGTTTTAGGCTGCATGATTATTATGAATTAGATCAATACTATTTTTCTGTTGCCATCATATTTATTCTGTATATTAGGATAATTTCATCTACTGAAGGAAGTATGATTTGTTCATTGCTAAATCTTTTATCTGAGTTTCTGAGAATTATTCCATACTGATGTTATAAAGCAATATTTAAGCAAATTATTTCAGATTACACTGAAAAGTGGCAAATCAGCTTCAATTCACACTTCTAAACAATTCTAAATATTAGTATTTAAGCAAGAATTCCAAAACCAATTGCTGTAATAATTTTGATCTCCAAAAGATTTCTTTTTATAGCTTCTATAGTAAGAGTGATCAGTTGAATACAGAGAATATGTATATACTAAATGCAAATGTCAGTGTATCACTGTGTCACATTTTTTCAACTAATTCCTAGAGGCTATAGCCCAATATATCATACCATTTTGGAATCAGGCTGACTCCATGAACAAATTAAAAACATCCAGGCCAGATCCTGAAATTTTGTATTCCCAAGTTTTCATTACTACAATTGTTTTCGGCAATTTTTTGCAACAAGATTTTTGTACAATATCAATTTTTATAACTGGGAAATAAATTTGGGACTAAGCAAAATTAATTGTGAAATCCAACAAAAGTCACCCATGAAATAAAAATTTGTATGGAAATTAAGGACCTACATACATCAAATTGCTTTTAAATTAAGTGGCAGCAGAAGAATTATCGTTGACCTTTTAAAAGGTAAGCTTAGATATTAATGCAATACTTAAATGCAGCAATCAGTTTTGAGTTCTGTAGTTTATTGTTGCCTACTAGATCTACTCCTCCCTACCTATTGTGATGAAGACCCAAGCAAGAACCTTCTGCAGGAGCTAGCTTAAATGCCACCCGATAGAGCAGCTTTTAAGCTAGTTATAAATATATTGTAATAGTCTTTATCATTATTCTTTTATGTATAGAGATAAAATTTTAATAAAAACTCCACTCAGTTGGATTTAGAACAGTCTTTTTAACCTTCACTGTCACTAGCTGTGATCTTCATAGTGGTATTTTATCAGTATTATTGAATAATGTTACTGCAATTTGTCTTTTCTTTTATTAAAAAAAGAGAAAAATAATAATGTATGCTGTCTAACCTCTTCAAAAGTTGTTTTTTATACTTTTAATGAATTTAAATATAAAATGTAACAAAAGTAAAGAAAAAATACAGGATTTATATTGTATCATTTTTTAAAAATCCTGATTAAAGAATATCCTTGGTCTCTCATCAACAACAAGCAATGAAGAAAGTAATTATCACTTAAAAGTTCCCAAGGCAATAATCACCTAATATGACTTTTAACAATATTGGTATCTTTTGAACAACAAGATTTAATCAATATTAAGAAATTTTTTTTAAATGATTCCATAAAAGAGTTTTAATTCCACTAATATTTGCATAAAGTATGTTTAAAATTTTGAGGAGTTGTCATCATAACTCAGTAACTTTTTTAAATTAAACATTGAATATGACTTTTATTAGTTTATTTTTTACAGTAGTAATGAATCTGTGAAGTTGTATGTCATATCACTTTTGCAAGTAGTTTAAAAAAGTCATTGCATTGTGACATAAAAAAGGGACTGGCAAAAAATATCAGTATTTTAGAAGGCATGATCAGAATGAGTAAACACAAATTCTCAAGAGCAGATAATCTCCTTTTATGCACCACAATATCCCCCTCCCTTTTTTTTTTTTTTGCATAACATAACCCCAACACCACAATGGTGGACATCGATTTCTGGTGGAACATTGCAATTGTTGTTGTTCACTAATGTAATGTTTGTGAGTCCAGAAACATCATTCTCTCCTTCCAAGTTTAACACTGTTATATTTGTAATCAAAATCAGTATCAACCTTCTTGAAAGTTTTTCACATCCTTTACATGTTGAGTATACATGCCAGGTTTATCCAGCTTATGAACAGTTATGGCTGACCCTTTTCTGTCAATAACAGTGTAAGGTTGAATAGAAAATGGTGTTGAAAATTTATTCTGTTTCTTCCTCTTTTAAATGTATAAAAGCACATGATCCCCTTGCAAAATATCACACTGTTTTGCTTTATTTTTTTGGTTAAAATATTCCCTTGATTTATACTTGCATTTATCATCAGCATATTTTGCCTGTTTATGTTGATTTTTTAACAGTCTTGATAGTAATAGGAGAGGTCAACCAAAAAGTAGTTTAGCTGGAGATACCTTAGACATGTGCAGCGTATTACGATACGTAAGTAAAAAATGGTAGATTTGTGCTCTCCAGTCTTGTCCTTCAATATGCAATAATTTAATGGCTTTACCGTATGTTCTATAAAATCTTTCTATCTCAGAATTTCCTTGAGAGTGGTAGTGGTACTGAATACCTTTTTGCTCACAAAATTGATTTATGTCTACACCATTTAAATTGGGAGCATTTTCTGTACCAATGATTCCAGAGTATTTGAATCTAGAAAAGGTCTGATTTAGACAATTTAAAATAGTTTTTGAGGCTGTAGCTCTCATTATATGGATTTCAGACCATTCAATGCAGCCATCAATTATACCCAAAATACTTTCACCTGTCACTTTGTCACCTATGTCGATATGAACCATTTCACACTTGTCCCATGGATTTTGATTTCATAGGTTCTGTTGAGTTTGGCCTAGAAACACTCACACATGGTAAGCAATTCCTTATCATTTTTACTATATCATTGTCAGTACCTGGACACCATACTTTTTCATGTAGTAAAGCTTTAGCCTTTGTACCTTGGTGAGTTTCATGAGCTAGTTTCAGTATTTGCTGTTGCAAAGTTTTTAGAATGACAAAGCGAGTTACCCTAAGAAGAAGACCTGATTTATATGTAATTTCATTCCTAATATTTGAATAAGGTTTTATTATGCTTGTTTTTGACCACACATTGTTCTTTACATATCTAAAAAAATTTTTGAATAGTGGTGTCTGCCAGAGAATGCTGAATGACTTCTGATAGAGATACATTTTTTGGAATAGTATAAGCAATTATTTAGTTTAAATACATTTCTAAAGAATCACTGTTATTTGCATCTTCTTTATTAATTTGAACTGGTTTAATAGATAATATGTCCACAGGGTTCAAGTGTTCAGGAATGTGTTTGATCGTAAAGGAGTAACTCTGTAATTGTAATCCCCATCTTAAAATACGGGGCGATGGCCTTCTTGAATGATGATAGAATATTTTCAAAGGTAGATGGTCTGACAATATTTCAAAATGACAACTAAACAGGTATAACTGGCATCTTTCACCACCCCAAACAACAGCTAAAGCCTCTCTTTCAGTTTGACTGTAGTGACGTTCCTGTTGAGTGAGAGTTCTACTAGCCTACGCCACAGGTCACACACTATCTTCCATTTGTCTTTGGGCTAGAATGCCCCCAAGTCCTATTGGTCCAACATCTACAATTAAGACAGTCTTAAGTTCTCAAGTAAAATGAGTTATCACAGTATCATTCATGACAGCATTTTTTAGTTTAATAAAAGCTTTCTTTTCAACGTCAGTCTATATTCAATTAGCTTCCTGTAACAGAGAGAGGCATACACACACACCCACATGAAATGCACACACGCAAATATAACTTTTATTGACTGAAAATGGAAATAGTGTGTATATATCAAAGTACAATTTGGGTTAAGATGTTTGTTTACCGATGAGAAACACCATCTTAGGGCAGGAGGCAATGTTTTAAACCTGGGTCACTCGTAAACAATGGGGATGGGCGAGATACTTGGTTTTGTTTAACAGTATTTGTTTTGATTAAAAGGTTGAATCAATGTTTAGATATCCTAAAGTATAATTTTGGTGAAGCGAGAAGAACTCGTGATTGAGATTAGGTAAATAATTGGAGTGAATCTAGGTAGCAAAATTAGATCAGAGCAATTTTGTTTACGGATGGGAAATCTGATCTCGCCCATTTGGAATTGGGTCATTACAAAGACAATGAAAATGATTGGAGAAATTTTTATCGGTTAAAATTTGAAATAGAGCTTACTAAAGCTATGAAGAACTTTGAAACTCACATGGTTTTGGGCAGCACTCGTGATAATCGTGTGCCGGGCTGAGGGTCCATTGTGATCAGCTGATCCTTTTCCTATATTAACTCGAGATTTTGCTAATAAAGAGACAGTCGTTGAGAGTCGGGGAAAAAGAGACTGTCGTCGAGAGAGTTGCGAGACTTGTCGCAGTGAGTCGAGAGATTGCAAGAGAATTTTGGAGGAGAGCAAGAAGACTGCCCCAGTTCTGAAAAGTCTGTATCAGACTGGACTATTAGTCATAAACCTACCCCAAGTGATTCAATACACGTTTATCACACACAAACCCTCTCTCTGTTGGGAATTCGCTGGATGCATTTTGTCTTTTTCTTTTCTTTTTTTTTTCATTTATGTTAAATGTTTTTATTCTCCCAGTAACCTCTGTTCTGATGTTATTTTCTTATATAAACGACGTCAATATTTCCCCCATTGTTGTCCGGCTTCTGCAGATATTATTTCTTGTTTTATTTTGCCACAATCTAATCTTTCTAGCGCCAACTCTCACATCCCCAGTCGACCATGAACGTATGGACAACACCCCGCCTACTGGATCTAAAAACTAACACAGCATGGGCAGTGAGTGGGACTTGACCAGTTGACCGGTCGAAATAATCTACAGGTACTCAGGGAGCGTACGGCCACACAGTGGGCTTAAATGGGGGTCAAGCGGACATATGACAATAACATACGGTAAGCACCTGCTTCAGGTGCTTAAGTACATTTTAGACAAATTCTAGGGTGTGGTATGCAAAAAAATTGATTTTCAAGAACTGAGATATGATTTTTTTATGAGTTTTTGGCTCAAAAATCCAAGTTGGGGCCAAAAGATAGAAGGGTAGAAATTTTGCGGAAATCCGACATTTACGAACAAACTTCAAACAGGCATATATTGAGAAACATTTGGAGTTAGAAGACAAATTAGACCATTTTTTTGACACTACAGACAATGAGCGTTTCAAATATTCAAGTTTAAAAATGAACAATAAATCATATACAGCTACAACTTATCACAAATATTACTGAAAAAAAGTTAATAGTTATTCATCTGTGAGGAAGCACAACAAAGATTCATAATGACTGTTACAACCATACATAGCAGCCTTCAACTCCTCACAGCTGCGAATGGTGTGCCCTGTCCCTTTGCAAGACAAGCGTTCCATGGTCTTAAAAGGGCTTAAAAAAGGGTAGAAATCACTTATACCAAGAGCATGGTGCAGTTTTATGGTGTTCTGATGCCAGATTTGGATTCAGCACCCCAAAAAACATGGGAAAAGTGGGCTGGATCATGAAATTTGAGTGAGAATTACATAAATTATCTGGATTTTGGATTCAAAGGGAATTGAAGGTTGTCCCAAATTTTTTCAATATAAAAGAATTAAAATGGTTCCCCAGAGTGAATTTTTTCACCCAAATGGATTATGATAGCCCTACATGTCTAGATTCTTATATGTGAAGCATGAAAAATTTCATCTCGGGGCTTTTCTGCAATTTTTCATCACAATTTATCAGCGGGGGCCAATTTTGGGGCTTTTTTGATGGAAAAAATGCCCATTTTTACAGTAAATTTTGTGGAAAACTCATAAAAATATGTCAAAAACCAGTCCATATACCCAATTTTTTATATTGAATCAAATTTTGGGCATTTAGCCTTATCTTAGGGGCTTATGGGACATATGTAGAAAAAAAACTTATGTTTCCAGGATGTATCGAAAACTTGAAATTCACAAGCTTCAAATGGGCATATCTTGAGAAATAATTGGAGTTAGAAGACAAATAAGACCATTTTTTGATACTACAGAAATTGAACTTTTCATTTTTCCATGTCCTAAAGTCATTTGAGGAAGTTGTCAAAATTCAATATGTCCACTTGGGAACCCACTATGGGCCAGTTACCCCTAAGTTCGGTTCGGACCGAGTGGACACCTCAACCCAAAGAGGAAGATGCCTGAGGTTGAGGGGCTGGGGATGAAGTGTTAGATCCCTTCCATAACAATTTTCTGAGTACTTTGATAAATTCCTTATGAATTTACCTAAATAATTTATTAGTCCAAGTATACTATTAAGTTCTTTAGTTGTACTAGATTGCTTGAATTTATTCTCAGCAGCTTGAAAACCCTTATTTGAAATATTATACCCCAAAAACATGATTTTTTGAAAATTAAACTGACATTTCTCAAAGTTTGCCATGAGGTTATTTTCTTGCAAAATTCTCAAACAGGCCTTCAGATGTCGATTATGATCTTCTTGATTTACGCCACCAATTAAAATATTATCTGAAATATTATTTATTTTTTTAGAGATGTTTAAACAACTCACTTATGTAATTTTGATAGCTACTTCAACATTTGAATTCTGAAGTAGCTCCTTGCACCAACCTTTTGTAACGGAACAAACCGATATGAATAATAAAGGTAGTAATGTAACAAGATGTCCCATTCAGTTCAATCTGATGATATCCATGTCTTAAGTCAATTTTGCTAAATACCATACAAGAATTGTACTTTTCAACTCCTTGAGTGTGAGCATAGGTAGTGATTTCTTTGTGTGGCAGTGTTAGCTTTTTGCATATCAACTACTAATCTGACATCATTACTCTTATATACTACTATTAATGGTGAAAACCCATGAGGTGGGTTCTGTAACTGGTTCAATGATGTCTAAGTCAAGCAATTCTTTCAACTTATTTTCAACCTTTTTTCGAACATGGAAAGGAATACGGCACAAATGTTGGGACACTGATTTTCTTGTTTGATCAACCATTTAATTTGATTTTAATGTTTTCCAGTCTCCCCAATCCTTTAAATACTGAAGCAAATTTGACTAGAACAGACTCGTGCGCTGAAGAGATATTATTCACTGTAGTAACAACACCTGGCATAGATAAGTCTTAATTGCTTGGCAGTTTTCTTACTCAGGATGTTGCCACTATTACATGAACAGACAACAATAAAATCTGAAATGTTATGTGTACACCTTACAGAGACATTTGAAACAAAAGTTCCCCTTCTATTTTTAAGGGAAATCTTGAGCCATATGCAAATATTTTCTTTTCACAATTTTTAATTTAATATTTATATATTTTCTTAAAATCAGTTAGATTGACACTAGCACCAGAGTCAATCAGAACCAAAATAGGCTGACTGTCTAAGAAAATGACTGCATCAGATTTATGTCTCTTATTTGTCATCAGTATATAATCATCTGAATCAGATTCCATTTGTACTACTCTACACTTGAATCCTTTTGGATTTTACCAAGCTTTAGTTTTGTTTGTCTTTTCCTTTGTAAAACACATTTATTCAAAGTAGTTGAGCTTATGATACAATGTGCATTGCTTTCCTCTGGCTGGGCACTGTACATCATTTTTGTAGTATGAATTGCTACCACAACCATAACACATGATATATTTCACAATTTGAGGAGGGTCTTCTTGTAGTTTTCTTGGTTATTTTATTTTTTCTCAAATTATTTATGTTTTCAATTCAGCTGGATTTCTTTTCTTGTAACTTGTAAATTTCAACATTGTGTTGTTCTTTATTTCTTTGTCCTGTTTTCCCTCTTATTCTGCCAATCTTGCTAGTAGAACAGTGTGTGATAGTGTTAATTTGTTCTCTCTTAATAATTATCATCTAAGATGTTGGGACAAACATCTTTCAATAAATTGGTCTACTACTGCCTTGTGCAGAATATTCATTAAACATGCCAGATTTTTCAAGGCAGTCACTGTGCTTTCTTCATGTTCCTGCATTCTAAATCAAAATATGTTAGGTTTCTTTTGGTTTTGAATTGTTCATTCAAAAGTGCCAGGGTTTCCTCGAAGTCTCGTTTCCCTTGTCCACCATTTTGTAAATTTTCCTTAGTTCAAACCCACCCTGATAAAGAAGAAATTCCCTTTTTTGTTTCATTTCTCTTATATTCATTGTTATGAAATACATTTCCATTGTTTCTATCCACTCTTCTCAACGCATTTCATGGTTAGTAGCTATGGAATCCAGATTTAATTGTGCAGGAGGTGATACTGCAATCTCATTTTTTCCATATGACTTTTTCTATTATAACTTTTCTGGATTATCCATACCAGGGATTGGCTGCTAGGAAACAGGTTATACTTTTACCAACAATTTAATCCAGTAGGCTATCCAGTGGTGTATGTTTGGAGCTTTGCAACTAATGTCTGTATTCAGGTGTTGGAATATTTGAGTGTCCTTTCTTTCCTAATCAGAGACTCCTAGATGGTATTCATCTCCATGCCAAGTCTACATAGGAAGTTGTCAGTATCTAATGTGGGCTGATTTTTTCACTTCTTTTATCTTTCAGTGTTGCTCTGTGCCTGTTATCTTGGCCTCATTCCACAGGAGCTGATGACCACCTTTTTTTCCCCCTTCCTGCATAATCAGCCATATCTAATTTCAATGTCAACTTCCTAAACTACAGCCATTTGATGTTTCCCCAAGTTTACTTTAAGGGGTATCTGGTTTCACTCTTGTTCTTCTTGCTACAACTGCATGAGATGCAATATGTACATTTCTTGTTTTCTTCCAAGGGAAGATTGTTTTAGGAGACTTATCTCTGTAGAATTGAACTGCTTTTGAAAACCATCCTGATGTTGCATTACCTGCAAATCCTCTGAATCTTTTTGTATGTGATTTTTATGCATGACAGACAGGACATAGTTGTTTTTACTATTGTCTTTGATTCTGTCCTCAACCATTCTTTGCAGAAGCTGATTTTCTGCTCACATGGATAGTTGCTACCTTGAGGTGAGTTTCTAATGTTGATATGTGTATTGGTAACCACATGAGTTTGGTTTGATATTATAAACAACAGACTGTCTCTTTCTTAACACTGTACGGGCAATGGGAATTGAAGTAGAGATATTAGAATTAAGACTTTAAATTTACACCACTGGATTGTTAAAGTATGATTTCCTGGTAGTAATGAATTCAATTTGTTGGTTGGGTAATGTGGAAAATTCATCATATAGTCTGGATCAGTGGAAGAAATGCACAAGAAACATGCAAAAATAGACTAGAAATAATTAAGTGAGAAAAGACATCCCCTAAGCAGAGAAAGCAAAATGAGAACAATCTACTAACTTTGATTGAATAAAGGTTTTGATTCAAAATTTTGATAAGGTTACCTAGCATGACATAAAATGAAAGAAAACAACATTTGAAATTTTCCTGAGTATAAAAACCAAAATGGGTATACTGGTGTTATACTTGGTACTAGTAAATGCAATAAGTGATATATGTAATTAAACTTTGTTCTGTTAAAGAGACTAGTAATTATAATTTGTCTCATTGTAGATTTTTTAAGATGCCAGGTGGCAGAGAAGTGAGAAATTGGAAGGGAGTTCCACTGGTGAAAAGTGGGAGAAAAAGAAACTGTTAGAATAGAAGTGGTGGTTGAATTTAGCTATTTCAACAGTAAAACAGTGAGACCTAGTTGTCAATCAAGGAGCATACTTACATTCATGAAATCAAGGGACTAAGGGATAAAGCTCATGTATCACTTTTCTTTCTCTCTAAGACAATTACTTTAAATTTACTTGCATCTTACAGAAATTCAAATTTATGCTGCTCTTAAGTAAAACACTAGCATACAGAAATAAATTGCTGTGTTTTATTTCATTTAAATGATATAGTTTTATAATTCAGCTTTCTTTAATCTAAATTTGACCAATTTCAAATTCTAGTTATAGCTCTTATACTATAATTGATAAGTGAACTGAATAGCACCTTTATTTTCAATTATTTTTAAGAAACCTAATTGATGATTTTAATTGGAGCAAGAATAACTAAAAGTTGTAAGACCTAATAGAGTTTAATTTCATATAGAGTACAAGCAGTATTCTTGTATTTTCTGGAGGATGACTATTTTATAAACAATCACCCCTCAGAATATTTAAGATTTTTTGACAATACTTATGCAAAATCATAACTTTGTAAAGAACCATTTTGCTAACATTTTATACATTAAAACTAAGTCCGTCTTTTGAAATAGTGGAACATAAATTCTTCATTGTAAACTTACAAACTAAATGCTTCAGCTCATACATGAGTATGAGAAATACTTTCTCCACCTGTGGCAGAATGCACAATACACATGTAGTGACACTGGCAAATTAATATGCCTAATTTACATAAGTGCAAGAGAAAGCCTATATAACTCGTCACTGAGAATAATGGGAAAGGACAAGCTTAGCGACGGACTAGTGCTAAACCTCGACTTCACATCAATGGCGTCGCCGATACGATACCATTTGTCTCTAGAAGATTCAGATTTTGTGGATGCATGTATTCGATGTTTTTCTGCCAGTGTGAGAAGTAAAAAGCTGAAAGACAACAAGGAGAAAAGAGGCGAAAATGAAATTACGGATTTATTCTTGGCTACAGCTGGATGCGAGGCGATAATGAAAGTCTCCACGCTGGCATATCCCACAAACTTGGAAGACCTGACTTTCGAAAAAATAAGTCAGATTATAAGGAGAAATATGAGACCAAAAAAAACGCTCAGTTCATGTCGATGAAACAAGAAATTGATGAACCAATTATAAAATATCTACACCATCTACGAAATGCGAGTAGATATTGCGAATTTGAAAAACTCGGACAAGACGGACAGACTATTGAAGAGGACTTGATTCAATTAAGGTTAATTGAAGGTATGTGCAATGCATCACACTGATATAAAATAATGGAACAAATGCATTGACTTTATACAGCAACAAGAATTGATACAGAAATACAACCATCATAAAAGTCAACCCAGCGAACAAATATTCGCTGATACGTACATGTTAGAAAAGATAAGAAAATGTTCGTATTGTGGACGTGAACACGAAATAAAAAGGGAAAAATGCCCAGCATTTGGAAAAACCTGTACAAATTGCTTAAAAAAGAACCATTTTCAAGCAGTATGCAAATTCAAAAAGAAAACCGTTGAAAGAGTTGAAGAAAACGAAACCAATATGGAAGTGTTCACATTAAAAGATAAGAATATAGAAAAAATTGAACAAAAGAAAAAAGACATTATATTAAAGGTTAAAATTAACAACTGCAATTTAGATATGCAAATTGATACTGGGAGTGAAGTAACGCTGATACTAAAGGATTTTTGGGAACGCATTGGAAAGCCACCTTTACAAAAGAGCAGTTTACAATTCCGCCAATTCGATGGGTCGGTCCTAAAAATTTTAGGATACTTTGAAGGTTCCTTGGAGTTAGAAGATAAATTTGAAGTAATACCTATAATTGTCACAAGTTGTAAAAAGAACCACGGACTTCTTGGAAACGATGTGCTTAACATAAATTCTATCAAATTAATTAATGAGATAAAAATGGAAAAAAATCGGAAAGTTAAAAAACTATAAAGCGAGTTTAAAATTAAAAGAAAATGTCTCCCCCTCTTATTATGAGGCACGGAAATTACCAGTACATTTGTTGCCATTAGTAGCAACAAACTACAAAAATTAATAAAACAAGACCTTCTTGAACATGTTCCCCCTGGGGGTAGCAAGTGGGCATCACCCATTGTAGTGTTGAGGAAGACAGATGGTGATTTACTTATTTGTGGAGATTACAAAATAGGTGTAAATCACAAAGTCTGTTTGGATTCATATTCCATACTGAATGTTGAAGTTACATTACATGAACTGGCAGGAATGAGTGTTTTTGCAAAAATAGATTTAAAAAACGGCATACCACCAAATACCAATAGACGATAACTTCAAAGAAGTAACCACAACAAATACGCCAATAGGGTTACTAAGATGGAAAAGGATGCCATACAGAATAAAAAACCCAAGCGCCATATTTCAAAGGGCCATCGAACAGGTTTTAGAAAA
Source organism: Acanthosepion esculentum (assembly GCA_964036315.1). NCBI lineage: Eukaryota > Metazoa > Mollusca > Cephalopoda > Sepiida > Sepiidae > Acanthosepion > Acanthosepion esculentum. Next base: position 10,335,953 of record OZ038483.1, read on the forward strand.
TATGATTTGTTACCAAGACGATATATGCATAGGAGCTACTAATGAAAAGGAATTAAAAAGGAAAACCGACATAATCTTGAATAGATTAAGAAATGTTGGAATGACAATAAATGAAAAAAATGTGTAAGCAATTGTAGTAAAATATCTTTTTTAGGTTATTCCATTTCAAAAGAAGGTATATCACCAGACCAAGCCTTGATAGAAAAAATACTAAAAGTAGCTACACCTACAAATAAAAAAGAGCTGGAGTCTTTTTTGGGATTGGTGAATTTTTACAGGCGATATTTACCAAAATACGCGGACTTGACTGAACCGTTTGCAAATTTAAGAAAAAAGAATGTTGAATTTATTTGGTCAGAGGAACAACAAAAAGCTTTTGATAGATTAAAAGTAATTATGGCAAAGAAACCAGTAGGGAAAATGTTTGATCCAAAAAAGGACATGACGTTAACCACATGCAAACGAACATTCAATATCGGGAATATTATCACAACAAGGACGTCCGATAATGTATTTATCAAGAAGACTGACGAACACCGAATTTAATTATTCAAATATAGTACAAAGAAGCAAATCCGGAAAGAGCAGATTTTATCATGCAAAAAGGCCACAATACAGCTATAATAAATAGAGAAAACGGCAACAGTGTATTAGCCCATGCAGATCAAATAAGGACCCAGGGTGAATATGAAGAGCAAAATGATGAAGAAATGTCTACGATTCTGTCCGTTAATGATTTATTAGAACAACCGTTACAAAATGAAACATCAGAAGACGAAATAATGCAGGATCAAGTGGGCCAGAATGAGTTTGAAAGTTTGAACGAAGATCAAATAATGCAAGAAAATGCCTATGATTACAGCTTAGTGCGGGACAGAACTAGGTCTCCCAGAGAAAGAAATACGGGAGAAAGAGTAGTAGAGCAAAGTAATGAAACTATCATGAGAAAAAGTACAAGAACTACTAGAGGTATAAAACCTATACGTTTCAGGGAGATGTAGTGACACTGGCAAATTAATATGCCTAATTTGCATAAGTGCAAGAGAAAGCCTATATAACTCATCACTGAGAATAACGAGAAAGGACAAGCTTAGCAATGGACTAGTGCTAAACCTCGACTTCACATCAACACACAACTGAAGAATTTCAGTCACTATATGTTTTCATAGGCTCATGCATGCTCACAAAGATACTGGGAGATGGGCCTTTTTATCAAGTTATCATCTCTAGAACGGGTGCCAACCAAAGGTATAGAAACCATTCTGTCTCTGAAGAGATGGATTCATAAGTTTCGCAAAGGTATTTGCATGTAAGCAAGCTAGCTCTTCAATTTCTCATTACACCACCTGAACATCGATGATGATTGTTTCAATTAATGCATGCTAATTTCAACCTCTTATTTAACATAAAACTTCAACTGTATACACCCAATGAGAATTGATCTTGCTAGAATTGATTTGACATTACTTTACATCAAACACCATATTCATGAATGTTACTCTAAAGGTAATGTCTCCTATTTTACAGTGTTGGCCTGTGACATCAGAAGTTGATGTTCTATTACAGCAGAGGTTGAACATAATTCTTTTAGCCTTAATAGTCTAGTAAAATATCATCTTATATGAAAGTGCTGACAGTGCAGAAGTGATTTCTTGAATTTCTCCATGTATAAAAATTAACAATCTGAGAAGGACCAAAAATAAAATAAACTGTCCTGTATAATGATAAACTACATCCATGTCCTGGATAAGATGATAAACTACGTCCAACAGCAAGGTCTCTTCTGATCAGTAGGTTTTGAGGAGCGTGGAACCACCTCTTAATTGCTGTTGTTCCCAATTCCACCCTGATCTGGGGTGGTAACACCAGTTAGAGTCCCAGATATGGGTAAATAGTTAACACTCAAACTGGGGCCAAAACACTATGAAAGTGTAAAAATAGGTTTTAATATCAGAAATACTTTGTAAAAAATTATTACCAGCAAAAAATTTTTAAAGAAAAATTATTACCAGCAATACATTTAAAAAAAAAATATTACCAACAATAAAAAACTTGGAGCTTTGAAACTAATGTCTGTATTCAGGTGGTAGAATTTTTCAGTGTCCTTTCTTTCTTAATCAGAGACCATTGAGGTTGATATGCTGTAAAACAAAACAAACCAAACCAAAAAATAAATGTGAGCACAGTTTAGTGAAGGGTAATGCATTACAGCAGCCAACCCATGAAATGAAGAGCACCTCAAAAATGAATAGCCAGTGGAAAAATAGTGTTTTGTAGCTGAAAACATACTCTATCCAAAAGTGTTATTGTGCTCCCTGTTGTAGTTTCTATGAAAATAATAGGTGGAATTACTTTTTTAGCAGTCCTCATATATTTACTAACAATTAAGCCTAACTTATTCTGGAATACCCAATGATGGGGTATTTTGCTCCAATCATATAAGTACAGAAAGTCTGCCTGCTTTGAACACTATCTTTCTCAACCACAAAGCATACATATACATATCAGATATACAGTATAAGATATGGTATATCCATTTGAAGTTGTTAAAGAAATTTTATGTTTGGTTCATTTTTTTGTTTTGCAAAAACTAAACTCAGATAGGATATATTATATGAATGGCAAAGTGGTAATTTTGCAGATTGAAATTTAAACTTCAGTCAAGCTCTCCAGTGCCAATCTTTGAAGGCCATTGGTTCAAAATTTAAAAGCGTGATTTATTGCATTTTCTAATACCATATCATCTAGAGTAACTCTAGAAGTATATACTCCATATAAATCAACCATATTATAAAATAAGAAAAATATCTTGTTTCTTTTTATTTTTCTGTATAAATATTTCTCGCATCATTATACCATAATTTGTTGTGTTACTTACCACATACAAGTTGAAGAATATAGTAACGAAAATGTCGAAATACCTTGCCAAACCAAGCGGCAGCATGTCATGTGTATCCTATGACAGAAAATGTGTCAAAAAAGAAAGTTACTTGTCGAAAAAAGGGCATGTATTCTGCATGATATGCTGAAGACGGAATATTTAAATTAGAAACAAGTCAGGCGCAGGAGTCGCCATAAAAGTATTTTGATATGCTAATATTGTGTGTCCTCTCCCAGTTGTCGATGAATGAAAAAAAATGCTCGGCTGATAAAAGCAGTTGAATCAGTGATGAAATAGATAAAATTTGCATATTTTTGGCTACCACATTCATTGGGGAGTGAGTCATTTTTTTGACTGGTTACATGCATTGTGATTTGTGACATAGTACCTACGAATCGAGATTTCAACATTTCTTTCTGCCCCTGATATTCGAATCTGAACTTAGTGATTTGTTCTCTTTGTTGTGGAAGTAATCTGCGACAAATATTTCCTTTGCAATCCCAGAACTCTTACAAAGAATGTTGTACAATGGAAAGAATTTGGGCTGGAATGCAAGGACCCAGAACAGTTGGAGAATGGCGCACGGGTACTAGGATTGGCGGTCGCGATGGAACAAGGAAGATTGCGGTGGAGACGTAATGCCCCTGATGTCGTTACGCGACGGAAGGTGTTCTCTCTGTGTAAAACCGTTCTCTGGCCAGGGCGATGTGGTGGCATGGCTAAAAAAGGTTAGGCTGGTGGTGAGACGTCAGCAGGTGGACGATGTGGCTAGTCTGCTACCATTATACCTGGAGGGGGACGCACTAGCCCTCTACATGGAAATGGAGGAGGAAGATCAAGGAGACATCGATCAAATCGAAGCCAGACTGAAGCAGGCATTCGCGGAGGATGCGTTTTCAGCGTATAAAAAGCTGACCATGGTCAGGTGGACCGGCGAGCATGTAGACATTTACACAAATAAAGTCAGACAGTTCAATTGGCCGGATTCGAGGGAGCCGAGATGGAAAGGCTCACCAAACTAGCCTTCGTCATGGGGTTTCCTGATGCGATCTCCCTCGAACTCCAACAGGCACCAAACGTTGAAGCATTGACTGTAGGGGAGTTGTTAGCAAGAGCGAGAGTGCTGACAACTACCGGAGATGAAAGTCAGAACATTGTTGTGGCTGTGCGCCCACCCCGTAGTGTCAGCGTGTCACCCACGAAGAGCGGCCCACACACCAATGTGACATGCTACAGGTGTAGCGGTAAAGGCCACATGGCAAAAGACTGCCGGAAACATAGAACACGCTGCTATCAATGCGGGAAGTTTGGACAGAGACTGTTCGGGAAACGCTACAGGGGACAAGGCATCAGTACCAGCCTTTTCCTCAACCAAGATATAAATACGGCGCTCCCGGTGGCAAACGACCTTGTTGACGGAACTTTGTGCTCAGCGCTGATTGATACCGGCTGTTCACGGACAATTATGGATGCAGATCGATGCCGGTCTTGGAAGAGAGTGAAGGTGGATGTCTTGACTATTGGAGGCGTATCCCGTCCATGTTGCGGTGTAGGAATGGCAATTGTATCCACGGGGGAAGGCGGTTCTGCCAAGGGATTGATGCCATAACAGCTTTGGGAGGCATTAAAGAACATCTAGCCCAGTTTGGGCTGGAATGCAAGGACCCAGAACGGTTGGAGGATGGCGCACAGGTATTAGGATTGGCGATTGCGACGGAACAAGAAAGATTGCAGTGGAGACGAGGCAGCATGGTTCCTAACACCCCTGATGTCGTTATGCGATGGAATGTGTTCTCTCTGTGTGGAAGTCTTGTTGGGAACCTCCCAGTGTGTGGTTGGCTCCGTGTGGCATGTGGAATGCTCAAGAGGAGAGCAAGTACAGTTACGAAGGGCTGTGACGACGAAACAAAGGATGCCCTTCTCCAGCGCATGTTGTCTGAGACCGTGGATTCTGTGCAGCGGGATGATCCAGCCCGTAGGGAGTGGTGCGTGGATGCCCGGGAGTTGAATGTGTGGGTTGATGCCAGTTCCCTGGCGACCGGAGTAGCGTTAGAGAGCCACGAGATGGTGCTGGAGGATGCTTGCTGGTTGCGATCTAAAGATGACACTCGGCACTTCAACCTGGCCGTGCTGGATGCCATGTTGAAAGGCGTCAATCTAGCACTCCAGTGGCAGAGCAAGACGCTACACCTAAAAACAGATTCTGTTTGCGTGTACCACTGGGTATCGGATACTCTGACTGGGAGAGCGTAAGTGCATACCAAGGCGGCAAACGAAATGCTCATCAGGAGGCGGTTGAGCACTCTTAAGGAGCTCGTGGAAGAGTACCAACTGACCGTGGACATGCCACTGGTCCCTTCGGCTCTGAATATAGCTGATGGACTGACAAGAGTACCGCAGCGATGGTTTGACGCAATGAAAACAAATAATAGACCCAGGCCAATGATTGGCGCCACCCATGTGGACGAACTAGACGCAGATCAAATCATGTCCATCCACAGGAACAGTGGTCACCCAGGAGTGCGGCGTACTACCTACTTCGCCAGGAGAGTCTGCCCGTCAACGACAAAAGCAGCCATTAGATAAGCTATACGGACGTGTGAGGAGTGTCAGTTCATAGACCCCTGCACCAACTTGCTGGAAAAAAGAAAAGCTTGAGGTAAGCGGAAACTGGCAGAAACTGGGGATGGATATCACCCACTATGGTGCCCATCCTTTCTTAACGCTGACATACTGCGGCCCATCGCATTTTTCAATCTGGAAGCAGTTGGCAAGACAAGACTCGGTGGCTGTCATTCGCCAGCTGAAAGAAGTGTTCTTTGAGCAGGGCCCACCCCATGAGCTACTCACGGACAATGACCCAGCTTTCTGCAGCAGGAAATTCAGAGCCTTTGCACGCGTGTGGGGAGTCAACTTGCGGTTCCGGTGTGCATATGCCCCAGCTGGGAATGGTATAGCGGAGCGATGCCACCGCACAGTAAAACAAATCACGGCCAGGATGCGCTGTTCCGTCCAGGAAGCCGTCTACTGGTACAACGTCACACCAAAAGACAGTACATCACCCCAGACTGTACCCGCCAACAGGATCCACCGATACAAAGTGAGGGTGAAAGGCATCGATGCCCTGACGATGTCTTTAGACCCCGAGCACGGCTCCTATCAGGTCGGAGATCGCATGTGAGTCAAGGCGCCAATAAGTCGGTGCACCACCAGGTTCAACAGCGGTCGAGTGACAGAAATGATCAGCCCACAGTCATTACTGGTGGACGGAATACCCCGCTACGTTAAGGATCTACGCCCATGCCACGGTTACGGCGCGTCCGAGGAAGATTCCGACGACACATCTGAGAGTGAGGCGGAAAGTTTGCTGCTTGACGAAGAAAGCGTGGAATGCGTTGATCCACCTGAAGAGGGAGTAGAAGCAGAGCCCTCCTCTGACAATCAACCCGAAGGGGGAGCAAGATCAGAGCCCCCGGCACTGCCATTACAAAGAAGCACCTGTCGAAAACGACCGCCGCTGGGCTGCCACTTTTTTGATCATGAGATCAGGGAGGGGTGTGATGACTTACATCGGAGCTCGAAACACGTGAGAACGTGTCTGGCATGTACGATAAAGCCGAAAAGAAACATGATTATACCAGTACACATGCAAATTTCAGTAGTGTCAGACTAGCATAAAAAGGCAAGGTGCCAGCAGTAGACAGATGGTGAGTAAGTTCGACCGATTCGTGCAACAGAGTTGGACGTGCGAATTGACTGCCGGACAAAGAGACAGTTGAGGTAGGTGCGTCTGATTTGGGTGTCTGTTTCATGACTGCCCGGTGTAACAGCCAAGAAAAGGAGTCTCGCAATTCATTTCTTTGGGGCGACCGACGGCGAAAAATAACAGCTAGTTTTCTGGCAAACGGTGCACTGCACTCTCTGACCCCCCTCTGGTCACTTTTTTTTCTACAACATATCCATCTCTTCCACTGGCTCACTTGGTATAGATCAAAGATGAATACAATAGTGTCAAGATCTTGCTAGATGACTTAAAATATGAAGAGTATGGTTGGGAGGTTACTGGAGACTTCAAAAAGACTGGTGACCTCTCTGTAGTTTTACCAAGTATATGTGTTATATTTACCTTTCAGACAGCAGGGACATTGCAGCACACTGCCAGAGATGGAACTGGCCACAGCAGACTGGGTTCACTGTGGGGAGGAACAACACCAAATGGGAGCCACTGTTGGACCCCTGGAAAGTATTGTTTCCTCCACCGGACTTAAAATTGGGCCTTATGAAACAGCTTGAAACTATTTGTCACAGCTCTGCAGCTTTCAAGTACCTTCAAGACTTCTTTCCTAAGTTGTCTGCAGCAAAAGTCAAAGCTGGTGTCTTTGTTGGATCACAAATAAAGAAAATCATAGTGTGAAAGGAATTCCCCAAGAGGCTCACTAGGATAGAAAAAGCAGTGTGGAACAGCTTTGTCAAAGTGGTTCAGGGCTTCCTGGGGAAGCTTGTTGAGACCTTGATCAAGAACTATGGCAAAATGAGCTGTAGGATGTCCCTCAAAATCCATATACTTGATGCTTATCTTGATAAATTTAAGAGCATGGAGGCGTACTCAGAAGTGCAAGGTGAGCACTTCCACCAGGATATACTGGACTTTAAATGCCTTACCAAGGATCACATAACAAAAACATGGAGGGAAACTATATTTGTGAACTAATTCATGAAAGTAATTTACAGTATAAGTGTAAATTGCGAAAAAATACTGATTTCTAATTTTTTTGTGGTCTCTCTTGTGTAATCCTAAAATAAATGCTACTTTTGAATTATATGTCATTTTGTTCCTACTTTGTGTTAATGAGAATGTTCACATTTGTCAGTTTTCCCAATGGGAATAGGTAAATTTCAGAAATATTATCCTATCACAAAAGCAAACTTTGAAGGAAATCTTAGCCATTTTTCTTACTTTCTAGCCATAAGCAAATAGGAAATAACTGTTGCTACCCAAGGACAAAAATTACAGTGTTATCATTTTTCAACTTCTGATATCAGTAATACCACAAACAATATTTGGCAAATTCATACACATGTTGCTTCCAAAGTGAAAGGGAAAAGAGCCTAAACCTTTCAAAAATTGTGCCACCAGTAATTATTATGAGGAATGGTAATCCAACAAGAGTCATACTTACAATTAAATTTTCTTCCTCTTTATATAATGATTTAGAACCTACAGCCTTTGTCAAAGTTGTTCTGAATTTTTTTACTGTGAAATTATTGTCTATAAAATGGTAAAAAACAATTTTCATAAGTGTATGTTTGATAGCTTTTTCAAAAATATTTTTTCTGACACTCATCCAATTTCATATTTTTAGAACACAGTTTCTGAGATCATTTAACAATTCTTGCTGTTAGTTTTAAGGATTAAAACTTAAATATCTTCAGTATGTAGATTTGCACTCATACTTATATAAGTTTGCCAAGTATATTATACCTGGATAATTTAGGAATTGATTTTATTTCTTGCCAAATTTTTTTTTGCCTATCTTTCAGTTAAAGAGTTGAAATTTTTTATGTTGTATTTTGTCTTCAGACAAGGATATTGATTAAAAACAGTAATATTCAGATAAATTATTTCTTAGTTTGTCACTGTAGCAAAATTTTAGTTTCTGTCTTTGTTGAAACACAGGTATTTCTTTACTCCTAAAATTTAAAACAGTGTTCAACTTGGTTAGTCTTACCAAACAACAGGCCATTTGAATATTCTTGGTGCTGGAACCTGAATTTTGATCAAGAAATCCAAAATGGTGACCTATCATAATGTTAGGCAACATGTACAAAATTTTAACATTCTGTTTTTTTCTTTCAGTTATATTGAGAACAGTAACATGGCAGCTGTCGGTCTGACAGGGGCAACATGCTTGTGATATTAAATACCAAAACCACAATGACTTAAAAAAGCCAAATTCTTAACAGTGACCTGGAGAATAGAAGAATGTTGTTACTGTGCAAACTGCTCCAACGAGGTACCCATAGTGATGTGCATCAAGTTCATTTCATCTTTTATGGGGAGCATAAATAATGAGAGCCAAGTTGTGCTGCCTCACTTCTTCCCTCAAGGACTTAGGGCCAATGCTACCACCTATACTAAGGTGCTGGGTACAGTGGTCTAGCCCTGAATTAAAAGAGTAACAGTACATGTAGCAACAATAATCTGCTACCTCCTATATGGCCCATGAAGTGTCTGGCTAAGAAATTTAATGATCATGTCATATGTAACATGTGGCATCCTAACTCTCCTAACTTGAATCCTCTGGACTACTATATCTGGGACTTTGTCAAAAGGGAGGCCTGCCAGCATTGAAGGCCACCATTATGGCCAACATGAGTGAGAACCACCTAATCCTGTCATTCTGCAGCCATGTCAGTTTTATCCTTGTGGCTTGTAGTAAAGAATTACTGCAAAGGTCAAAGAAACTCAGAGTGACATGCATTTTTTGCAACAGACAAAATGGAGAAAGATCTTGTGCCTCAAACTGGTAATAACTGGGCAGTGTTCCATGTGAACAGAAAAAGAAAAGATATTAAAGTGTCCAGTTTAATAAAACTGGAACCAAGTGATTGGCCTAAGTTTCAGGAACAACTTCATTATGCTAAAATAAATCAAGCAGCTCTCCAAACTAAACCAAAAGAAACTATAACAAACAGTCCAATAGCAGCACTACCAAATCACCAAATAAAACAAACACAACTAAACCAAAAAAACAAAGATCTCTTATCTGTCCACTAACTTCTGAAATAAACACCAGAAAGACAGCTTTAAGGGGAAACATACCTAAAAAAAACAGACCAATCAAACCAAATCAAAAAAACCCTCAATGCCAATCAAAACAAAAAATAAATTTAATTCATTAGAAAAAATGGAGATTGATGAAACAAATCTTACTGAAACAAAAACAAAGAAAAATAAAACAAACCCATCATAGAACACAAAAAAGCAAAACACAGCTCTCATACAGTGGAACTGCAGAGGAATAAGGGCCAATTGTGAAGAACTCCTACAACTCATGAAAGAATATATTCCTAAAATAATGTCTACAAGAAACTTTCCTCAAAGATAACAGCTGACTCAACATCAAAAACCTTGAACACTATAATTGCATAAACAAGGATGGAAATCGAGCCTCTGTTGGTGTTTCAATCCTATGGAGGAAAGATGCACCTCAACACAAAATCAAGATTGACACTGATCTTCAGGCAATTGCTGTCAAAGCTATACTTCACAAACCTATAAATATTTGCTCTATATACATCCCACCACACAACCCCATTAATAAAAGAAATTTAAACAAACTCCTAGAACAGATTCCAAAACATCACATATTAGTGGGAGACCTAAACAACCACAACACTATATGGGGGTGCCAGAAAAAAAAAAAAAAAAATAAAGATCTCAAAAAAATAATAAGCAACAATAACCTCTACATTTTAAATCCCAAATCTCAAACCTATCTCAACACTTTTACCAGCTCCTACTCAGCTATAGATATGACTCTGTGATCCTTCCAGCTACATGGACTATAAATGAAAGTTTCATAATGATCTTTGCAATAGCAACTATTTCCCTATCATACTTGAAATCCCACAACCTGCCTACTGGAAACTAAACAAAGCAAATTGGCAAAAATTCAAAACCCTCTCCAAAAAAAATTAATGCAAGATCCAGAAAACCAAAATCTAGTAAAACATTTTACAGAAACCCTAATGTCTATAGCAAACAAAACTATACCAAAAACCTCCCTTACAAACAAAACACACCCTGGTTCAATAAGGAGTGCAAACAAGCACTCTGCCTAAGAAAAGCTGCCCTACGCAAATTTGATAAAGAACCTACTACTTCTAACTTAAACAACTTTAAACTTACTCAACGCCAAAGCCCATAAAACTATTAAAGAAGCCAAGCAGAAAAATTGGCAAAATTATATAGACAAACTAAACTCCTGCACTAAAATAAACACAGAATGGAAAATAATTAGAAAGATCTCTGGGAAAACACAATCAACCACTATCAAACACCTCATTAAAAATAATACTGAAATAACAAATAAAAAAGATATAGCAGACACACTAGCCGAGACCTTTTCCAAAAATTCCTAATCCAACCCAAAATTCATAAACATTAAACATACTGCTGAAAAACATAAACTTAATTTCAAATCTGACAACTCTGAAAACTACAACAAAACTTTCACCCTTACAGAATTAATCAACTTGGTAAATAAATCACACAATACTGCTGTCAACCCTGACGAAATTTACAATGAATTTCTCAAGCAACTTCCAGAAGAATCTCTCAAATACCTATTAAATATTTTCAATAGCATATGATCCATTAACACCTTCCTGGAAATATGGAAACAAACAACAATCATCCCAATATCCAAAACTAGCAAAGATACCACTAACCCTCAAAATTATCAACTGATCATGCTGACTAGTTGCCTCTGCAAAATGATGTAAAGAATTATTAACAACCGACTGATGTGGTATCTTGAATCAAGTAGTCTAATAACCAACCTCGAAACAGGTTTCCGGAAAAAGAGAGGAACAATAGGCTATCTAATTCATTTGGAAACTTTCATCAGAGAGGCCTTCATCAAGAAACAACATTTAATGGCAGTTTTCTTTGACCTAGAGAAGGCCTATGATACCACCTGTAGGTATGGTATCATGAAAGACCTAAATGATCTAGGCTTATGAGGAAATTACCACTTTTTATTCAAAACTTTCTTTCCCATAGAAATTTCAGAGTCTGTGTGGGATCTACTCTTTCCAACCTCCAAAATCAAGAGGAAGATATTCCACAAGGGAGTATACTGTCCATCATACTGTTCTCTATTGAAATTAACAATATCATCAAATGCCTCAATCCCACAATCGACTGCACTCTCTATGTTGACGAGTTTGTAATCTGCCACAAATCTGCCAATATTTACACAATAGAAAGACAATTGGAACTCAATCTTAATGAAATAAATAAGTGGGCAACAGACAACGGTTTTAGATTTTCAAAAACAAAGACTAAATGTGTACATTTTTGCTCTCTAAGGAAAATGCATAATGAATCAGTCCTTAAACCTGAAGGGTCTGAAATGCCTGTTGTAGACCAATATAAATTCCTCATTACCATCTACGACGAAAATAAAAAACATCATTCATCCCTCACATAAAATACCTAAAAAACAAATGTACCAGAGCCCAACAAATTTTGAGAGTGATTTCAATTACAGAATGGGGAGCTGAGTGGCAAACACTCCTGAAATTATATAGGACATTAATCCACTCACAACTGGATTATGGCAGTCTCGTATACTGATCTGCAAGGAAGTTGTACCTAAAAAATTTGACCCCATTAACCATGAAGGATTGAGACAGATCTTAGGATCTATCAGAACCTCTCTAGTGAATAACCTGTATGTTGAGGCTCATGAAGCACCTTTACAACTTAGATGTAAAAAAATTGGCCCTTCAGTATCTCACAAAACTGAAATCATACCCAGTCAATCCTGCCTACAACTGTATCTTCACCCCAAAATATAAGTAATGCTTTGAGCAAAAGAAAAATGCAGTAAAACCCTTTGGCCTTTGTATAAAATCCATCCTCAATGAAAGTAAAATCAAAATAACTAATATTCACAATACAATCATTTCCAAAACACCACCATGATGATAAAAAAAGCCCAGAGTTAACCTCCAACTAAGCAAGCTCCTCAAACAAGACTCATCACATCACTTAAGATCAATTCCACAAAATTTGTGAACAGCATCCTAAACACTTCTACATTTTTACTGTTGGTTCAAAAGATAATAATAAAATAGCATATGCAGTCATTTCTCACAAGAAAAATCTAAAGAAAGCTCTTCCAAAGGAAAGCTCAATTTTTGCAGAAATCTTACAGTAGATCTGGCTCTTGACATAATTTACGACAACAACTACAAAAACTCCATCATATTCTCAGATTCTCTCTCTGTATTAACAACACTAAAAAATAAAAAATATAGAAGATCCCCAAATAATCAAACTATTAAACAGATTAGACTCTATGTCCAATACCAGAAAGACCACATTATGCTGGATCTCGAGCCAATTCGGGGTAAAGGGAAATGAAAGAGCAGACTCAACAGCCAAAGTGGCTCTAGATTTAAGGTGTGACAAGTTCAAGATCTTACACCAATCTGAAACCTCAAATCAGATTCCTCCATACAGAATGGCAGTTGCACTGGAATAAAAACATTCACAATAAACGTTTTTCTGACAAACCCTCCTTGGGAGAGTGGAAACCAGCCTTTAGGAAAACTAGACAGGATGGTCACACCAAACTTACGCACTCAATTATACACCACAACCAAAACGCACAACTTGCTAAACACCCTACACATTAAACACATTCTCATAGAATGTGATGCTTTTACTCAAATAAGAAAACGATTCTACAAAGCAAGTAATTTAAATGATCTCTTTGAAAATTCAAACATTGATGACATCTTGTCCTTTTTAAAATTACAAACTATACCAAAAATATAAACTTCAAAACTGGCCAATATCATAATTTTTTCTTAACCCTTATATGCAAAATAACCAAAATGGTTATAAATGTTATAAAATCTGTATTTTTTTTCCAATCATACACATGATATATATGTATAAACAAGATTTGGCATTATATAACCCTCAGGGTTGATGTGCTATAAAACTTAACCAACCAACCAACCAACCAAGTAAGGACCATTTCATCCTCCACAGTGCCAGCTCAGACACTACTTAAGTACCACTTCCTGGTATGGGCATTGATGTCACACCTCCACCCAAACTATGGAATACACAAGGAGCATAGGAAGCGGGAGATATTGTCAGTTAAGACCCCACAAGGGAAGTGTACAAGCAAGTTTAGGACAGGCTGCATAACCAAAGTAAACAGTCTGCTGCTGTCAGTGCAGATTGATGGAATTCCCTATCATATGAAGGATCTGCATCTCTTCCTGGTGTTGTTCTCATCCTGAAGATAGTGTGATTTGGCAGAAAGTGATCACTTAGTTGACTTGGGATGGACCTTGCTAGGTGATTCCTCGGATATCAGAAGTCTGGACACTGACAGGAGGACGCATTGACTCTGCCAGTGATAGATCAACTGAAGGCGAAGCTCATGATGTTACCTTTCGGAGGAGTACCAGGTAAATTAGGCCTTCTCTCATGCTGTGTTTGCTGTGATCATTAGATCAGGGGAGAGTGAAGAATTACCACAGAGGTCAAAGAAACTCAGGGTGGTGTGCTTTTTTATAGCAGATAAAAAGAAGAAAGATCTTGTACCTCAAGGTGGTAGTAGGCAAGCAATATTCCATGTGAAAAGAAAAAATAGAACAGATGTTAGAGGCTCTTGTTTTTAAAACAGGTGCCATGCGCAAATTGGTTGGTTCCTTGGCCAATCAGTGCTAGCCTGATATAATAAAAACCTCACTAGCATCAAAGGTGGGAGAGTTGTTCTTGGTGCTTCTCACTGTTGATGTGTTATCCTGGGTATTGGTATTGACTGGTGTCTCTTGAGGATTTGTCCTCCAACCAATTTTTTTTTTTCATTCATGTGTAGATTTTCTACAAGGGTGAGGGGACAATATTTAATAACCTTTTCTAAGTTGAATATGTATACAAGTTTCACTTTTCTGTTGGCTGTTTTACTTTAGATTATAATTTTTCTCAGTTACTGGCACATCATGTATATTAGGTGTGTGCAATAGTTTCCAGTATTTTTTCTTACTAAAAACATTTTTCAACTGTTTATTCTGTCTGTCTTAAAAAAAAGTGATTGGAATTTTGGCACATATAAAATATATTGGATTTAAATAAAAATGAATTAGAAAATATTTAAATAAGTTTTGTTGATAATAAGACAAGGTATACTTAATATTTTTTATCATATATATATATATATATATATATATATATATACACACACACACACACACACACATTTGGTTTAACAAATAAATTTATACCAAAGATAGTTTACTTCTTCACAACTGAGAAAACATTCGATATCACTATCAGTTGGCTTCTTATTATGTATAATTACATATATATATGTGACTATGTTAAATAATGGTAGAATATATAAATTTCTATGTATCAAAACAATGTTAGGCAAATGAATGACAAAGGAGAATTTAAATAAAAAATTATATGAACACAAACAACACACTCACTGCATTATTCACTCACTGTAATTAGTTTGACCATAATTTCTATTTAAAAAATGTTAGGAAGGAGAAAGCAGATTAAGGCAAAACTGTATAGAAAGTGCTTTGATCACTTGATCATCCATTGTCCATTTTACATTCAGGTTCTTACAACATTTCTACTCTCATGGGCCTCTGATTAGGAGGTTTTGAGGAAGTGTGGAGCCACCTCTTAATTGCTGGTGTTCCCAGGTCCAACCTGACCCGGGGTGGTAGCATCTGTTGGGGTCCCAGCTATGGGCAAATAGTGAACTTCCAACTTTCTCGTCCTGGCTATGACGTTAAACTGCATCCGCGTCCATGGGTATGATGGTAAACTGCATCCGCGTCCATGGGTATGACGGTAAACTGCATATGCATACTGGGTATGGCAATAAACTATGTCCAACAGAAAGGCTGTTTTTGAAAAAATAAGGTTGGCGGCTATACGTTTTTGGAAAAATAGTATTACCAGCTATACATTTTCGAACAATACATTTTTGCAAACCAGTAATACATTTTTGAAAACCAAATGTTTCCAGCAATACATTTTTGAAAACCAAATGAAAGTCACTCAAAATCATTTTCGGCATAAAATGACCCCTAAGGTTGGAATGCCGTTAAACAAAACAACCAAACTATCTACTCTCTTGGCAGATCTTCTATTATCACAATGTGGGATACTTGATAACAAAAGTTATAAAACAAATGGTCATGGTAATATTAACTATATCCTTATGAGGAAACATTTGGCATTTATTGACCGACCAGCTGTCAATTGAAATTTATAAAATCTTTTTCTTTTTTTTTTACTCAGGAAAATAGGCTTCTCAAGTCCTGTAGCTTTTATAGCTCTTTCCAGTATTGATGGGAGTTTCCTTCCTAACTTCTTATTTGAATTAGTGTGGAATGTCAACATCTTGATTGTGTCATTATGTTCTCTTTGAGTTACATGTGATATCCATTTCAGCTGTTAAGTGTCCTCAAATGATGTCATTTCTACTATTTAATACAGTTCTTTGTGATTCTGTAGCACCAGTCCACAAAGTTCAAAGAAGTGTTGTCCTCACCAAAACCTACAGGCTTCACTCGCTCAAAACCATTTTAAACCATTAATCTGTGAAAGCAGTTATATACAGCAGACAGTTTAGATATTTCTGAATGGGAAAGAAACTGAATGAAATTGGTTAGATTACACGTCTGGAAAAAAAATGTTAAATTTCAGCTTTCTAATATTTTCAGCATTTCCTGTTGATGCATAATTATAACCAATGCTTGCATTTTTATATGGCCTCCTCGTACGCATATATAATTACATCAACAAAAACATTAGTTTGATGAAGTCCTTCCAGAGAACAAAAAATGCTACATAGAATGTCATTCATTTATCCTAATACCAAATAAAATAAAATTTTCATATATTTTTAAAATTTATAAAACCCATCGGATTTTCTCATGAAACTTTCAAGAAATCATTGCTAAAACTGAAAATAAAAGTAAAACCAATTTTTAGGAGATGAGCAATGAATTCAAAATTTGCTATTTACTAAAAAGTATATATCTTAACGTAACGTCTCAATCTTACAATATTTTTCAAAAATTAGGACATGTGATCTGTAATTATTTAATTATTTTAAGTTCAGTTTCATTTAACTTCATCTTGACAAAACAACATGCAATAAAAAATGAGGTCAATCACTATATTTCAAGTTATGAGAGCCATATAAAAGTCTTGATTTTTTATTTGCATAACAAGAAATTGTTCTCTTTTAAATGCAAGTTGCTATTTTGAAACACACACACACACACACACACACACAGTTAACCTATATTCATTCACATAAGGAGAGACAGTGCGGTACATGCATCAACATGCACATGATGTCTGCACACTATTACCCATAAATTTAAATGCTGTATTTGCTAAGTCAGCAAATACCAAAATGCATGGAACATAAGTATTAGTCTACAAAATGTAAGGTGCCACTGCACATTCTTAGACTGGGAATATGTATTTATTTTCCAATTTCCTGCTAATGCAGCACTTTACATAGCAACTGTACATGCTGCAAAAAACTGAACATGTGTCTTACAATAATTTCTACACAGACATTATGTCCAAGCATAGTGAACATAAACATAGATATAGATATATATTTACACACCTACACTCATGTATATACTTTTCAAATATCACAGATATAAGTCTCTTGGCATACAGTGTGTAAGTTAGCAGCATTGTCCTTTCAGATCATTAAAAGTGAGTGTAATCCTAAAATATTAAGAGAGTAATTCCTCTTTATTTACTAAATAAAATGTAGCCTTATGCCATATTTGACTTTGCAAGAGAAAATTTAATATATTTATTTCTCGGTCAGTCTATGTACATTAATAAAGAATTTTTTTAATAACTTCAAATACTGATATTAATAAGATGATACAAGTACACATTTATATAAAAAACTGCAAAAAAATTATCATTAAGTATTATCCTGTCATATATGTTTATATTTACTCTATGAAAATATGTTACACACACACACACATATATACACACACACAAAAAAAAAGTGCTGAAAATTTTCCAACTTATTAACAATGTCAGTATTTAATAATCAAATATAAGAATATTGATTTTCGGATGTGGGTTAGGTTGAGAACTTTTCAGCACACCCATATAGATAGCTAAACATATAACTATACAATTTTTTAATTATAAGCTGGCAAATAATTCACATTATAAGGTACCATGCTTTACTAAATGACAGTCTTTTATATGGAAAATCTTCAGAGATTGTACTAGGTGACTGTTATTGAAGATTTGTCACTTGCATATGTTTATCTAAGGATTTCTGAATATGACAGGGAGTGATGCAATTCTCTGATGCCTCAATCAACCCAGTCCTTACTACTAAACACAGCACACAACAAAACCCAGTTCAGGATAGTGCAGCAATTCTGCATACATTTGCACTGACTGCAAATTGCATAGAATTATAGAGAAACTGCAGCTACTGCAATGTTGTGTCCTTAAAACAAACCCTAACTATAAGGCTACCTTGGCACAGGCATGCAGTGATAGCAGAGGGCTCCAAATGAAAATGGTGTGCACTGTAAAATTATAGGTAGAGGAATAAGTGAATAACATTGGTAAATAGTATCAACTGCAACTGATGAAAACAAAATTCTAAGTTGTTTAAGAGATAAGATATGGATACTGATTCTGCAAGGTTTCAGATAACTCAATGCTAGCAGATAGTTTTAAGGGAGATACATAGATATGGTGTGGGTGGAAGAGAGTATTTGAAGGCATTGGTTGGATAAAGAGATAGTAAGATAAGTAGGTAGACAGATAAGAAATAGATTAACTTAGGTTAACAATCTGGTATGTAGGTAATCAGCAATAGACAAATAAGACATACGCACGCACATGTGCACACACACACGCACATAAATACACACACACACACACACACACTGATGATAGACACTTTTAGTTAAGGAGAAGGACAAAAAATGACATAAACACAGACATAAGAAAGCTAGACACACTAGATAAAAATAGATAAAGGTGCAAATAAAAACAATCTTGAGGGTTAGGGAAAGAAAGAAAAGTGAGAACAAAATAACTAAAGAAATTGTGCATAGGAGAAGGAGAGAAAACTGAAAAGTAAGGGGAGGAAACAACTCTGCAACTATCTGCTGTCTGTGTGCAGCAAATGAATACATT
>OZ038483.1:10360021-10370021 GCA_964036315.1 Acanthosepion esculentum
TAGAAGTTCCGACTGACGCAAATTCAGTCGGGTTTCAATCTTAGCTAGAGGCAACCGGACGTCTAGTCACACTGATGAGCTGTGAAACAGTGAAACAGTCTGTCTGTGGATGACAAAAATATATATATATATATATATATATATATATATAACTATAAACATGAACATTAAACTCAACACTTAGAGGCAACAGACTGTTTCATGCTAGACGCAATTGTCAGACCACCCTGACGATTGCATCTAGCATGAAATAACCTGTCACCTCTGACTGTTGACTTTAATGTTCACGTTTATATTTACATACACTCTATCTTTGATATTGCGCACTTTATCCTATAAATATAGCATACCTTAAAACTATATTTCTTTATATATATATATATATATATATATATATATATATATATATATATATATAATAGTTCATCCATCTCATTTTATTCATTCTTCTCTGGCAAATTGATATCTATGTGTGTGTCCACTCCAAATATATATATATATATATATATATATATATATATAGCATAATGAGAAGCCACGTATGCTTTCTTGATATGTATATAATATGGAGAAAACAACTGAAAAGTTGCAAATTAAAAAAAAATTGAATTTTTTTTTGTGAAAGTATTTATTTATATTTTTTTATATATATATATATTTGATATTTCAGATCTGCCCCGATCTTTTGTCAGAAATAAATTAAATAACTGTACGCTACTTGAAAACAGACTTCTGAATACAGTTATTTAATTTATTTCTGACGAAAGATCGGGGCAGATCTGAAATATCAAATATATATATATATAAAAAAATAAATACTTTCACAAAAAAAAAATTCAATTTTTTTAAATTTGCAACTTATCAGTTGTTTTCTCCATATTATATATATATATATATATATATATATATATATATATATATATATATACATATGGTTGCTGATGTGTATAGATTTCATTCCATAAATTTGTTGTCTTGATTGATGTTATTCATCAAATATTTCGACTAATACATTAAGCAAAGACAACAACCTAAGTAATATTTATCGAATAATAGTGAGAAGATTTATTTGCGACAGCTATTAGAATAATCCAGAAGCAAAAAAAGAAAGTGGCATAAGAGAAGGTGTTGTCTTCATACCAGATTTATTCAACTTTTCCAGTGAGGCAATCCTGAGAGAATTAGAAGTCCTGCCAGGCTTCATTATTGCCAGCCACAAACTTAACATCATTATATATGCAGATTTAAAAAAAGAAAAAGAAATAAAACTAATAATGTCACTAGAAAACAGGTGGTGACAGGGAGTAGAAGAGAATGAGTTGAGATTAGTGAGGAGAAAGGAGAACAAAAGACAGGAATCAGGAAGACAGAAGATGGAGATAATACCACTAAGATGCAAAAGGTTACTGGGAGTAAAAGAGAATGAGAAGGAACGAACAAAAATGGAACAGTGTTCAACAAGACAGAAGATCTCAATTGACACTGCATTTAAATTTTTGAAGATTGTAGTTACCAGGGAAGGAAAAAATTGAAAGGGCATTTTACAGTGAGAAGTGTGAGAAAAGCTGTTACTGTAGAAGTGGCGTTTGCATGTGGCCAGTTCAACAGTAAAACAGTGAGACTTGGAGCTTCTGACCTGAATGCCAAACCAAGCAGTACAGCATACGGTTTCCAAATTTCTGGAAGAGTGAATTGCATCATGGTGGGTATTTTTTTTCTCACAGATAGTTTTCAACTGATACTACTATACTGTACAGTTGACAAAATAAATAAAAAAGTGCATAATTAAAAATATAAAATGGCCCTGTATAGCAGTGAAAGTTGGACAATTTCTATATAGATAGAAAAGAGATTGGAGGAAACAGAAATGTGGTTCTTCAGAATTCAAGTACTCACCATTTCCTCCAACTTTTTTTCTCTGGGTCACTTTTTCAGGATTGAAAATTTGCTTACACCTCACCAAATTTTATGTGATAAAAACTACATTTAAAAATATAAAATAAACAGAGTGGGGGTTAAAGGGAGATAACCACAGATTCAAAGTCAGAACATGATTATTGATAACTCTCTCCTCCAATTTGCAAACTCTAGTTACTATATTCTTAATCTTATATATAAAGTACAGTGTATGTGTGTGTTTGTGCATGTGTGTGTCCAAGCAACTCCGCTCTCACTGATCTGATCTCAGTGATTCATAGATCATTCAAAAGCCCTAGAAAAGTTAGGTGCAGGGAACAATTTTCATTGAGCTCAGATTCAAGGTTGCGAGATTATGTGAGGTTAAATATATATATTAATACATTATACTAGCCATTATTGTGGCTTTCATGGTTCAAGGGGTGTAACTCTTATTTACTCTTATTGTTTGTTTTATTATAAACTAGCTGAAATGCCACCCTATTGGGTGGCAATTAAGCTAGCTCCTGTGGAGAACTCTTGGTTTGGCCATCATCACAATAGCTAGGGAGGTTGAGATGCGATAGGCATCAATAAACTACAGAAGAATTCAAAATTGATCACTGCATTTAAGAATTGAATTAATGTTTAAGCTTATCCTTTAAAAGTTCAACGATAATTCTTCTACTGCTACTTAATTTAAAGACAATTTGATGTATGTAGAACCTTATTTTCCATAAAAAGAATTATTTTTATTTCATGGGTGACAGAACAGGGGACAATTTACAAGATAAAATTAATATAGTGTAAAGATGGGAAAATAGAAATTAGAATTAGTTATATATTTAACATTTGAAGAGTTAGAGAAACATAATAGGTAATTAAGTAATGGAATCTCGATGAATAAATGCGAAAATGGAGCTCATTTCTCCCACAAATTCAGAGATTAAAAAGGCTCAACTCTACTTTATAGTAATTTGGTATTTACTCAAACCCCCACAAAGTCATGTTGTGACACAAGGTCAGTTTAATGTGGGGTGCCCAATCGCGTACACTCAGGCTAGGAACAAAAATTCCTCAAGCCCCCACAACCGTTGGTTGCACTGACCTTGGTACGAGCACTGATACCTCTGTCTGGTGCAATGAGAGGGTGTGGCCTTGGGCAGCTGTTCCCCAGAACTGGCACCTCTCAGTAGAATTTTCCTCAGTTGCAACTCTGTCCTTTGACGGAGTTGCCCCTGAGTGCACTCTGCCCAAAGACAGAGAGATGAGAAGTAATTTGTTAGAAACTACTCGAAAGAGTAATTTACACACAGTATTTACTCTGTTTCCCCGCTGAGACAAGATGTGACACAAGGTCTTTTTTAAGGTGGAGACCTGAGCGCAACCACCCTGGCAAGGAACAAGAATTGCCTGCAGCTCACACAACCGTTGATTGGTGCGAGCACCAATGCCTCTCTCTGGTGCCATGAGAGGGCACAGCCTCAGGCAGCTGTTCCCCAGGGCTGAGCACCTCTCAGAATAAGCCTCTGAGTGCAGTCTACCCAAAGACAGAGACAAAACTGAGAGATGATAAATAGAGATGTTACAAATCCCTTGAGGAGGGGTTTTCACACTAAAAGCTCAATTTCTGTATTATATATTATCTACTTCTAGGCAATATCACTCTTCAGGTTTAACTAATTTGCATATTGATTTTAAAAATGTTTATTTCATTAATTACCTGTCCTTCATTACTGTTCTTTTATTTAAGGACTGTTTTGATTTTCACATCAAAAATAGTTCTGAGTATCATCTTGTATAGTGCAGAAAAGTGTTTGAAATTTGCATTTTACTTTGCCGTCAACAAGTTGGCATCTATTTGTAAAACTTTCCTTAACTATAACAAGCCACTTTATGAATAAAATGTTCATTTAAAAGTTTTGTTCCAAAGATTTCAAGTAGTGAATATATCTTACTTAGTGAAGCAATAATGAGTGGGCCAAGCCTGCTAGTACTTGATATAATGCAAAAATATCACAATGATAAAATCGGTCAATAATTATTTATAACTATTTATACTGGGACTCATGCATGCAATTACAAGTAATCCATAAGATTATTTAAATTTGGAAATCATATTTATTTTTGGCATATTAATTTTTTGAAACTGTTTCTAAATCTTTGATTGTCTTTCATTCAATCCACTTCACCTGCTATCCTCTTGCCTCACCTGCTATCCTCTTCTGCCTCACCTGCTATCCTCTCCCACCAGACATATGAGGCACCCCGCACTCTTTGGGAACTACTACTATACAAGCTGTACCTCTAATATAGAGCACTCCTATAAATATAGCAATGTTTAAGCTGCAGACACATATTTATTAATGTTTTATTGGAAATATATATATATATATATATAAACTCTTCATATTTTAACCCTTCTGCCTGATCTCCTGAGTCAAGATTCACAAATAACTGGTATGTAATGCTTGACGGTAGATATAAAAATAGTTACAAGTGTTTACTCACCGATCAACGGGTAGCTGGGCATTAAGTCATTTTTCTTTACCACTCTTCAATCGGTCACGGGGCATTACGTCACTTTTCTTAATCACCGGTAAAGTGGTGGTCAGGGCTCAAAGGGTTAAAAAGTAAAAAAAGTCTGAAGATCGAATTGAGGTGTGAAACTGATTCTATAAACCCGTAGTTACCAAACTTTTCTCTGGGCCACATTTTCAGAATGACAATTTGCACTCCTCTCATAAAAAGTACATTTTAAAATAAAAAAAAAACAGAGAGAGAGAGTCAAAGGGAGATAACTGTGGATTTGAAATCAGAACCTTATCATTGATAACTCTCTCCTTCAATTTGAAGACCCTAGTTACTATATTCGTAATACTTGATATAATGCAAAAAATATCACAGTGATAAAATCGGTCAATAATTATTTATAACTATTTATACTGGGACTCATGCATGCAATTACAAGTAATCCATAAGATTATTTAAATTTGGAAATCATATTTATTTTTGGCATATTAATTTTTTGAAACTTTCAAAATCTTTCATTATCTGCCTCACCTGCTATCCAATTTCACTGCCCTTATGTGGCATGGCACACGATCTGGGAACGATTGACTTAGAAAATTGACACATGACAATCCAGAGCAAATGTGGCCCCAGGAATGTGAACATTGATCTTTGGAAATCATGTCCTTAGAGACAAGCACTAGGGACAGGCATGAAAGAAGAACCCTTGGGAATCAAATACAGTGTCCAGTGATGAGAGGATCATCTGCCTTCAAGCAAGTGAGAGGCATTTGCCTATTCAATATAAAACTGTAGAGTGGCATCTTCTAAAATGGATTTCCCCGCAATGCAAGCATCAAACCCCTTGTCGTAATGATGGCTCATGCTATATGTTTCAACCCCCAGTTGATTTCACCTATTACATCACCATCCAGAATGATGTTCAACTTGTTCTGATGCCATTTCTGTTTCAACAGGATGCAAAAAGTTACCTGCAACTTAGCCTGTTCTGCAAGATGTTCAAGAAGTTCCCTGACTGGCATGATTAATAGAACAGTCCCTCATTAAACTTGTATGCTTGACATTTTCAATTAACCCACCTGCAGCTCTTGACATATTGCATCAACAGGTGCAAGAAGAGTGGGATAAAGTATTGCAGGATGGTAGACCTCATCTGAATGATTATATGTACATAGATCCTAATGAGGATATACAGTGTATTTTATAACTGTTTCATGTCAAACAAGGTAATAAAGCTACTAAGATACAAGGGGTTGCTGAGAATGAGCGGAACTGCGAAAACCTTATTGAGTAGAGAGGGCAACAAAACACTAGGATTCAAAAACACAGATGATGATGATTGACACTGAATTTCAGTTTTTGAACATGAACTTGACAGGAAAGAAAGAAGCTGGAAGTCGCAAGAGAAGAAATTATTAGAATAGAATTAATGGTTAAATCTTGGAATTCCAACAGTAAAATGGGACTGATCTGCCAATCTAGTACTATGCTTAAAGTCATGAAGTCACAGTAAACAAAGAGAAAAGCTCATCAAAGTAATTACCATGAAAATATTTATAGTAAAGGTAGAGGGAAAGTACATTACAGCAGTGGAAATGTGATTGAAACTGAGATACCAGGTCAGGACTGTTAACCTTGCAGATTCTTTTATGGATTTTATCAAGAATCTCTAGATACATAGCAGAAGCACCAGAACCAACTTTCCAGAACTAGTGATTGACTTGATATAATCGTTCCAATTTATATCAATGGAAAACATTAGACTGAGAAGGTGAAATGACTTACTCTCCCAGAGCTTAGCATCGGTCATGCTGATGAAAGGCAAAATAAGTTCTATAAGATAAAGAAATTAGTTTCATTTTGGAGTCATTAAAATTAACAAACCATTTCTTGCCCCAGTTAACAACTGATTGAATGCCATTTTTTGAGATCAGTTGTCAATTTGCTTTTTTCAATCCTCGCAGGCATGTCCTTAAAACAGGAGTAAACAGTTGCATCACCAGCATAGTTACTAATTGCAAGAATTGATGTCATCAGGAAGGTTGTTGAAAAAAGTTAGGAACAAACTAGGTGTGAGGAAAGAAGCATGAGGGAAAACCGTCTTTCTAGAAAGATTTAGAAGAGCAGTCATTCAAAACAACCCTCATTTTACAATTTGATAAGAAAGATTGTATCAAATCAAAAATTTGACCAGAAACCCAAACCTTCTCAAATGCTTTGAGTAAAATGATTAAAAAAATAATTTTTTAATTGGACGTAATTTCTTCTTCTAAATGAGAGACAGCAGAACAGTGAACTTGTTTCATCTGAATTCTTTTGAAAGGGACCCACCCAGATGATACATCTGGCATAAAAGGTAAAGACGTATTGTAGCAGTGACAACTATGAAATGTTGACATGATTTTAAAAAGTTTGAGATGATGACTGCTGTAGAGTTCACTTGGGTAACACTAACAAATGTGCATCAAGAATATGTGAAATTCAGATGGACATTGCAGCCCATGATACAAGAAGGAGACAACCAGCAACTAACATAAATGGTAACCACCAAAAGAAGGGGAACACTGGGTTAATTCCATTCCTAATTCAATGCTGTTGTGCATTGTATTCCATTACAATATCATTGTAACTCACCTGCATCACAGAACATTACTATTGGACTGTGGAAATTTGGCTTCATTTTGCTTTATCATATGAGTTATGTATAAATTCATTACATCAGATATGTGTAAAGAAGATTGCATGATGCTATATGTTAATTTTCATGAGTTGCTCCCCTTGGACACTCTTCTACTTAGGGAGGGGATAATTTTATCTGGAAGTGCTGAGCAACCATCTTTCACTGGGAACCCATGCAGAAAATGAAACAGTTCAAATAAATCATTTTCTCTTTATCACTTCTCTGAGTTCCTTTGCATTAAATTTACATTTAGCTGAGCACAGCAATCAACATAATGGCTTTCAAATTTATCCTCTGCCGATTTTAAACTTGAATAAATACAATACTTGGGAGAAAGGAATATAAGTTCGAGGACATGTTACTGGCTGTGGCAAACCACACAGAGCACCCATTGTATTTTTATCCCTGTAAGGAAAGGCCAGAGAGGCCATACTAGAACTGGATATTACCACCTTACATGCCATTGATGAAATGGAAAAATTATATGAAAAGTTGCATATGCTTTATGACATATGTCATTCAAGCAATACCGATGAGAGAATGACATGTCAATAGATGACTATCTCATTAATTTTTACAGTTATGTTGCAAAGTTAAATGAACTTGGACAAGTGATTTATTTGTACTGTTTTGTTCTCCATGTACACAGATAAAGATGGCTGCTTGGCACTTACATATAAGATTGTACATTCCTAGGTAGGAGAGTATCTAAGGGGAGTAACTTGTGAAGATTAACACTATGGATTTAACTTTTCAGCAGTGTTATGCAGGATAGGGGTGCTTCTGTAATGGTAATGGATATGTTCTGTTAGAATTTGCAAAAACCACTAGATCAATGATTAAAATGGTTTTGTATAAATAAATCCTATAACTTGTAAAGAAGACAATTCTTTAACAGATCCTATAGACTTGTGCTAAAAATTACAGAAGAGATTTACAGAAAGAAATATCAGTTGAACATTGGCAATGGCAACAGCAACAAAAGTAGGTAACACATCAAAATAGAATGGAAAATAATGATCAAACAAAATGTTAACATTCAACTGGATCAAAGACAAAAGGTTTGCAAGGAAATCCCATCAATATTAGAAAGAGCTATAACAATTAGTAGGATAAAAATTTCTTGAAAAACTCATTCAAAAAAAAGATTATACAAATATCAACTGACATTAACACAATTTTGTCAATGAAGGCTGAAAGTTTCCTGTATCAAAATGGTTAATTTTATAATTACTATTATAATTGAAACTGTTATTTATACAGTTTTGGTGTTCATAAATATTTTTGCAGAGCATTTGTATGTAGTTATGCACACCATAGATTCCAGTAGTGAGTGACATTAACAGTATTTGTACATTGAAGGCTGAATATTTCTTGTATCTAAATGGTTAATTTTATAATTACTATTATAATTGAAACTGTTATTTATACAGTTTTGATATACACAAATCTTTTTGCAGACACTTTGTATGTAATTATGCCCACCATATGTCCCAGGGGTGACTGACATTAACACTATGTGTACAATGAAGGCTGAATATTTCTTGTATCTAAATGGTTAATTTTATAATTACTATTATAATTGAAACTGTTATCTATACAGTTTTGGTGTTCACAAATCTTTTTGCAGAGCATTTGTATGTAGTTATGCCCACCATAGATCCTTGTGATGATGTTTAACTCCAGAAAGAACATAATCCTCCATCATGCACAGGTGAGATGGAACTGCTTCCAGGAACATTTAACAGCAGCACTTACCTGATATTAACAGTATTAGACATGCATGGAACATGAAGCAGACCTCATTGAATTTCCAGCCATAACACCTAACAAACAATAATCATTTGTGCACAGCCCTGAAATATTTCTGGGTAGAATAGCTTAAGCTAAGAGACCAGCACATCATAGACTCCAGGCCTTGGCAAAAAGAGCTACATAGATTTTGATACTTATATTGGTAAACATATAAGACCTTTCAGCTAGCTTCTACTTTGACATGTTTCACAAATGAACTGAAAAAGAATTTCATTTCCATTTGAGATAATGATTGAGGTGTTCAAATGTATAACAAAAACTATGAAAAACATGAAACTTTGATTGATTGATTCATTTTTTTATGCCTTATCAACTATTTGTAGGTTATTTAAAGCCAGAAATTTTTTTTAGATTGTAAGAATTTTGTTCGGTGGGGCGATAATGATGGCCTAGTGATACAAGTCTTACTAATTGACCCATAGCTGGTTGGCAGGAAAAGAGGTGGATTCATACCTTTCCCAAGGGTATTTGTGTGTAAATGAATATAATAAGACCACCATCACATCCAAGCTTACAGCACCTGGTATCCCCAAGTGGTTACCCATCTAGGTATTGACCAAGCTCGATGTTGCTTAACTTCGATGATCGTATGGGAACTAAAACAAACTTTGATCAAAAGACATGCAACAATAAAAATACAATAAAAATTTAAACAGACAAATCATATTATTTTAATTTAATATAAACTTATATATATATATATAGATAATTTCAGTTGCGCTCTCTGGTTTGAGGTGTGAATTTGTAAACAGTGACTATTTAAGCTAATATTGCACGACTCTTCGGCAGAATTGAGTCACTGTCAGTCACTGTGTGTTTATCTAAATCTAAAAATAAAACACGCTGAAATTCACCTTCAGCCCTGCCGTGCGCCGACGGCTTAATGGGAGAAGTTCCGACTGACGCAAATTCAGTCGGGTTTCGATCCTAGCTAGAGGCAACCGGACGTCTATCCACACTGATGAGCTGTGAAACGGCGAAACAGTCTGTCTGTGGATGACAATATATATATATATATATATATATATATATATATATATATATATATATATATATATTTATATATATATATATATA
>OZ038483.1:10372521-10415021 GCA_964036315.1 Acanthosepion esculentum
CCATCTAGGTATTGATCAGGCTCGATGTTGCTTAAGTTCGATGATCGTATGGGAACTGAAACAAACTTTGATCGAAAGACATGCAACAATAAAAAATACAGTCAAATTTTAAATAGACAAACCATAGCAGTTAAATTTAATACAAATTGCTAATATATATATATATATATATATATATATATATATATATATATATATATATATATATATATATATATATATATATTAATATATATATATTAATTTATATATATATATTAATTTAATTACAAAATAGACAACCTTAAAGGTCCATTGATTATAATTTCCCCAGGGAGGTGATTTTTTCCTGGTTCATTAGATCACATTTCCAAGGGCCAAAAAAAAAATGTAAAAAATGGAAATGAAACATGATTTAAAAGTAATAATAATAATATTATTTTTATAGTAATAATAATCATACTGATGAGAGGAATATCAGTAGAGTCATAATGACGAAACAGTAATATTAGATCAGTTATAACTCATTTAACCATATATATTCTTGTATATATGTCCATATAAACACACGCACATAAATACCTATACACCCACACACATATATATATATATTCATATATACATACATACACACATTTTTATATACATATACACATCATACCTATATATATATATATACATACATATACATACACACATATACACATATCCATGCACATAAACACATATATATACATCCATACAAACACACACCCACCCATATATATATATTTCATATATATATATTTCATATATATATATTTCATATATATATATTTCATTATCTATCTATCTATCTATCTATCTATCTATCTATCTATCTATCTATCTATTCCATTACCTATCTATCTCTCTCTCTCTCTATATATATATATATATATATTTCATTACCTAACTATATATATATATATATATATATGTATATATATATATATATATATCATAAAAAGTTATTTATGCAAAGAATTAATTAGCAATGTTAATGTTATTAATGGCGAAATCACTACGCTAACAAGATTAAATGAAACATTAACTTACTATTAATTCCTTGAATAATACGATCCTTATATTTGAGTTGTTGTCAGACGGAATTGACGAACCAAGTACGTTCAACAATTTCAAATTGTCGTCTTCGGGGCTCAATTTTTCCATATACGTCGCACGCTCCAAAATAATATAACTGTCAATAAATAGCATATTTAAAAAAAAAAAATCTTACAGTCTATAATACACATATTTCGCCTTACTGTATATATAAAAATTTCATTAAGGTATGTCTTCATATTAACGTTCCGTAAATATCTATATAATGTATTTTAATTCAAACTTTCCTAGCCCGTTTTTACCCATGATACTATGTTTTATTATATTATGGTGCTATACTGTGATGTTAAGGTAGTATTTATCTCCAGCAGCTATTCCATGTTGTGGTAGGATCCACCTAATCTGCATAGGTGACTACCGACTATATAAATAATGGTTGGTACCGGAAGACAGGGAGGGAATACAGAGATCCAGCTAGAGACTCTGCCCGACTGCGACTTAGTCAACACATTCTCCAGGAACGGTCTTCCCAGAAATATACAGAAATACTATATGTAAATATTGTGTACATTTTCTTGTTATAATACATTCTTGTTCTAAGTACATTTTGAGTTGCATTATTATTCCATGCATTAGTCGAGATTCAACAATGAGTCAAGACTCAACATTCCAGTAATACCTTTTCCAAGGGGAAGCTAGAATTTGAACTCGGCCTACCAATTCCATTTCTACTTCGCCTCTGTGACGCCCCACCCTTCAACCTGGCATGTCCTGCTTCTTTCAACTTCTCTCCACTATATTATCTGTCAGTTATCTGGGGCCTGGCACTGTTCACCTTTCTCCCTCTATATATGGTTTACCATACTATATTTTTGACTTCATTTGATCAGCCTGTCGACCGTGTGCTAGACAAGCTTGTGCTATGTGTTTGTTGTTGGGTAACAACACACCTTGTATTTCGGAATCATATGGTCACTGAAGTTGTCAAAACAGACAAGTGGGTATATTAATGAATAAAGACGGTCACATTTTCGTTGGTATTATTTGAAGTCGTTTTTTTTGTGGCTGATCGTTATTTTTACATATTTTTCTTCTCAACACGCCTTCACTCTTGATAACATTATAGACCTATAATTGACCAGACTGACATAGTCGCACAGCTTCTTTCTTAAATACCTACGAGGTAGGACTAGTTTTCTTTTAGCTTATATTTTGTTTATGTCCGACGAGGGGCCATGATAAAGTAGGTTTTGAAGAAACAAATGAAAATGAAAAAAAAAAAAAGTAAGAAAGAAAGAGAATAGAAAAGAAAACGAACAATAATTCCCCACCCCTTGCCGCCTAAAAAACGGGATATTAAGGTCAGTAATGACCAAGAACTATCAACTTAGAGCAAGGAAAGAACAACACACCTGTTCGGTTAAGAAGACCTATGTGAAAGCGGCCGTTGAACGGAGATGCGATTTCAGAAGCATTGTCTCGATAGATATAGACTTGACTCATTTCCTTCCCCATATCTAAAGGATGTAGTGCAGGGCATTTGATAAAACCTCGCCTGTTGTTTTAAGATCCCCCAGTAGACAGTCCATGTATAAACAATCGTACAGTAATTGGAGATGATAGTACTGTAGATATCATGTGTGGTCTTCGTAATCAATCATTGGGGAATCTAACATTTCCAACTACCATTTTCAACGCTGTGCCCCGAAGGGGATAAGCGATTGTAGTGTATGCTAATTGGTTACAGGTTGGAAAAGCACCTCAGGTTTTTTTCCAAACTGATCCACATATCTTTTAGCATGGGTCATCAGTGCATAAGAAGAAAAGAGCGTGGGCAGACTACTTGTTTTGAGTCAGCCTATGCAGTCCGAATATGTAGGCATCAACCGATAGCATATACACACCATCTTCTGATTGCAGTACTGCGTTTTTGGTGATGCAAATGAAAAACACATTGAATAAGATTGGTGGACAACGTCTGTTCTGTCATTATGGACAATTCTGATGATTTTGACAATCTTTCGTGGACAACAACAACAGGCAAAGAGCAAATCAAGGAGTCCTTTTGCTCATGTTACCAACCGCCTTGGTTAAGTCAGTGGAAACACATTGAGTTACAAGATGACGCGGACATGGCATCTTACCTGGAATTGACAGGAGGGAGATACCACGGTAATTTCGGTGCCCTTCTTCATATTCAGATATATGTAATGTTATGTCAGTAACATCTGATATGCATACGAGATAATTTTTTCATAGGTTAAATAATTGTTTATTCACTTTTATATGGGCACGAGGCCGAGTGGTTAGAAGGTTCGCATTCTGATCATGAGACCCGGGTTCGAATCTCACCATGTTTGATTTGTCAGGAAGGAAATATCGGACTGGAAGGGTCGATCCCAGCGTACAGCACCTTTGGAAAGTGCCTGAAAACCATACTACGGGTTGACCCAAGAGTTGTGAGTGAAATTGGGTAGGCGGAACCCTTGGGTGCCGTCGATAGCTGTGCTAGCACGAAGTCACAAGTCATCGTGGCCGAGGGCTTGAGCGTGCTGGCCTTGTTCAAATTGTTGATCACGCTAGATAACACACTCTCTCCCAGAAACTGTAACTAAGGTCTGCTCAGATAAACCACTGATGGGATCTGAATAAACACAAATGCGCCTGCAACAAGGATTGGCTAGCCGCCCTAGTAGACGGGTATCCTCGAATACGAGTGGCTAGCTATACATTCACTTTTGAACTCCGTCTAATTAACGTCCAACTATTGGACCAAGTCATTTCCATCATATAGCGGCCCAAACTATCACTGATTCACCACCATGCTTCACTGTTGGAAGAAGGCAGTCAGGGTTGTAAGCTTCATTGGGCTGCCTCCACATATAAACTTGCTCTGAAACTGGACTCGTCTGAGAATATGACTTGCTTCCATTGGTCTGCAGACCAGGCATTGGGATCTCTGCACCACTTCAACCACTTCTGAATGTTGCGAGTGGAGAGATGAGGTTTCCTTACGGCGGCTCTTCCATGATATCCAGCCTTATGGAGTTCACGACGAACAGTATTAGTAGAAACTGGACTATTCAGATGATTATTCAACTCAGCAGTCACTTTGGCCGCAGTAGTCCAATGATTTTTTCGCCACAATGTGTTTCAGTGCACGTCGGTCCTTGTCCGTAAGTTTGCAAATCCGGCCCGAATTGCTACGGTTGCTAGAGGTCTTGCCCTGTTTCTCGAATTGCGTCAGTTCTTGATATGGTAGCTCTTGAAAAACCAAACATTTCAGCAACCTTA
Source organism: Acanthosepion esculentum (assembly GCA_964036315.1). Classification (NCBI taxonomy): domain Eukaryota; kingdom Metazoa; phylum Mollusca; class Cephalopoda; order Sepiida; family Sepiidae; genus Acanthosepion; species Acanthosepion esculentum. The sequence goes on from OZ038483.1 coordinate 10,376,878, forward strand.
TTGATCGAGGCTCCTGCCATGCAAACTCCAATAATTTGCTCTCTTTCGAACTCAGAGTGGTTACGCATTTAGCTTAAATTTTACTAAATTCTAAAAATAAATAAGACAAAGACAGTAAATTAGATAAATAAACGTGTTTACATTAGACATAACCTGCAATTACGAAGTTCTTAGTATAATAAGTCTTTGTAGCATAAGAGTGGATTTTGCACCTGTTCCAATTATTTTGTCCAAACCCTGTATATATGATGATCCGACAACCTCATTCATTTGTATGAGAATCCGAAGACAGAAGTAGTCCGTTGGCATCAATATAGTAGATCTCTAAAGAGAACTTTGAACTCCTTTCAGTTTATAAGGCTCATATAGTGAGTTGTGATATCTGCTGCTAATGAACATACAAAGATTAAGAAATTTAATCTCAATGTTGTGTCAATTCACGATTTTATACAAACATTCTTTGCAAAGTTCTTTTCATCTCGAATGCTAGAAAGTTATTAAATGGGCAAGTTCTGGGGAAAATTGAGTGATAATAAAGGAACGATATGATTTCTGACAACTCTCTAATTTGATATTCCTGCCTAATATTTGTAAGTATTTATCTCTCTTGTCTTTAACTGTCCAAATATTTGACTTGAACAACTTTAGGCAGATCTTTAAACGAATAACCAATTCTAAGCTCTCTTTCTCGACAACTGTTGATCGCAGGTGGGCAACTAATATTGAACTATTAGAGAAACTCAGCTAATATAATTTTACCTTATTTGTAAAGCTGAAATTAATTTATAATTCGTTAGTCTTCTTTCATCTGCTCCATCCAATAGCTAAATATTTCTGTATCATGTTTATTTATTCCCCGGCTACTGAACAATGGGAAGTGAAGTCGTTACTGTCATGGTTAATAGAAGCCGGAGGAGAATGTCTAGACTGGTTAAAGCTACATTAACTCAAATAGTCAGTTTTTACAACGGAGGTATACAGAAGAACATCTCTGATTACACAACACACCGAGCCTTGAAACAGACGTGCTACAGCAGCAGGACCACGTCAGGTGTCACTCCTGTCAATTAAAGACGAGAAACTGAGGTTCTTCTACTTCTTCTTTGTGTCGTGTCCTTTCAGGATGTTGAAAATCATGGCTCTCCACAATTTCTATTTTAATAACTTTTGTCTTTTATCCATCTCTACCAAACCCTACTTCGCCATCCATTCGGTCAAGCACTCCAGGTAGGTTGTGCTTTGCTTTCCTATGGCCCTCTTACCTTCAATCTGTCCTATGAGTATCAAATTTTCCAAGCCCTCTTTCCTCATTATGTATCCCAGAAATTTCATCTCTCGCTTCCTGATGTTAAGCATGTGTCCTTTTTGTTGCTATTGTTGTTCACATGTCCATTCCATGCTATTTTCAGGGTCCTTCTGTAGAACTACATTTCTGTTGCTTCAAGTTTTTTCTTCGTGTGTTAGGAGATTATCCAGCATTCACTGTCATAGAGAAGAACTGGTACTACATAACAGGTCAGCAGTCTTTTCTTTATTTCTAACAATGTTTTTTACTGTTTCTTAATACTTTGCTCAACTTTTGGAAGGCATCTTTCGCTATCCTAATGGACCTTTGGATTTCCATGTCTCATCTTCAATCCTCTGTTGATACGATTCCCATATATCTAAATTGTCGCATCTGTTTGATTTTGGCATCTCCAATCTGTAATTTGCATGGTGGACTGTTCCCTTTTGCTAACAACCACCATACATTCAGTAGTTCGCTAATGGTCACAAAACTTAGACAAAAGGAGAATGGAAAAACATTGCCCGGTCAGATGAGTTGTCTTGAATTTTGCAACATTAGCAATTTAAAAGTATCGATCTATCCTACCTTGTATCAACGGTCCGGGTTGCATGTAATGGTGTAATAGTATGGGAAATATTTTCTTGTCATACATTGGGACCCCTGTTATCAATAAAAGACCGTTTCAATGTCACAGCCGATCTGATTATTGCGGCTAATTGTCTCAATTTATGATTAAGGTGTACCCAGCTTCTGGTGGCAACTTCCAGCAGGACAACAACCCACTGTGTCACAAACAAAAAAAATAACAGTTTTGTCTCTTGAAAACCGCTATAGATTTTCTGTTATAAAGTGGCCTCAACAGTCACCATGTCTAAATTCATACAGCACTTTTTGGGTGTGGCGTTAAGGGAGATTCATTTGGATATTCAAGAAAAAAAAAGCGAAATGGACCCAAATTTCTAAAGTTATTTAGAGAACATCTTTTAATCCGTGCTAAGTAGAATTGATGCGGTTCTAAAGGCAGTATTCAAACCGTCATTAGAAGCGCATACCTCATAAAGTGACTGGTGAGTCTATTAGTACCAAACTATATTAGACACTATGGTACACACTATGCTCTTCTTCTTTCATAGGTTCCGTATTCTTTTAAAACTTGGACGATCATGGCTCTCCACAACATCCGATCCTTCGGAGCTGTTAGTTTGTAGATCTTAGTAATGTTTGTCTATTTATTATATCTCCCAGTCCCTGTTATGCCATCCATTTACACATGTTTGTTAATTAAGTGATCATGGCTCTCCACAACTTCCTATCCTTCAGAGCTGTTAGTTTGTAGCTCTTAGTAATGTTTGTCTCTTTATTATATCTCCCAGTCCCTGTTCTGATCATTCATTTACACATGTTTGTTAATTAAGTGATCATTGCTCTCCACAATCTCCTATTCTTCAGAGCTGTTAGTTTGTAGCTCTTAGTAATGTTTGTCTCTTTATTATATCTCCCAGTCCCTGTTCTGGTCATCCATTTACACATGTTTGTTAATTAAGTGATCATGGCTCTCCACAACCTCCTATCCTTCAGAGCTGTTAGTTTGTAGCTCTTAGTAATGTTTGTCTCTTTATTATATCTCCCAGTCCCTGTTCTGGTCATCCATTTACACATGTTTGTTAATTAAGTGATCATGGCTCTCCACAACCTCCTATCCTTCAGAGCTGTTAGTTTGTAGCTCTTAGTAATGTTTGTCTCTTTATTATATCTCCCAGTCCCTGTTCTGGTCATCCATTTACACATGTTTGTTAATTAAGTGATCATGGCTCTCCACAACCTCCTATCCTTCAGAGCTGTTAGTTTGTAGCTCTTAGTAATGTTTGTCTCTTTATTATATCTCCCAGTCCCTGTTCTGGTCATTCGTTTACACATGTTTGTTAATTAAGTGATCATGGCTCTCCACAACCTCCTATCCTTCAGAGCTGTTAGTTTGTAGCTGTTAGTAATGTTTGTCTATTTATTATATCTCCCAGTCCCTGTTCTGGTCATCCATTTACACATGTTTGTTAATTAAGTGATCATGGCTCTCCACAACCTCCTATCCTTCAGAGCTGTTAGTTTGTAGCTGTTAGTAATGTTTGTCTATTTATTATATCTCCCAGTCCCTGTTCTGGTCATTCATTTACACATGTTTGTTAATTAAGTGATCATGGCTCTCCACAACCTCCTATCCTTCAGAGCTGTTAGTTTGTAGCTCTTAGTAATGTTTGTCTATTTATTATATCTCCCAGTCCCTGTTCTGGTCATCCATTTACACATGTTTGTTAATTAAGTGATCATGGCTCTCCACAACCTCCTATCCTTCAGAGCTGTTAGTTTGTAGCTCTTAGTAATGTTTGTCTCTTTATTATATCTCCCAGTCCCTGTTCTGATCATTCATTTACACATGTTTGTTAATTAAGTGATCATGGCTCTCCACAACCTCCTATCCTTCAGAGCTGTTAGTTTGTAGCTCTTAGTAATGTTTGTCTCTTTATTATATCTCCCAGTCCCTGTTCTGGTCATCCATTTACACATGTTTGTTAATTAAGTGATCATGGCTCTCCACAACTTCCTATCCTTCAGAGCTGTTAGTTTGTAGCTCTTAGTAATGTTTGTCTCTTTATTATATCTCCCAGTCCCTGTTCTGGTCATCTATTTACACATGTTTGTTAATTAAGTGATCATGGCTATCCACAACCTCCTGTCCTTCAGAGCTGTTAGTTTGTAGCTCTTAGTAATGTTTGTCTCTTTATTATATCTCCCAGTCCCTGTTCTGGTCATTCATTTACACATGTTTGTTAATTAAGTGATCATGGCTCTCCACAACCTCCTATCCTTCAGAGCTGTTAGTTTGTAGCTCTTAGTAATGTTTGTCTGTTTATTATATCTCCCAGTCCCTGTTCTGGTCATCCATTTACACATGTTTGTTAATTAAGTGATCATGGCTCTCCACAACTTCCTATCCTTCAGAGCTGTTAGTTTGTAGCTGTTAGTAATGTTTGTCTATTTATTATATCTCCCAGTTCCTGTTCTGGTCATCCATTTACACATGTTTGTTAATTAAGTGATCATGGCTCTCCACAACCTGCTATCCTTCAGAGCTGTTAGTTTGTAGTTCTTAGTAATGTTTGTCTCTTTATTATATCTCCCAGTCCCTGTTCTCGTCATTCATTTACACATGTTTGTTAATTAAGTGATCATGGCTCTCCACAACCTCCTATCCTTCAGAGCTGTTAGTTTGTAGCTCTTAGTAATGTTTGTCTCTTTATTATATCTCCCAGTCCCTGTTCTGGTCATTCATTTACACATGTTTGTTAATTAAGTGATCATGGCTCTCCACAACTTCCTATCCTTCAGAGCTGTTAGTTTGTAGCTCTTAGTAATGTTTGTCTCTTTATTATATCTCCCAGTCCCTGTTCTGGTCATCCATTTACACATGTTTGTTAATTAAGTGATCATGGCTCTCCACAACCTCCTATCCTTCAGAGCTGTTAGTTTGTAGCTCTTAGTAATGTTTGTCTATTTATTATATCTCCCAGTCCCTGTTCTGGTCATTCATTTACACATGTTTGTTAATTAAGTGATCATGGCTCTCCACAACTTCCTATCCTTCAGAGCTGTTAGTTTGTAGCTCTTAGTAATGTTTGTCTCTTTATTATATCTCCCAGTCCCTGTTCTGGTCATCCATTTATACATGTTTGTTAATTAAGTGATCATGGCTCTCCACAACCTCCTATCCTTCAGAGCTGTTAGTTTGTAGCTCTTAGTAATGTTTGTCTCTTTATTATATCTCCCAGTCCCTGTTCTGGTCATCCATTTACATATGTTTGTTAATTAAGTGATCATGGCTCTCCACAACCTCCTATCCTTCAGAGCTGTTAGTTTGTAGCTCTTAGTAATGTTTGTCTATTTATTATATCTCCCAGTCCCTGTTCTGGTCATTCATTTACACATGTTTGTTAATTAAGTGATCATGGCTCTCCACAACTTCCTATCCTTCAGAGGTGTTAGTTTGTAGCTCTTAGTAATGTTTGTCTCTTTATTATATCTCCCAGTCCCTGTTCTGGTCATCCATTTACACATGTTTGTTAATTAAGTGATCATGGCTCTCCACAACCTCCTATCCTTCAGAGCTGTTAGTTTGTAGCTCTTAGTAATGTTTGTCTATTTATTATATCTCCCAGTCCCTGTTCTGGTCATTCATTTACACATGTTTGTTAATTAAGTGATCATGGCTCTCCACAACCTCCTATCATTCAGAGCTGTTAGTTTGTAGCTCTTAGTAATGTTTGTCTATTTATTATATCTCCCAGTCCCTGTTCTGGTCATCCATTTACACATGTTTGTTAATTAAGTGATCATGGCTCTCCACAACTTCCTATCCTTCAGAGCTGTTAGTTTGTAGCTGTTAGTAATGTTTGTCTATTTATTATATCTCCCAGTTCCTGTTCTGGTCATTCATTTACACATGTTTGTTAATTAAGTGATCATGGCTCTCCACAACCTCCTATCCTTCAGAGCTGTTAGTTTGTAGCTCTTAGTAATGTTTGTCTGTTTATTATATCTCCCAGTCCCTGTTCTGGTCATCCATTTACACATGTTTGTTAATTAAGTGATCATGGCTCTCCACAACTTCCTATCCTTCAGAGCTGTTAGTTTGTAGCTGTTAGTAATGTTTGTCTATTTATTATATCTCCCAGTTCCTGTTCTGGTCATCCATTTACACATGTTTGTTAATTAAGTGATCATGGCTCTCCACAACCTGCTATCCTTCAGAGCTGTTAGTTTGTAGTTCTTAGTAATGTTTGTCTCTTTATTATATCTCCCAGTCCCTGTTCTCGTCATTCATTTACACATGTTTGTTAATTAAGTGATCATGGCTCTCCACAACTTCCTATCCTTCAGAGCTGTTAGTTTGTAGCTCTTAGTAATGTTTGTCTCTTTATTATATCTCCCAGTCCCTGTTCTGGTCATCCATTTACACATGTTTGTTAATTAAGTGATCATGGCTCTCCACAACCTCCTATCCTTCAGAGCTGTTAGTTTGTAGCTCTTAGTAATGTTTGTCTCTTTATTATATCTCCCAGTCCCTGTTCTGGTCATTCATTTACACATGTTTGTTAATTAAGTGATCATGGCTCTCCACAACTTCCTATCCTTCAGAGCTGTTAGTTTGTAGCTCTTAGTAATGTTTGTCTCTTTATTATATCTCCCAGTCCCTGTTCTGGTCATCCATTTACACATGTTTGTTAATTAAGTGATCATGGCTCTCCACAACCTCCTATCATTCAGAGCTGTTAGTTTGTAGCTCTTAGTAATGTTTGTCTATTTATTATATCTCCCAGTCCCTGTTCTGGTCATTCATTTACACATGTTTGTTAATTAAGTGATCATGGCTCTCCACAACTTCCTATCCTTCAGAGCTGTTAGTTTGTAGCTCTTAGTAATGTTTGTCTCTTTATTATATCTCCCAGTCCCTGTTCTGGTCATCCATTTATACATGTTTGTTAATTAAGTGATCATGGCTCTCCACAACCTCCTATCCTTCAGAGCTGTTAGTTTGTAGCTCTTAGTAATGTTTGTCTCTTTATTATATCTCCCAGTCCCTGTTCTGGTCATCCATTTACACATGTTTGTTAATTAAGTGATCATGGCTCTCCACAACCTCCTATCCTTCAGAGCTGTTAGTTTGTAGCTCTTAGTAATGTTTGTCTATTTATTATATCTCCCAGTCCCTGTTCTGGTCATCCATTTACACATGTTTGTTAATTAAGTGATCATGGCTCTCCACAACTTCCTATCCTTCAGAGCTGTTAGTTTGTAGCTCTTAGTAATGTTTGTCTCTTTATTATATCTCCCAGTCCCTGTTCTGGTCATCTATTTACACATGTTTGTTAATTAAGTGATCATGGCTATCCACAACCTCCTGTCCTTCAGAGCTGTTAGTTTGTAGCTCTTAGTAATGTTTGTCTCTTTATTATATCTCCCAGTCCCTGTTCTGGTCATTCATTTACACATGTTTGTTAATTAAGTGATCATGGCTCTCCACAACCTCCTATCCTTCAGAGCTGTTAGTTTGTAGCTCTTAGTAATGTTTGTCTGTTTATTATATCTCCCAGTCCCTGTTCTGGTCATCCATTTACACATGTTTGTTAATTAAGTGATCATGGCTCTCCACAACTTCCTATCCTTCAGAGCTGTTAGTTTGTAGCTGTTAGTAATGTTTGTCTATTTATTATATCTCACAGATCCTGTTCTGGTCATCCATTTACACATGTTTGTTAATTAAGTGATCATGGCTCTCCACAACCTGCTATCCTTCAGAGCTGTTAGTTTGTAGTTCTTAGTAATGTTTGTCTCTTTATTATATCTCCCAGTCCCTGTTCTCGTCATTCATTTACACATGTTTGTTAATTAAGTGATCATGGCTCTCCACAACTTCCTATCCTTCAGAGCTGTTAGTTTGTAGCTCTTAGTAATGTTTGTCTCTTTATTATATCTCCCAGTCCCTGTTCTAGTCATCCATTTACACATGTTTGTTAATTAAGTGATCATGGCTCTCCACAACCTCGTATCCTTCAGAGCTGTTAGTTTGTAGCTCTTAGTAATGTTTGTCTCTTTATTATATCTCCCAGTCCCTGTTCTGGTCATTCATTTACACATGTTTGTTAATTAAGTGATCATGGCTCTCCACAACTTCCTATCCTTCAGAGCTGTTAGTTTGTAGCTCTTAGTAATGTTTGTCTCTTTATTATATCTCCCAGTCCCTGTTCTGGTCATCCATTTACACATGTTTGTTAATTAAGTGATCATGGCTCTCCACAACCTCCTATCCTTCAGAGCTGTTAGTTTGTAGCTCTTAGTAATGTTTGTCTATTTATTATATCTCCCAGTCCCTGTTCTGGTCATTCATTTACACATGTTTGTTAATTAAGTGATCATGGCTCTCCACAACTTCCTATCCTTCAGAGCTGTTAGTTTGTAGCTCTTAGTAATGTTTGTCTCTTTATTATATCTCCCAGTCCCTGTTCTGGTCATCCATTTATACATGTTTGTTAATTAAGTGATCATGGCTCTCCACAACCTCCTATCCTTCAGAGCTGTTAGTTTGTAGCTCTTAGTAATGTTTGTCTCTTTATTATATCTCCCAGTCCCTGTTCTGGTCATCCATTTACACATGTTTGTTAATTAAGTGATCATGGCTCTCCACAACTTCCTATCCTTCAGAGCTGTTAGTTTGTAGCTCTTAGTAATGTTTGTCTCTTTATTATATCTCCCAGTCCCTGTTCTGGTCATCCATTTACACATGTTTGTTAATTAAGTGATCATGTCTCTCCACAACCTCCTATCCTTCAGAGCTGTTAGTTTGTAGCTCTTAGTAATGTTTGTCTCTTTATTATATCTCCCAGTCCCTGTTCTGGTCATCCATTTACACATGTTTGTTAATTAAGTGATCATGGCTCTCCACAACCTCCTATCCTTCAGAGCTGTTAGTTTGTAGCTCTTAGTAATGTTTGTCTCTTTATTATATCTCCCAGTCCCTGTTCTGGTCATCCATTTACACATGTTTGTTAATTAAGTGATCATGGCTCTCCACAACTTCCTATCCTTCAGAGCTGTTAGTTTGTAGCTCTTAGTAATGTTTGTCTCTTTATTATATCTCCCAGTCCCTGTTCTGGTCATCTATTTACACATGTTTGTTAATTAAGTGATCATGGCTATCCACAACCTCCTGTCCTTCAGAGCTGTTAGTTTGTAGCTCTTAGTAATGTTTGTCTCTTTATTATATCTCCCAGTCCCTGTTCTGGTCATTCATTTACACATGTTTGTTAATTAAGTGATCATGGCTCTCCACAACCTCCTATCCTTCAGAGCTGTTAGTTTGTAGCTCTTAGTAATGTTTGTCTCTTTATTATATCTCCCAGTCCCTGTTCTGGTCATCCATTTACACATGTTTGTTAATTAAGTGATCATGGCTCTCCACAACCTCCTATCCTTCAGAGCTGTTAGTTTGTAGTTCTTAGTAATGTTTGTCTCTTTATTATATCTCCCAGTCCCTGTTCTCGTCATTCATTTACACATGTTTGTTAATTAAGTGATCATGGCTCTCCACAACTTCCTATCCTTCAGAGCTGTTAGTTTGTAGCTCTTAGTAATGTTTGTCTCTTTATTATATCTCCCAGTCCCTGTTCTGGTCATCCATTTACACATGTTTGTTAATTAAGTGATCATGGCTCTCCACAACTTCCTATCCTTCAGAGCTGTTAGTTTGTAGCTGTTAGTAATGTTTGTCTATTTATTATATCTCCCAGTTCCTGTTCTGGTCATCCATTTACACATGTTTGTTAATTAAGTGATCATGGCTCTCCACAACCTGCTATCCTTCAGAGCTGTTAGTTTGTAGTTCTTAGTAATGTTTGTCTCTTTATTATATCTCCCAGTCCCTGTTCTCGTCATTCATTTACACATGTTTGTTAATTAAGTGATCATGGCTCTCCACAACTTCCTATCCTTCAGAGCTGTTAGTTTGTAGCTCTTAGTAATGTTTGTCTCTTTATTATATCTCCCAGTCCCTGTTCTGGTCATCCATTTACACATGTTTGTTAATTAAGTGATCATGGCTCTCCACAACCTCCTATCCTTCAGAGCTGTTAGTTTGTAGCTCTTAGTAATGTTTGTCTCTTTATTATATCTCCCAGTCCCTGTTCTGGTCATCCATTTACACATGTTTGTTAATTAAGTGATCATGGCTCTCCACAACCTCCTATCCTTCAGAGCTGTTAGTTTGTAGCTCTTAGTAATGTTTGTCTCTTTATTATATCTCCCAGTCCCTGTTCTGGTCATCCATTTACACATGTTTGTTAATTAAGTGATCATGGCTCTCCACAACTTCCTATCCTTCAGAGCTGTTAGTTTGTAGCTCTTAGTAATGTTTGTCTCTTTATTATATCTCCCAGTCCCTGTTCTGGTCATCTATTTACACATGTTTGTTAATTAAGTGATCATGGCTATCCACAACCTCCTGTCCTTCAGAGCTGTTAGTTTGTAGCTCTTAGTAATGTTTGTCTCTTTATTATATCTCCCAGTCCCTGTTCTGGTCATTCATTTACACATGTTTGTTAATTAAGTGATCAAGGCTCTCCACAACCTCCTATCCTTCAGAGCTGTTAGTTTGTAGCTCTTATTAATGTTTGTCTCTTTATTATATCTCCCAGTCCCTGTTCTGGTCATCCATTTACACATGTTTGTTAATTAAGTGATCATGGCTCTCCACAACTTCCTATCCTTCAGAGCTGTTAGTTTGTAGCTGTTAGTAATGTTTGTCTATTTATTATATCTCCCAGTTCCTGTTCTGGTCATCCATTTACACATGTTTGTTAATTAAGTGATCATGGCTCTCCACAACCTGCTATCCTTCAGAGCTGTTAGTTTGTAGTTATTAGTAATGTTTGTCTCTTTATTATATCTCCCAGTCCCTGTTCTCGTCATTCATTTACACATGTTTGTTAATTAAGTGATCATGGCTCTCCACAACTTCCTATCCTTCAGAGCTGTTAGTTTGTAGCTCTTAGTAATGTTTGTCTCTTTATTATATCTCCCAGTCCCTGTTCTGGTCATCCATTTACACATGTTTGTTAATTAAGTGATCATGGCTCTCCACAACCTCCTATCCTTCAGAGCTGTTAGTTTGTAGCTCTTAGTAATGTTTGTCTCTTTATTATATCTCCCAGTCCCTGTTCTGGTCATCCATTTACACATGTTTGTTAATTAAGTGATCATGGCTCTCCACAACTTCCTATCCTTCAGAGCTGTTAGTTTGTAGCTCTTAGTAATGTTTGTCTCTTTATTATATCTCCCAGTCCCTGTTCTGGTCATCCATTTACACATGTTTGTTAATTAAGTGATCATGGCTCTCCACAACCTCCTATCCTTCAGAGCTGTTAGTTTGTAGCTCTTAGTAATGTTTGTCTCTTTATTATATCTCCCAGTCCCTGTTCTGGTCATCCATTTACACATGTTTTCTAATTAAGTGATCATGGCTCTCCACAACTTCCTATCCTTCAGAGCTGTTAGTTTGTAGCTCTTAGTAATGTTTGTCTCTTTATTATATCTCCCAGTCCCTGTTCTGGTCATCCATTTACACATGTTTGTTAATTAAGTGATCATGTCTCTCCACAACCTCCTATCCTTCAGAGCTGTTAGTTTGTAGCTGTTAGTAATGTTTGTCTATTTATTATATCTCCCAGTTCCTGTTCTGGTCATCCATTTACACATGTTTGTTAATTAAGTGATCATGGCTCTCCACAACCTGCTATCCTTCAGAGCTGTTAGTTTGTAGTTATTAGTAATGTTTGTCTCTTTATTATATCTCCCAGTCCCTGTTCTCGTCATTCATTTACACATGTTTGTTAATTAAGTGATCATGGCTCTCCACAACTTCCTATCCTTCAGAGCTGTTAGTTTGTAGCTCTTAGTAATGTTTGTCTCTTTATTATATCTCCCAGTCCCTGTTCTGGTCATCCATTTACACATGTTTGTTAATTAAGTGATCATGGCTCTCCACAACCTCCTATCCTTCAGAGCTGTTAGTTTGTAGCTCTTAGTAATGTTTGTCTCTTTATTATATCTCCCAGTCCCTGTTCTGGTCATTCATTTACACATGTTTGTTAATTAAGTGATCATGGCTCTCCACAACTTCCTATCCTTCAGAGCTGTTAGTTTGTAGCTCTTAGTAATGTTTGTCTCTTTATTATATCTCCCAGTCCCTGTTCTGGTCATCCATTTACACATGTTTGTTAATTAAGTGATCATGGCTCTCCACAACCTCCTATCCTTCAGAGCTGTTAGTTTGTAGCTCTTAGTAATGTTTGTCTCTTTATTATATCTCCCAGTCCCTGTTCTGGTCATCCATTTACACATGTTTTCTAATTAAGTGATCATGGCTCTCCACAACTTCCTATCCTTCAGAGCTGTTAGTTTGTAGCTCTTAGTAATGTTTGTCTCTTTATTATATCTCCCAGTCCCTGTTCTGGTCATCCATTTACACATGTTTGTTAATTAAGTGATCATGTCTCTCCACAACCTCCTATCCTTCAGAGCTGTTAGTTTGTAGCTCTTAGTAATGTTTGTCTCTTTATTATATCTCCCAGTCCCTGTTCTGGTCATCCATTTACACATGTTTGTTAATTAAGTGATCATGGCTCTCCACAACCTCCTATCCTTCAGAGCTGTTAGTTTGTAGCTCTTATTATATCTCCCAGTCCCTGTTCTGCCATCCATTTACACTTGATCGTTATGTATGATACTCGCTAGATCCCTCTGTCCATATTGCCGTCAATATATCCTGTGAGTGTTAAATCCTCCAGACCATCTTTCCTCATTGTGTCCCAGAATTTTCAGCTGTCTCTTTTGGAATCGAAATACAAGTCTCCTTATATTTTATATTATCCCTAAAGATTCCTTGTTCCTCACAGGCTCATTCCAAGATATTGTCAGCCTCGTTCTGTATAACCACATCTTTGTTATCTTACGTTTTCTCTTCATCAGGATCAGAGGGTGGTGTAATAGATAGTAGGTCAGAATGAGAAATCAAATATGCTGAGTTCACATTTCAGATGGGATCATTATATTCACTTATGGGCAAGGAACAATGGGAAAGGCATGAATTCGTTTCTTCCCTTAGATATGGGTTAAATAGTAGGGCTTGTACCTGGAAAAATCATTTTCATTCTCAAGAAATTTTTAATGCAAATTTTATTCCAAATATATCCAAGCTTTAAATAACCCACAAAAGTTGATAAGCTGTAAATAAAATAATAAAGCATCTTCTGTTTATCTGTGAGGAAACTGTCCTGCATTCACTGCTATATAACAGAATTGATATTGTATAACAGTTTGGAACTCTTTTCTTTGTTTCTAATCAAATTTTCCTGTTTCTTAATACTTTATTTACTTTTTGAAAGGCATCTTTTCCTATCCCAAAGCACCTTTGGATTTTGATGTGACATTTTCTGGTACCTGTCAAAACACTACCAAGAGAACTAAATTTATGTACTTGCCTTGATTTTGACATCACCAATTTGTATCTTTGTATCTTTGTATCTTCCTCTTGCTAATGACATATTCTGTTTCATTGCAATTGATGGTTAGTCATTTTCTTTTACTAGTTAGTCTAGGAATTCCTGAGCTTATTTTTCTGTATCTGACATCAACGTGTTGACATCTGTGTATCTTATGTTGTTATTATTGTGTCCACCAATAATAACTCCTGGTATTTTAACATCGCCCGGCTGTGTATGTTAAATAAATTGGATGCAAATGCACATGCTTGTCCTATGCTCTTTTCTACTTGCTCTATACTTGCTCAATGCATTATTCCGGGTTAATCTGTCTTTCCCAAATAAATCAAGTTTTCCTAGAAGGTGTTCTCCAGGGCTCTATCCTTGGACGTCTGGTGTTCCTAATTTTTATCAATGACCTTCCTGATGTCATCAGTATCTATGCTAATGATACAACTATTTACTATTGTCTTAAGAGAAAGCCTGGTCAGTACACTAAGGTCAAATTGGCAGCTGATTTAAAAAAATTACCAACAATCTGTTGTTAACTGGAACAAGGAATGGCTTGTTAATGCCAACACCTCCAAAATGAAATTGCTCTCTGCCTGACAGAACCATTTTAAACATTTATTAGCATGGCTGATGCCAACCTCCAGGTGACTGACTAATTGTGTTTTCTGAGACCAACATTTTCTGCAGACATGAAGTGGAAAGATTTTATTAAATCAATTGCTGGGTCTGCAGCTAGGAAAGTTGGTCCACTGTATCATGCGAGACAAGTTTTCTCAACAGAAAATATTACATATTTATAAATCTACCATTCATCATTGCTTTGAATATTGCTGCCACATATGGTTTGGTGCTCCTGCTATAGATTCAGAGATTCTTGATAAAATCCAAAGAAAGATCGGCAATGTCGTTGGCCCCTACCTGACATCTTGGCATCAGTTACTTTCCCACTTCTGTAATGTAGCTGTAAGTTCTATGCTAACAGTTTCTTCTATCACACTTCTTGCTTGTGAAACTTTCTTCCAGCTTCTTCCTTCCGATTCAACTTTGCTCTCCAAAAAATTTAAATGCAATGTCAATCATTATCTTCTGCCTTCTTACTTCTTGTTCTTTTATTGTTCTCTTTCATTAACAGTATTTTGTCATATTCTCTAACACACAGTAACCCTTGTGTCTTAGTGGCTTTATTGCCTTGCTTAGGGCAAAATTATTAAAAAACTCTATATGCATACATCTCATCATGGAGTTTATTCATTACTATGGCTTTCATTAATACGTCAATCGACATCTTCAGTTGCCTTGATCTATCCACTTCCCTTCTCCACATCCTTTCCCCTTTCATTCCTATCTGCTCTCGCTCTAAATCTTCTGTAACCCCCTTGCCGTCACTATCTTTCTCCACATCTTTTCCTCTACCACTCCGATCTGCTCTTCCTCCAAACCTTCTGTAACCCCTTGCACACTAGTGGCTTCCAGCCTTGCTTGGGGTGAAAAGCTTAAAAAAAAAAAATTAAAAAAAATTGGAGTTTGCATGCGATTACATCATTTGAAGGTGACCACTTGTCTCTTTGATAGGTTTTTAGATTTAATTCCTGAATCTTTTATCAATTATGCATTTTATGCTGGTTTTTCATGTCACCTTCTAGGTTTCACCATATCCATAAGTATCTTGGATACTCTTGCACCCAGGTATTCGTTGTTATTTGGCCGTTTGTTATGCACCATTGGACCCATTTTTCTCTGAATGCAGTATGGTATCCTAGTTGACTGTTTCACTGTCTTGTTCCTTTCCTACATTTAGATCTGCCATGATGATGGTAATTTCCTGTGAATGGCATTGAGCCTTTGCATAATCCAGTGTGCTATTAACTTTTTTCCATTTCTTTTAATCTACTTTGTCAAATTGGTACACATACTGCTGCTCTACTGAACAAATCAGACGTCGACAATTTCAACTTGCCTAGAAAATTCTGTCAAGCACTATTCCATAATGCAGTTATTAATGCATTGATCTAGTATGAGTCCTACTCTCCTTTCATTTTTCTTTCCACCTGTATCCATCACTTATTATGCCCCCATTATTTTCCCACCTAGTTTTAGAAGGTTAATATTCAATGTTCACTTGCTGCGTAGTAATGATTTTACATTTCAAGTCCTAATTACTGTTTTCTATTTGTTGCAAAAGTCACTCAATGACAATCAGGTAAAACATGTCACACATGACTCTCCTTGCTGGGTGATGATTCACCCTCAAGGAATTTCAGTTTCTTCATGCCATTACTTCTGATATTTGTTTGGTGAACAGTTACTGCATTATAGTCACAGGTGATGCTCATTGAGTATACCTCCACTTACCAGGTGAGGTGTCAATTCCAAGCAGCTAAACTCACTTCACATTGTTACATGGATTTTCTAGGGAGCGAAAGTAGAGTGATTTTCCGTTGTTTTCCTCTCAGTGATTTTATTGCGACACAACTTCTAGCTGTTGAATCATCAAGAGATCTATGTCTTTGATAGGTCTTATTTTTTGTCCTTTGTTGTCACAATTTATGGGGTGGGGAAGCAGTGTTTTTCTCACCTTTTCAACTGAGACAATACTTCTTTTTTTTTTTTATCATCTTACCATAGTTAATAATGCCACTACGAAGCAAGGAGATGCTGGAAGTGAAAGAGAATTAGAAGAATAATGAGAAGAAAGGACAATAAAAGAAGAGGTCTCAGAAAGACAGAAGATGGTGATAATGCCAATACCAAGGCAAGAGGGGTTACTGGGAGTGAAACAGAATTAGAAGAATGGTAAATAAAAGAACAGGATTCAGGAAGACAGAACATGGCAATAATGCCACTAAGACACAAGGGGTTACTAGTAGTAAAAGAGAATGAGAAGACTTTAGTGAGGAGAAAGGAGAATAAAAGAACAGGATTTATAAAGACTGAAGATGAAGAGTGGTATTGAATTTACATTTTTGAATAACGTAGATGGTATGGAAGCAAGAAACCAGGAGACAGTTCCACAGGTAAGAAAAGAAACCAGTTCCACAGGTAAGAAAAGAAAATATTAGAATAGAACTTGTGGCTATATCTAACTAATTCAATAGTAAAAGAATGAGACTTTGATGCCAATCTAGTAATTTGCTTAAATTTATGTGGTTGAGATACAAAGGAGGAAAAAACATTAGAAGAAAAAATTCCAAGATGATCGACTGTAACATCAGGTGTGTAACCAGAATGTTTTGAAATGGGGTCTGCATCCTCATAGTCTGGTGGCTGCACACAAAAATTAGGTCACATCATTTTTATAGGAAAGCAAATGATTTTCTGGGAGAACGGATTTCAATCCCCAACTTTGTGATGGGTTTTTGTAACATTCATCCAAATCACAAAACACACCAACCAAAAGATTCTGCTAAAAATAACAAATTTTGGGATATAATTATACATTTCAGTTGGGAGATTTATACTAGGCTGGTAGTGATATCTTAATTCTATTTGCCCTTGCATGGAGTATTGCTGCCATATATGGTCTGGAGCTCCTTCTGTTTGCCTGGGGGTTCTTGATAAGATCCAGAGACAGATATACAATGTAATTGGCCCTGATCTGGCATCTTGTCTGCAGTCACTCTCTCACAGATGTGCCATCGCCTCTCTCTGTCTTTTTTACAAATACTTTCACGGTAATTGCTCCGATGAGCTACTTTTGCTGGTTTCCAGACTCCATGAATTCAAGCGTCCTTTGAGGCTGGCATCCCGCTCTCACCCTTTCACTGTTGAAACTGTTAAATGTATCCGTCTCTTCTACTCCAATCGCACCTCTCACCTGTGGAACTCCCTTCCTTATTCCTGTTTCCCTGGCAACTATAATCTCCAACTATTCAAATGTAATGTCAATCGACATCTCCAGTTGCCTTGATCTATCCACGATCCTTCTCCACATCCTTTCCATTATCACTCCTATCTGCTTTCGCTCCAAATCTTCTGTAACCCCTTGCTTTGATCTATCCACTATCCTTCTCCACATACTTTCCTCTAACACTCCTATCTGCTCTCGCTCCAAATCTTCTGTTAACCCCTTGCGTGCTAGTGGCTTCCCGCCTTGCTTGGGGTGGAATGCTTAAAAAAGAAAAAAAATTCTGCCATGCCAGCTAGGTGAATACTTTTTTCATTACTACTTCAAATAAAGATGGCTTATCTGCTATGAAGACTGGTATTTGTTCGAGAAAAACTCAAGAAGCAAAACAGTCAAGCCATTTTGTTGAAAATAGATATATTATTACACAATTATTCTTCTGTAATTGCTTCTGAATGCTGGTTACTTTTGCCACAACATTTCCGTGATTGTTCTCTCTAACCTTGTTCAGATGTTTGCTTTCAGGGAATTCTGAATGAAACCCTTTATAAATAAAAGCTTCTGTTCAAACATTCCTTGAAGACAGACACCTGATGAAAGCTCAAGGGTACTGTGGGCCAACCATGATAAAAACTACCAAGATGAGGATGCTCGTTTTTAAGCCTTGTTTTATAAGAATCAATTTTTGTTTGAAATATTCAGAGAGAAAATAAGGAAATTATATGGAATGATTCACGGAATTAGCTCAGAAATCTTATGAGGATGAGAAATTGTGTCACCCTGACAGAAATAATAATACTATCTTAGACGTCAAGATGGCAAGTCAGTCATTCAACCCTTTTATATCAGATAAATTTATACTCTACTTATGCTTTGTATTTATAGATTCTTGATAAAATCCAAAGAAGAAGCTGCAATATTATTGATCCTGACATGGCATCTCAGCTTCTGTCATTTTTTCACTGCTATAACATAGCTTCCCTGTTACTTTCATGGTAATTGTTTGGATGAACTTCCCTCTATGGTACTTGGACTTTATGAATTTAAGCATAGTGCTAGATTAGCTTCTTGCTTGTGGAACTATTTTCCAGTTTCTTGTTTCCCCATTTAATCACTGTCTTCATAATTCCTGTTTGTTGTTCTCTCTCCTTAATAGGGATTTTTATCAGGTCCTTTCACACTCAGTAACCCCTTGCATCTTAGTGACTTTATTATCTTGTTTGGGGTGAAATGATTAAAAAAAAAATACTCCCTACGTATCTGTGGTGGGTATATTCTAAGACTTTTAGTGCACATATAAAATTACAGATAATTCCAAACCCTATATATACTACATTTTTCCTATATATACATAGCTTTGATAAATTTTAATTTATAAATTATACAGAATATGATATTAATAACAATAAAATAGAACAATTATAACAATGTACTGATGGTAATGGTAAATATGAACCATTTCCTGATAAGGTAAGATTCAGCATTTATTGACCAACCATCTAGTGCTGCTATTGGCTGAAATTTATCAATTTTCTCTCTCAAAAATTTTTTTCAGGAAAATAGGTATCTCAAGCCCGGTAGCTGTTATTGTTCTTTCTAGTATTGATAGAGTTAAGTCATAAGTTAAGTCATAAGTAATTCCCATATTTTGGGAACCAATTGTAATGATGAATATATTAACCTAACTGCGCTATAAATATATCATATCTGCTTATGAAAAATCAGTTACATCCAACATAAAATGTAGAGAATTGACAAGCATAGATCTTCACAATCAATCGCAAAAGGTGAGCTCCATGGAAGAAAATTAATGTTGCGTATGTGGGAGGTCATTCGGGTATTAATATTCATTTAGATTTCTTAAAACACAATGAAACAATATGTACGTATTTATACGTTCAGTAGCTGCAATGTGTCCAATAAAAGTTTGATCAAAAATTGTTCAGTGCTTGTCAATAAAAGAGATGTTGATCTCTTTCATGGCAACACAAAGTGCAATAAGGCAAGAATAAAACAGGAAGAAGTTTTGAAATGTAGCAGGTCTTCTCTAACTCACTTATCATGTTTAACTGACTTTGCTCCAATTGTTTATTTACTTTGCTGATCACTGTAAAAAAAAATTTCTCTAATGAAAACCACATTGAAGAGTTCATCAAAAGAGTTTTCATATCAAAAGAATTTAACATAAAAGTTATCTCAAGCCCAGTAGCTGTTATTGCTCTTTCTAGTATTGATTGAGTTAAGTTATCGACGAGCTGCCTGATAAGTGATGATAACATGTCATTGCGGATGATGGTGGATATATAATTGAATAAAATGTAATTTTACTTTATTGTTTGAAGAATAAATTTGATAAACACAAATGGAAATTATTTATGACTATGGAATAAAAGTCAAGTAAAAGATTTGTTCTGATTATAGATTTTAGCAACATGATCACACATTCTTTTTCTTTCCTTATTAAGAAGTTTCATCTTTTCGCTTGACAATTTCTCTTTGGCTTCTCCAGATTGATGGACGTTGTCCTTTGTGAATAATATTAAACGAGGTTAATGAATTATTTACTCCAGAGGTTGACTATTAGAAATGGAAACTAGAAATTGAAAATGCAAATAAGAGAGAAAGCACTATATTTTAAAGTACTATTGAAACCGTTAATTATTTTTGAAGGCGTTTACTCAGGAGTAGGTGTCCAGTGCTTCAAGGTGGGAGTTCAGAGCTAGAGTTTGGAAATTAAATGGTTCATTCGACTTACAGAACACCTCATAAACTATTCATGGCAGAGACATCTTTCCATTTTGTGTATGAGTTGACTCATTTGGAAAAGATCAGGTCATGAGATACAAGTTAAAATCTTCAAATTATTATAATTTGTGTAACACATTGCAAATTTCCATGATTGTTGAGATAAGGGTGAATTAAAAAAAAAAAGAAAGGCTTAACAATGAAAAGAGAGGACAGAGTAGGAGAAAGAAGATTTTATAAATAGAGGTGATCAAGAAAGAGAAAGAAGAATATTACAGAAAATGAAGGCAAATGAGAATTAAAAAGGAAAGAAGAGAGAGAGAGAGAGAGAGAGAGAGAGAGAGAGAGAGAGAGAGAGAGAGAGAGAGAGAGAGAGAGAGAGAGAGAGAGAGAGAGAGAGAGAGAGAGAGAAAATGGGTGATCAAAGAAAACATGAAAAATAAGAGTAAGGGATAGAGTAAAAGAAAAAAGAATTAAGGATGGGAGGATGGGAAAGGAAAAGAAATGGTGATGAAGATGAAGTAAGCAGTTAGAAAATTAGATTTAAAAGGAGAGAGAAAAAAGAGAGTAGGTGAATGAAGAATAAAGTATGGCAGGATGGAAATAGAAATGGAATTAGAAGATGAAAAAGGTAGAGAAAAATATAAGAAGAAAAGTGGAAAGATGAAAGGAGAGAAAGATAAATAAAAATAACTAACAGGAGGAAAATAAAATAATGAAAAGAAGCATTATTAATCAAAGAAGATGAAGGATGGGGCAGAATTATAAAAACAAAAGAAAAAAAGTCAAAGTAAAAGTGAAAGTGAAAGTAGAACTAGAAAGAGAAAGTGGCCCCAAGAAAGTAAAATATCAAAATCAAAAATAAAATGGAAATCGAGAATATGAAATACAGGAATAGAAAACAAGAACAGGAATTATAGATACAGAAGATGTCGAAGAAGAAATTCATGTGAATAATGAGAGAGAAAAATAAAATGAATAGAAAGTGAATTAGATTAGGAAAGAAAGAAAGAAAGAAAGAAGGAAGGAAGAAAGGAAGGAAGGAAGGAAAGAGAAAAAGAAAAAAACAGGACAGAAAATTGTGGGATAGAACAAAAGAAAAGGAGAACTATGGGTGGAAAAACCTGGCTGAAGAAAGATTGAAGGAAAACAGAGTTGTGATTGAGAAATGAAGCAGAAGTACAAATTCCTGACGGATAAGACATGAAGGAGAAGTACGATGAAAAGATCGAAGAAGAGAGAATAAATAGTGGATGACAAGAAGAAGAAGAAGATGATGAAGAAGAAATATCAATAAAACATGTATAGAAATCTCAAAGCAGATGAAGATGTGACTGTGTTGAAGAAGATTCACTGGAATTGTCACTGTATAGACAAACTGATTCTTCGAGGTCGACTCTTCTGATATAATCATGAATAGAGCAAGAGAAAAGCAAAAACCCATTTATATAAATGATTGAGCAAAACCTAATCAGCTTGTAGAGAAGAAAGCATTGTTAACAAAAACACAAGAAACAAAAACACATAGAATTGTCATTACGAATATAAAAAAATAATAATTAAATGTTTATCTTATATGAGAAAAGAAAGAAAAAAAATCCAATAACTAATAATGTTCATTTCACTTTGAAGAAATTTCCAAAAGCAGAGGGAATGAAATATGAATGTAAAAAAAACAACAAACAAATCAGATGAAAATACATGTAAAAAAAAAACTTGCTTATATAAATAATCAGCAGAAGTTCCATTATTCACTTGGGATTTAAGGGCACTGTATGTACTGCATCTATAACAGCTGTGGTGTGTCTTGGGCAAAATAGCATGATGGAGCCCATTCTGGTTGTGAATTCAGAAATTTCCTGACATTATTTCAATTATTCAGAGATATAGACAACAATTATATCACAAGAAGCTAGTTACTGGATCTAACCAACGTCTTTATCCACTGGGCCATGTGTCCTTGTGAATATGGCAATGAAGATGAGGATAACAGTCCGAATAATGTAAATAATCTAAATAATCATAATACCTCATCTCAGAGATATAGACAGCCATTATATCACTAGAAGCTAGTCACTGGATCTAACCAATGTCTTTATCCACTGGGCCATGTGTCCTTGTGAATATGGCACTGAAAATGAGTATAACAGTCTGAATAATGTAAATAATGTAAATAATCATGATACCTCATCTCAGAGATATAGACAGATCAGAAATTTCCTTCTCATAGTCTGATTGTCATCTCAAGGCAAGAGAACTACTCTGTTATTTAACTTATAACTGAAAGAAGACAGATTCATGTCTTCTCCAAGGGCATTAGTGCAGAGTGAAAAACAGAATTAAGAAGGAACTTTGTATATATCAATAATAATAGTTGTCATATATCTTATGTTATCAGAGGCTTCATTTGCACCTACTGGAATTTTTTCATCACCAATGCCTCTGAACCATTCTAAAAAGGCATTAGAGCTTTGCCAGAAGGATCACAATCACAGTAACTAGGCTTGCAAAAGACTTAATTGTGATGAGCTAGCCACTGGCAAAGATGGAAGACTCTTGTTATCAAATTTTAAAAAAGGTAAACTCAGGTTAACGGAGATTTGAGAACCAGCTGAAGAGATACAAGAACTCTCTGAGAAAAAAACCTTTATCTCCTGTGGATTTGACCACCATCTGATAGGTTGATATACAGATGCAACGTTGATCTGACAATTTCCATCACAGAATCAAGGTCTTCTTATCGAGTCACTACACCACACCCATCCAGTGATGCACACAGAGCCTTGCCTGGGGGTGTTATATGTTTCAAGGTCCTTAAGTGGGTACAAAACTTCAACATTGGGTTAAACTAGAAAATGCTTCATAGTTTGTAATTGCCTGCATTGGCAGTTGGGATCATCATCAAGGTGCCAAAACCAAACAAAAAAAATAGCATCTCTACTCAGCTGGCCATCAAACTTCAGTCAATATGGAAAAAGCATGACTCTCCCATATAAGCCTAACTATCTGAGAGTCCACAACAAACATGTAAAACTTGTAGTGATGATTAAAACTGGAAGAACCAAGGAAGTTTCATTACTAAAAATAGATAAAAAAATCAGTATTGCTCGGCCATGGAGTCATATTTCCATGGACCAATCAGAAGCCAAGTGGTAATTTCTAAGAGAATTTTCTTGTTTGGCAGCATATATATATATATATATATATATATATATATATATATATATAACCACATCCCAGCATAATGACATTATTTTAAACAAATTTATTTTCAATAAAGACAACATAAATATTCTTAAAAACAAATGCAACTGTCCCAAAAATGTGATCTGTCCCTTAAATGGTCAATGAATGACCAATAATATTATATACATTATTATATGCATTTTTAAATGAATTTTCTTGTTTGGTAGCATCTATCTATCTATCTATCTATCTATCTATCTATCTATATATACACACATATATATATATATATATATATATATACATATATATATATGTATATATAAATATAAAAGTGAACATAGAAGTCAACACTTAGAGGCGACAGTCTGTATCATGCTAGATGCAATCGTCAGGCAAATCATTGCCTGACGATTGCATCTAGCATGAAACAGACTGTCGCCTCTAAGTGTTGACTTCTATGTTCACTTTTATATTTACACACGCTCTATCTCTGATATTGAGCACTTTATTCCATAAATATAGCAGACTTTAAGACTATATTTCTTCATATATATATATATATATATATATATATATATATATATATATATATATATATACATATATATATATATAAATATAAAAGTGAACATGGAAGTTAACACTTAGAGGCGACAGTCTGTTTCATGCTAGATGCAATCGCCAGGCAACTATATATATATATATATATATATATATATAAGTATCAGATTGGTGTATACAGAATAAATTCCAATAACCAACAAATACTATTCTTAAAAAGGGTTCAATGCTGAGTAGAGCAAATATAATTTATTTGAAAATCATAACATAAATATGTTATAAAATCACTACAAAAATAGTCATTTTGTTTCAACACTTCTGGTGTTTTATCAAGTGATGGTGTTGAATGTAGAATAAAGAGTTTTAAAAGGTTCAAATCAACCAAACACCCTTCGATAGGGGAAATGCTGTTACATAAGCTACAATGACCACTACTTGTATTTTGATTGGTAATTGTAGCTTATTTAGAAATATTTAACTTATCAGCTTTATACAGCTGCTTTTTCAGATCAATAGTTAAAATAGCTCTGACAGATCTTTTTTTGAATCTTGTCGACTGGTGCTACAGAATCACAATGAACTCTACCAAGTAATAAACACCTGTCATTTAAGAATTCGCAGAAGAAGCAAAAACTAATAAGGATATCACATGTAAATTGAAGAGAAATTAATGACATAATCAAGATGCTGACATTCCACACTACTTCAAACCAAAATTTAGTAAGGAAACTCCCTTCAATCCAGGGAAGAGTTGTTAGTGGACTTGAGAAACTCATGTTCCTGAAAAATTGTTTTAAGAGGAAGTTTTTTAAATTTTAATTGAAAGAAGCACTGGCTGCTTGGTCAGTGAATGCCAAATGTTTCCTTATAAGGAAATGGCTAATATTACCATTACCATAGTAGCTGGTATAACAGCTTCTTGCATTTACGGACTGGAGAAGCAAATATTGAGAAAGAGAACAATTATTATACATTCATTTTCCCAAAATGTTCTGGTGAAATTGCTGGTCATGGAACTTGGCTGGTCAAGGGAGTTGGTTTCATGCCTAGGAATCCAGTTATCACGCTTTTACTATGAAATGAAAAAAAAGAGATTTTTGAGGATAGAAATAATAAATTGAGTCATTTTGACAAATGTTCATTGATATTTCTTTTATTTTTTCACAAGTTGTCTGTTGATAATGACAATCTATCTAGTTTACTCTTAAATAAACATGTAAAACCTAACCTGTTTTAATAATCATTTCACCCCCAAGCAATGCAATAAAGCCACTAAGATGCAAACCGTTGCTTAGTGCGAAAGAATATGAGAAAAGAAAATTCCATCAAAGAGAAAGATAATAAAAGAACAGAAATTAGAAGATAATGATTGATATTTAAACTTTTGAAGATCAGTTAACTTGGAAGCAAGAAGTTGGACAAGAGTTCCACAAGTGAGAAATGCAAGGGAAGAAACTGTTAGCATAGAACTTACGGTTCCATCTCGCATTTTCAACTGTAAAATGATGAGACTTTGCTGCTATTCAATAAATAAATGGATCATTCAAATTTTGAAGATGCAACATCAAATGCACTTTGAACCATTGAAATCATTGACTTTCACTAAGTTCATGTAGAACCCATTTATCAAATTTCTTGAGATGGTGCAATATTGTTGAAATGATAACACCCATTATCTGAGACATTTTTCTCACACTCAGACATGGCTTTTCATTACTCACAAAGTCACGGAAAGATTTTCAGATTCTGTTAAGAGTGTCACGAGATGGTTGAGCAGATCCAGTCCAGATATGGCAGTATTACTCAATTTTTAGTCTGATCTGATACTGTGAACATATTTTTAATAATTTCACCCCAAACAAGGCAATAAAGCCACTAAAACACAAGGGATTACTGAGTGTTACAGAGTATGAAGAAACAACACTATGATGGAGAGATAATGCTAAAAGAACAAGAATTAAAAAGACATAAGGTAACGATTGATATTGCATTGAAATTTCTGAAGTTAAAATATAACTGGGAAGCAAGAAGCCGGAAGAGAGTTCCACAAGTGAGAAGTTTGAGAAAAGAAACTATAAGCATAGAACAAATGTTTACATCTTGCCACTTCAATTGTAAGATGATGAGACCTAACTGCCAATCTAGTACTGTGCTCAAATTTATGAAGTCTAGGTACCATACTGGAAAATTCATCAGAACAATTACCATCAAAGTATTTATAAAAAAAGGCAAAGGAAAGCTACATTACAGCGGTTGGAAGATGACTGAAGCTGAGAGACTAGGTCAGGACCATTAAAACTGTAGATTTTTATTTGGATTTTTATCAAGAATCTCTAAATACATAGAAGAAGCACCAGATCAGATGTGGCAGCAGTATTCAAAGCAAGGATGAATTGTAGATTTATATGTAAGATAGAAAGTAAAATGAATTCTCAATTAGATTTTAATCTAGTTTTAATCCAAATAGGTTAAAAATTCATATAAGATAATTTTAAGTTTTTAAATAGACTAGAAAGCTGTTGTATAGAATTGCAATTTTCAAAGCTGTCTGAGAGAAACGAAAAGATAAAATGCATTTTGAAATATAAGTGAATTCCCTAATCGATGCAAGAAAGTAAAACCTAATCAGTACAAAAAAAGAGAAGAAGTTCTGTCCAATCGTGCACGGCCAAGCAGACCCCACAGTTAAATTGAGACACAGGAAGAAGCTGGATAAATATGAAAAGGATGTTTTTTAATCATGTCACACCAAGCAAGGTAATAAAGCCACTGAGATACAAAGAGTTACTGTGAGTGAAACAAATTAAGAGAGTGTATGTTAAAAGGCCAGGATTCAAGGAGACAGAAGATGCCAATTGACATTGCATTTAAATCTTTGAAGATTGTAGCTGAGAGGAAAGAAAGAAGCCAGAAGAAAGTTCTGCAAGCAAGTAGGGCTTGAGAAGAGACCATTAGCATAAAACTTATGCATGAACTTAGCAATTTCAACAGAAAAATTAGGAGACCTAGCTGCCAATCTAGTACTGAGTTTAAATTCATAAATCTAGGTACCAAAGAAAGAATTACCATAAACATATTTATAAAAAAACACAAGAGAAGCTATGTTACAACAGAAGAAAATTGATTGAAGCTGAGATGTTAGGTTAGGACTTATAACATTGCAGATTCTTCTTTGGAAGTTTTTAAGAATCTCGACATACATAGCAGAAAAACTAAACTAGATATGGCAGCAATATTCGATATGCAGGTGAATAGTAGAGTTATAAATTTGTAAGATAGATTCTGTCAAGAAAAATTGTCTCATGTGACACAGTGAATCAACTTTCCTATCAGTAGAACTAGCAACTGATTCAATATAATCATTCCACTTCATGTCAATGGAAAACATTAGCTTGAGAAGGTGAAATGAGTCACTATCCTGAAGGTTAGCATTAGTCATGCTGATGAAAGACAAACATTTTTTCTTTAAGACAATTAAAAGAGAGTAGTTTCATTTTTGAGGCATAAAAATAACAAGCCATTTCTTGTTCAAATTGTATATCATTTATGAGATTAGAGGCGAATCGATCTTATTGAGTTGATCACATTTACAATCAAGACAGGAGTAAATAGATTTGTTCTATACTAAATGAGTACAAAATTTACAAATTTATCATACCTTTCTTATAAATAGTTTGAAGATATTTCAATCAAATACTCAAATAAAGGCCTTTAGTATAGGTTGTGATGGGTAAATTGCCATCTAAATGATGCAAAAATGAAAATAATATTGACATCTCATTTTAACAGATATATTTACCAAAATTATACAAAAATATCTTGAAATACTAAAGAATAAATTTATTCAATAACATTGCCATTGGCTTCAACCACAGCCTCTAGGCAAATTCAGAATCTCCTGCAACTCTTCTGGATGGTCTCCTTTTTTAAGTTAGTGAATGCTGCCATAATCCTTGCATTCAGTTCATCTTTGGTGTTAAAAGGAGTTTTGTTGATCTTGCTCTCAACTGTGCCCCACACATTATAAGTGGATTGCTGTCTGGGGAGTTAGATGACCACATGTAAGGGATGATGCGGTTGCAGAAATTGTCCCACAGCCACGACTGGGTTCTGTTGCTTGCGTGGCATGGTGCAGAATCCTGTTGCCAAACATAAGATCTTCCAGCAGTCGCCCTCTTGACACAGGGCAGCACTGCCTCCTCAATGAAATTGATGTAAATCTCTGAGTCTGAGATCCTCACCAAAAAATTTAGGAATTCTTTTCTTATGAGAACAATCAGAGTGAGTTTTCTGGGTTGCCGTATCTTGATAATCAACATTCAACTCATCCAATTCTTTCCGAATCCTCTCCACACCCTCAAATATTTGTATTGGAGCTGCCGAGGTGAATGCCAAGCAGTACCACATGCTGTTTCCAAATATCTGGCAGAGTAAATTGCGTCGCGTCATGGTGCTCTTTTCCTCACAGATAGTGCCCAACTGACCCTACTATACTGCGCAGTCAACAAAATCAAACATATTTTCTTTCAAATCCACTATCAATTTATAGATAATATTTTGTAGCAATCCTCTAAATCATGCAGGCAATTACCACCAAAAACAATACTCTGCTACAATTCATATATATATATATATATATATTGATAACTCATTGAATATTAGATGATTGTAGGAAGAATTTTTCCATATTTGACCTCTGAGTCAGTTCCATGATAGCGCTATGGTAAAGATTGCTGAGTTTTGGATGTTCTGGAATTCTGTTGTTTATAATGCAAAAGATGCAGGTTTCAATTTCAGCATCTTATTTTAGCATATTTCAGTCTTATTTCTATCATATCTTATTTTTGTCATATATCTATTATATTTCTATCATATTTCTATCTCATTTCTATCATATTTCTATCATATTTCTATCATATTTCTATCACATTTCCATTTTGGAAATTCATTTTTTCTCATGATATTTCTTAATCTAGTGTAGCCAAGCAAAACATGTAACATATTCCACTGCACTGAACTTCCAAATGGTAGGAATGCAGCCTGTATTGAAAATCTGCATTCAGCACCCTGGCTTTTGCCACATACCTGAATTATACATCTCTCTCACCCACATAGTAATCCTCTATAATATTTTCTAAATTTATTTTATTATTGGACCGCAACACCATCTTATGTCGAACTTTACGAAAAATGCCAAGATGTATTATCTTTGTAAAAGATTGATCTGTATTCATGTTCGAGCTATAGATAACACCCTTCTTCTTGAAATTCTGGTGCAGAATATAAGTAGGTATTACAAAGCAAAGTTTCTGGAGAATGGATAATATTAGGAATTCCATATGATTTGCCAAAATTAACCAAAGTGAAGTCCTCCTTAACCCGCCAAAAATGTCTGCTTCTAAGTTTGTAATTGAAAATGATCAGACCAAATGGAATTATTTACTCCACAGGGAATTTGATCAGCATTCCAAACCCAATGTGCATCCAACATCATATACAGCTGGATTTCTATGTTATCCAATACTGGATAAGGAACTGAGCAAAAAACAAAAACAAAAAAAAATTAGAACACTACTGTCCAGAATGTTTTGAAGATAACCAGACTGACAGGGAGATCGTTACATCTTTTTTTTCCTTTCTCATTTGGGAATTAGAGGAGAATGCCTAAGCAATTGACTTTAACAAAGATCCAATCAGTTCCAAAATAATAGTACAAAATTCATGCTTTAAGCATTGTAAACACTTATGGGATATGCAGGTGGTGTAATGCTTATTTGGTATTGGATGTGGAACTGGCAAGCTGAGTTCAAATTCCAGTCTAATCTATTGCATTCACTTTCATACTATTGCTCCTTGAAAAGGCGTTGATCTGTCTTTTCCCCTCCAGATATAGGTTAAATAGCAGGGTAGATTTGGATCTCTAGCCTTGGTGGCAATCTTTCAAATCCATGGAGAAAGCAATAAGAACACAGTACTACAATCCTTCCTGTGAACCATTAAAGACAATCAGAGGCAAAGAAAACCTATCTGTGGAAAAAGTTGATCCCTACACCCTAAAAGTACTTGACATTTAAAAAATATTTTTGGACACAATGAGTATTGACTTAGGTGTTATCTATAACCTTTGGATTAAACTTGATGTAGAGGATTGTAATATTTCTATTAATTTTTTGTACTAGTATCCTCATCTTTGTTGTTTTGTTCAACAGATTTTACTTTGGGTGATATCTTATTCTTTTAGTGTTTTGTGAACATCTCAGATAAAGTACTGATCTTATTCCATGAATTATTTTGTTTTTTTATTTTGTCGTTTTATCAACAAATTTTGCTTTTTATTGCTGTGTGAATTGATGAATGGGAATAATATTATTATTCCATTAATTAGTAGAAGGAAAAGTGTGCCACTTATGGTCTAAACCCTAACGCAATCCAACTCAGTGTATCTGCACTTTGGGAATTTGGTTTTATGACACACTGACTTCAATATAATTGATTCAGAAAATGTCAAACACTTTTCAAATGATATTATCTTAAATGTATTCTCATTTGTCATGGTTTATATTTCACCCCCTTGTAGTTGATTTATTTCGGAATTTCCCAGAATTTATCTTAAAAAAAACAAAGAAAAAGATTTTTAAAAAAGATTTACGAAAAAAAGATGATTTTTTTCCCTCCTCGCTATGTTTACATCATATACATTGTTTGGACTTTTGTCCTCATCCTTATTATGAGATTCATGATGTTTCAGCTTTTGTACGCTCCAGCCTTCTTCAGGACCTGTATATATTTCTGAGATAAGATATTGTAACCAGTTACTCTATTTACATTATTTGGACTGTTGTCCTCATCTTTATTATCAGGTTCATGATGTTTCAGATTTTGTATGCTCCAGCCTTCTTCAGGACCTGTATATATTTCTGAGATAAGATATTGTAACCAGTTACTCTATTTACATTATTTGGACTGTTGTCCTCATCTTTATTATCAGGTTCATGATGTTTCAGATTTTGTATGCTCCAGCCTTCTTCAGGACCTGTATATATTTCTGAGATAAGATATTGTAACTGTGTTCTCTATTTACATTGTTTGGACTGTTGTCCTCATCTTTATTGTCAGATTCATGATGTTTCAGCTTTTCTATGCTACAGCCTTCTTCAGGACCTGTATATATTTTCTAAGATAATGTATTGTAACCATTTACTCTATTGACATTGTTCCAACTTTTGTCCTCATTTTCATTGTCATATTTACTTATGTTTCAGCTGTTGTAGGCTCTGGTCTTCTTCACTTCTTCACAATATACTTTGGAATTTTGAACTGAACCCTTTATTTTGTCCACTGGGATAAATTTTGATAAGACTATATACAATGGCTTTTTTGAATATCTCAGTTTCAGTTATTATTAGTAACTCAACTCACCAAGGTTTTGTTTACCTCTGCTGTGGCCAGGTATTGAACTCACAACCATTTGGTCAAGTCACTGGTTTCCTTCAACCAACGCTTTTATCCACTGGGCCATGGCCATTAATAAAGGGATTGGTTTGACATTCCAACGTACATCATCCGAAGAAGAATGGAGCGCACAACAGCCGAAGTGTTGGGAATATGACAATAAAGGTGAAGACAACAGCCCGATCAATGTAAATAGGGGAAAAAGATTTTTTACTATGTTTCCAAAAAGTGGGCACTTGGAACTTTTTCCCATACTGAATATTTTGAAAAATTCCAAGAGATTTCTGTTCAAGATTGAGAATTGTTATAATTCCTGAAACAGAAGAAATATATATACCATATTTGCTGGCCTATTGGATGCAATTTTTTTCTGAAAAGTTACCATGCTTCCAATACAGTAGTATTATGTCTTCGAGGGGGACAGGAGAACCATGAAAAAGGTGGGGTCCACCAGCAATTAGTGCACACACAGCTCAGCTCTGAAACAAGAACTCTTGGAATTGAACAAACATGATAGCAACTAAAATTTCACCCAGGAAAAAAAAAGAAATTTATGGAATTAGATAATATTTTGCTTCTTGTTTTGTAAAAATACTAGATTTTATAGAAATATTTGCTTGGACTGATATATTACTGTTTGCTTTGTGTGTTTTTTTTATTGATATACAGGTATTGGAACTTGCTTTTCGGTATGTATAGAATGAGACTTCATTTACCAACAAGTACCATATTTCTGTTTTTTTTAACCTATTACCATATATACCAGTGTTCACTGATACCGTAGATTTCTTTGTAGCTATTATGAATTTACTGTATGTGCAGATGTTACTTCCTACCAAACAACTAAAATAATTTTCAATAAATGCATGATAAAATGTACTAAAATTCTTCTTTTCGAAAAAAATGTCCTGGTAATTAAACATCACCTCACTTCTATTAAAAAAAAGTACCAGTAGTATAATTTTTTTGCTAATGTATTTTTATATGTTTATGCTTTGATCCCATATTGGGGGTTCAAAACTTGCCCATAGCTTTGGATCCTAACAGGTGTTACTACCCTGGGTCAGGGTGGATCTAGAAACAACAGCAATTAAGAGGTGGTTCCACATTCTTCGAAATCTCCTGTTCAGTGGCCTTGCTGCCTGATGTAGCTTATCAGCATAACCAGGATGGATAAGACAGACATGAAGACCATGAAAATTAATGGGCTTCACCAGCATTCAGTGCATGCAGAGTTTAGCTCTGAAATGAGAACTCCTGGAAGTGAATAAACATATCAATAAAAATATCCCTGAAAAATTCATTCAGGAAAAAAAATAAGGAAATTTATAGAATTGCATATTATTTTGCTGCTTGTTTTGCAAAAATAATATATTTTACAGAAATATTTGCTTTAAGTGATATATTACTGTTTGCTTTGTGTGTGTTTTTGTTGATATAAAGGTATTTGAATTTGCTTTACTCTACGTATGGTATAGAGCTTCATTTACCAACAACTGACATTGTTCTGTTTTTCTGTCTATTTCCATTTGTACCAGTGTTCACCATTACCAATAGATTTCTTTGCAGCTATTATGAATTTACTGTATGTGAAGATGTAGCTCTCTGAAAAACAACTAAAACAATTTTCAATAAATGCATGATGAAATATACTAAAATTCTTCTTTTCCAAAAATGTTCTTTCAATTAAACCATACCTAACTTCTTTTAAAAAAACCGGCATAGATATATAGAAATAATATGAGTATATTATTAGGCAGATCATTTATGAAGATCAAAAAGAGGGTTGGTCCAAGGAGTGACCCCTTGGTGATGCCTGTGTTGATCTCTAGTGCTCCAGAAGACTGGCCATTGATAACTGCCTTCATGCACCTACCTGTTAGGAAGGATTTGATGATTGAAAAGACCCTTCTGGTGATTTCATAACCAGAGAGCTTGTGTAGTAAGCCTTTATGCCACACCTTGTCAAAGGCCTTTGAGATATCTAATGCTAGGGTCCTCAAGGTGTGTTTGTTGTCAAGAGCCTCACTGATTCGGTGAGTGATGGTAGTTAGGATGTTGGCAGTGGATTGGGCCGACTGAAACCCACACTGCTCAACACGGGAAAGTTTGTTCTTTTCTAGGTGCTTGACAACCTTCTTATTAATGATGGCCTCAAAAACCTTGCTGATGATACTGAGGAGACTGATGCATCTGTACTGGGAAGGGGAAGATTGCATGCCAGTGTTCTTGACAACTGGGCATACACTTGACACTTTCCACAGGCTTGGAAAGGATTTCTCCTTCAAGCAGCAGTTGAATATCTTTGCCAGGATTGCAGATAATTCCAGGTTGATGTTCTTAAGGACAACCACTGGAATTTTGTCTGAACCAGTGGCTTATTTAGGGTCAAGGACTTTAAACAAATATAGTTTAATTCAACAACAGTGTATATATATATATATATATATATATATATATATATATATATATATATATATATATATATATATATATATATGTCTATAACTGTATATATAGGATGTGTAAGGTATTTAAGGACATGTGATCATGCACCTGCAGTTAAGTGGTAATCAATAAATGTGCTTTTGTCTATATCTTTGAGATGAGGTATTAAGATTACTGTTACACCGGCCTTTCTAACACAAGGGAATTACACCGGTTCTCACTATATATAGTGCCAGTAATACCTACCCAGTGTGTAAGCAGCGACAGTACTACAACTGCCTAGCTGAGTAGTACCCGTTTTCTACCTTTGTATCTGTGATGTTAAATACACTTGTTCCTTAAACCAACCTCGACTTGATTTTCTTCTTTTTACTATTGTGCCACGACACAACAATTACTTACATTATTTACATTATTCAGACTGTTATCCTCATCTTCATTGCCATATTCACAAGGACACATGGCCCAGAGGATAAAGACATTGGTTAGATCCAGTGACTAGCTTCCAGTGATATAATGGCTGTCTATATCTCTGAGATGAGGTATTATGATTATTTACATTATTTACATTATTCAGACTATTATCCTCATCTTCATTGCCATATTCACAAGGACACATGGCCCAGAGGATAAAGACATTGGTTAGATCCAGTGACTAGCTTCCAGTGATATAATGGCTGTCTATATCTCTGAGATGAGGTATTATGATTATTTACATTATTTACATTATTCAGACTATTATCCTCATCTTCATTGCCATATTCACAAGGACACATGGCCCAGAGGATAAAGACATTGGTTAGATCCAGTGACTAGCTTCCAGTGATATACTGGCTGTCTATATCTCTGAGATGAGGTATTATGATTATTTGCATTGTTTACATTATTCAGACTGTGATCCTCATCTTCATTGCCATATTCACAAGGACACATGGCCCAGAGGATAAAGACATTGGTTAGATCCAGTGACTAGCTTCCAGTGATATAATGGCTGTCTATATCTCTGAGATGAGGTATTATGATTATTTGCATTATTTACATTATTCGGACTATTATCCTCATCTTCATTGCCATATTCACAAGGACACATGGCCCAGAGGATAAAGACATTGGTTAGATCCAGTGACTAGCTTCCAGTGATATAATGGCTGTCTATATCTCTGAGATGAGGTATTATGATTATTTACATTATTTACATTATTCAGACTATTATCCTCATCTTCATTGCCATATTCACAAGGACACATGGCCCAGAGGATAAAGACATTGGTTAGATCCAGTGACTAGCTTCCAGTGATATAATGGCTGTCTATATCTCTGAGATGAGGTATTATGATTATTTACATTATTTACATTATTCAGACTATTATCCTCATCTTCATTGCCATATTCACAAGGACACATGGCCCAGAGGATAAAGACATTGGTTAGATCCAGTGACTAGCTTCCAGTGATATAATGGCTGTCTATATCTCTGAGATGAGGTATTATGATTATTTACATTATTTACATTATTCAGACTATTATCCTCATCTTCATTGCCATATTCACAAGGACACATGGCCCAGAGGATAAAGACATTGGTTAGATCCAGTGACTAGCTTCCAGTGATATAATGGCTGTCTATATCTCTGAGATGAGGTATTATGATTATTTACATTATTTACATTATTCAGACTATTATCCTCATCTTCATTGCCATATTCACAAGGACACATGGCCCAGAGGATAAAGACATTGGTTAGATCCAGTGACTAGCTTCCAGTGATATACTGGCTGTCTATATCTCTGAGATGAGGTATTATGATTATTTGCATTGTTTACATTATTCAGACTGTGATCCTCATCTTCATTGCCATATTCACAAGGACACATGGCCCAGAGGATAAAGACATTGGTTAGATCCAGTGACTAGCTTCCAGTGATATACTGGCTGTCTATATCTCTGAGATGAGGTATTATGATTATTTGCATTGTTTACATTATTCAGACTGTGATCCTCATCTTCATTGCCATATTCACAAGGACACATGGCCCAGAGGATAAAGACATTGGTTAGATCCAGTGACTAGCTTCCAGTGATATAATGGCTGTCTATATCTCTGAGATGAGGTATTATGATTATTTACATTATTTACATTATTCGGACTGTTATCCTCATCTTCATTGCCATATTCACAACACTTCAGCCGTTGTACGCTCCGGCCTTCTTCAGGTGATTGGAATTTTGAACCAAACCATTTATTTCATCCTTTAGGGTAGATTGTTTTAGTTCCATTTAATGTAAGACTAAAAGAACATTCTAAAGTGGTAACACAAGGGGAAATAGGAAAATCAGGCATAACTGATATAAAGGGAAAAGGGAGCTCACTGTCCCCTGTGGGATGAGGTCGAAATAATAGACAGAGAGCATAACTGGAAAATACAAAAACTTATGGAATTAGCACATATGCTAAGCCCAAACATCTCCTGAGCTGACAAAACATAGAAATGAATACAATATGGGAACCAGTAATAAAGAGTGCTAGAGAAAAGCAATGAATAACACAAAATTGCAATATAAGATCTGGTAAAAAATATGCAATAATAATAACAGAAAAATTGTCATACGAGAACTGGTAAAAACTGGATTAGAAGAATACAAGAGGATAACAGCACTTGGGAAACTGCTTTGGTCTGCCTACTGCATGTGAAGAGATTATCAGAAAAATACAAAAGATCTGCGGTCCATACAAACATCAGGACAATCGTCAAAAGTGTTTCAACACTTTGCAGACACCTCTTCCAAGTAAGACCCACTATAGAGGAGAACACGACTAAGGAATGCATGTAAACCATCCCATGTAGCTGTGGTAAGAAATACAAAAGAAAAACAGGCTGCCACCTTAAGTTAAAACAGCAGGAACATCGTAAAGCAGTAACACAAGGGGAAATGGAAAAGTCAGGTGTAGCTGACCACATATAAAAGGAAAAGGGAGCTCACTGCCCCCCTGTGGGATGAGGTTGAAATAATAGACAGAGAACATCACTGGAAAATATGTAAACTTAAGGAATCAGCACATATGCTATGCCACAAAAAATCACTTGAATCAACCAAGCATAGAAATGAATATAATATAGGAACCAGTAATAAGAAGTGCTAGAGAAAAGCAATGAATAACAACAAAAACAAATTGCAATATAAACTCTGGTAAAAAATGCAATTATAATAACAAAATTGCTATATGAGCGCTGGTAAAAAACAGGTGCTGAGACAAAAAATTCATACACAGATGTCGTCAAGGACACATGGTGGAGTAGATAAAGATGTTGGTTAGATCCAGTGATTAGACAAGTGAGTTCAATACTAGGCCACAGCAGTGGTGAACCAAAACACCTAGAGAGTTGAGTTAAAGGGAAAAAAATTGACCTCCAGAAGAGGCATGGCACATGGAACTAGAACAATCTATCCTGATTTTGGTTCAATGGCTAAAACATTGTGAATATGGCAATGAAGATGAGGATAACAGTCTGAATAATGTAAATAATGCAAGTAATGTGTTTTATCTTTTCAGAATATCAATCGAAGTCAACAGGTCATTGATACAAGAAATTCAGATGTGTGGCATAGTTGAATGGGACATTAATCAACATTCTCACAATACAATTGATTCTCTGACAGCTGCTATTACCTGAGTAATGTTCAATATCAATACAGACAATGTGATGCATGACTGTCAACCAATCCAGATCTGCACTGAAGCCGTCATTGCAGATTACATTAAATAAACATGTAAAATGTGTTCACTTTTATATATATACCAGAGGTAACAGCAAAATTGTCCAAATCATGTTACAGCAAAGTTGTCCATTTGTTAGATTAAGATCTGAATGGTTGTATCTTAGAAATGATTAAATATATCTTACTGGAATTCTCAGAGGTTTTTATAACTCTACTTTGAGCAATAAGAATGTATAATTACTGTCAAAGCTTAACAGAAGAATCGTGATGAAATTGATCATAAACGAAAATGACATGTTCATCATCAATTAATCATAGCTAAGGAATGGAAGATCATGAAGTATTGTAATAAAGTTCATATATATATATATATATATATATATATATATATATATTTTTCCAGGATCATTTTCCAACTTATTCAAGATGATCTTCGCCTTCTCTAACCTTCTAACTTTCTGTCCTGGAGTCACAAGTTGCCTCACATATTTCATGTACAATTTCATTTTCAAGTTTTTTCATTGCTCTTTGGACTGTCAGAGGAGAAACTCTTGTATGCCAAACGTCTAACGACTGAGTTGGATCTTTTCTAATTACTCGCTTTAGCTCTAAGCTGAAATGATGATCCCTCTTCCTGTTGTGACCTCCTGATTCAGTTTTCCTCTCTACTGTTCCCTCTTTTTAAACTTATTCACCATTCTCTTGATGGTTCTTCAATGAACTTTGAAGATGGAAGCCAGAGTATGAATGCTGGTACTATTACTGACGGCCTGAATGATCTTTTTCCTCTCACCATTG